>CM077785.1:34053592-34204943 GCA_039737535.1 Lagodon rhomboides
GAATGTAAAGCCTGTTGTTTCTTCACACTCTGTTGATAACCTTAGTTCATTTTTGCACATATCTTACAAATATCTCCTTTACAAACCAGTCATGTAAATAAATGATGATTGTCTTCAGAAACATCCGTCTGGAGGAGTATTGTCCTGGCTGACAAAGCCAATAAAGTGCAATCAAAAAAAAAGGATTCTTTGGACTTTTGGGTATCAAATAAAACCACCTGTGCTGAGCGATGGCAGATTTAAACAATCAGGAAGCTGAAACACCTTCCATGACACATTTTAAAGCATTTATTTCTGCCTGTAACTCGAATAACAATTCTTTAAAGTTCGTCCAAACGTCTTCTCTTGGCTGGTGTGTCTGATGACTGTCCTCTCTTTCTTTTAAGTGCCACTTTCTTCTTCTTCTGTAATCCTGGTGGCTTGACCTTCTTCTTCTGTGGTCCTGGTGGCTTGACCTTCTTCTTCTGTGGTCCTGTTAGTGTTAAATTGACATGAACAGGACAAAGCTGAGCTGTGCAGGTTCACATTTCTTCCAGTCAGTGTTCAGATAGTAAAAGATAAATACAGTATCACTGACGTCAATCAAACAGAAGATACCTGGTTTCTGAGTTTGTCTGTTAGACGTTGTCTCCTCTGTTCGGGTCATAGCCGTCCTCCTTTGAGTCGGTGCTTTGTGTTTCTGATCAGCCTTCAGCTCGACCTCCACAGGATAGTGGTCACTGATGCTCAGAGTCTTGGAAATGACATACAGACATATTCTGAATTATGATTCTGGTGTTCTCTTTTTAAAAACACGGTTAATGATAACGAGCTTCTTACCTCCTCATCAGTCAGCTTGAACTCTCTCTGGTAGTTGAAAGACTTGGCCGAGCCGGGGACGACGGCGTTCAGCATGGTCTGTCCGTACACCACGATCCTGTCGGCAGGAGATGCATCTCAATCGTTAGAAACAATTAAATGAGACAAAACACAGGTTGAGATGCGTCTCACCTGTCGTAGGTGTGGTCGTTTAAGTTACTAGATGTGGTATCGACATCATCCTCTATCAGCCAATGGTAGTGAGCCGAGCAGATGCGGATCTTTCCCTTCTTCGTCTTGGAGAGGTAACGTCCATCTGCGTTAAAGTCCCCCAAAATCATGATTTTCTGAAAAACAAAGAACACAACCGGAATAATTAGCAGTCATACGTGTTTTTTTTAAGGGAGTCTGGTCGCTTCGTCGTGTCTCAGAGGACAGCAGGTATCTGTCCATGTGTCTGTAGTCCATCAGTCATGTTCTTAATTCATTTAGAGCATTATTATGTGCTTTCAGCTGGAGAGTCATTATATAAAAGTTAAATGCAAGAGTGCCCTGTAACGTGCACAGTCTTTGCCTCTTTATCACCCTCAGATTTTCATACTGTATTTGCATTCAGATATGAAACAGCCATAAAGTGACAAGAGGCCGAGGAACAGTTTCTGGAGTTGAAACGTGTCCAGGAAGGAAAGAAAACATCTCTATGAAAAGAAAATACAAAAATAGTAAACTGTAAAGTCTGGAACAAACTGTAGTGTTTTGCCATCTCCTGCTCTATGTCCTTAACTCAGCCCAGATTATATCAAAATCAACATTTAAGAACTTAAGTTTAAATGTAAATAACTTAACAAGAATTGTAATGTGTTGCCAGGATATCTAATGAAGTTGGCATGCTAACCAGCTAGCTGTTAGCCACATTATACCTCAAGAGGTGATCAATAGGTGGTCAATAACGACAACATTTCCCATGAGGCTCAGCGTAGAATCAGTTTATATGACGACAGAACATATTTTTAAACTAAAATGTGGTTTGTTTTAAAGGGATCTTTGTGTCTAAACCTAACCAGAACGTAAGCACAGCGTTGTTAAAACACAACATTTAAAAAAACTGATCATAAAGAAAAGATCTATCAGACCTACATTAGTTCTCCACTTCTTCCTGATGGCTTCGACCACGTCATGCAGCTCGTCCAGCTCCTTCTGAGAGTCCTCGGGCTTCGTGTGGACCGGGATCAGAACCAGGTCTTTCACAGCTGTGAACACACAGAAACATAATAAACACATGTGGACACAATCAGACGTAAATCTGACAGCAGAAACATTCGGCACGGACCTGTTGTTGGGCAGCTGAAGCGCAGGACGAAGGGCTCTCTGGCGAAGACGTCCACATCTCCAACTTGATTATCTTCATACTGGTGACAAGCTTCCAGTGTCACCTCGTCCTTTCTGGGACACACACACACACACACACACACACACACACACACACACACACACACACACACTCGTAATAAATCAATGACGTGTTTGTGGGCATGCTACATGAGCGGCATTGAGAAACTGTAAGTTTGGTCATAATGATGTTGGTCGTTGCTTCCAGTGATGTCACTCACTGGCTAAGTTGCATTGTGGGTAACGTAGGCGGCAGACTTTGGAATAAAAAGGTGATATGTGTGGTTCTGCTGTATCGATCCAGTGCTACAGGTGTGCAAACTTAGACCAGTGGACTGCTTTTCAAAACCTGGAGCCTACATTACCCACAATGCACTTTAGCAGCTGACTGACATCATTCTTTCAGACAACTCATGCTGATTCTATCCTTTACGAAAATGTCACGTGATGTCAGTCTCACACTTTATCTGATTTAATGTGAACTGGACATTTTCACAAGTGGCTTTTTTCACATCACATGTAGAATTTCCACATGTGCATCAAGCAAAGTGTGTAAAAACACACACAGCGGCATCACAACCCTTCATAATAGCTTTCATTTCAGAGTGATCTCCCTTTATTCTAAGGGTTCACAGTGAGTCTGAGCTCTGATACCTGTAGAAACAAACAAACTGCTCCTTGTAGGTGTCTCGTCCCAGCTGACGGCTGGCGACCATGGAGTAGGGACGGCTTCGGTTCCAGCTGAGGGAAACAACACAAAAAGAGATTATTACTCAGTTATGAAAGTTTGTATGTTTCTCAGATCAGTTTTAAAAAGTCTATTTGGGGTTTTGCAACATCAGCAGTTGGGCCTGAGTACTACAGTACAGTTTCTCCTCCTCACATTTTCAAAACAGACAGAGAGGGAGGCTGGAATGTGGAGAAAAGGCGTGTTAGTGTCTCGTATCTGCAGAGAGTTTCTGATTTTCTCTCTTTGTTGCTGCTCGGGACGCTTTACAACCCAACATGTGTCTATGTGACGTCCTGGGAATGAGACTCAACAATCAGCTGTCTTTGTGCTGCGTTCAGGAACAGCTGGGACAAAATCCTGCTGATTCTACCTTTAACTTTAATAGTCTTTGAATTATATTAATATGACGTGAGCTTCAGTTAGCTTTGACCACAGATGTCCTGCAGAGGGAGGAAACAATGTGTGGACTTTTCTCTGTCAGAAACATGAATGTATGAACAAAATTTCATAGCAATCAGTCGAGATGTTTCAGTCTGGACCAAAGTGTTCGACCTGTCAAACAGACGCCTTATTTTGAAAAATCTTCCTCACCAGAAAAATGTGCATTATCTGTTGGTTTAGTGTTTTTACATGTAAGAAAAACAACGTCTCTCTCTGTGTTTAATGTGCAGAGAAGTCACCTGCTGCTGTTGAGCTCTCGATGTAACCTCTCCATGGCCTGACCGCTCTTATCGATCACCTCCAGCACGACCACCACACTGTACCGAGACATGATCTGGAACAGACACAGTCAGAGCGGCGTGCTGTTTTGAATGTGCACACACAGTATCATACAGAGTACGTACATGTTGTTAATCAGCCCAGGATGAAATGTTGGCAGTTAACGTTTCTGCAAATCATGCATCATCGTTTGATGGGAGGTGGAGTTGCAGGTGAGAAGGCTGCCAGGCCAGTCTGAATCTGTCTTTCAGCATTTGTTTAAGAGTTTAATAGTTTAAGGAGTCTGGAGTTCCAGTCGTGTTTGTGCCGACAAAAACCTGATATGTTTGATGGGAATTTGGATTTCTGAACCCCAAGCAAGGGGATTTTGAGCCTTAACCTAACCAGAGTGTAAGTACAGCGATGTTATAAGAGAAACAATGAAAATAGAACATAAAGAAACGTGTCAACATATCTGTGCTTTATTGATTTTTCAGATTACGTTATTATCAAGGAGTCACCTTGGTGAGGTGGCCGACCACAGTTCTGTCTGTGACTTTTTTCCAGCCCAGGTTCCTGACGTTGAAGGCTGCTATCTTCATCGTGACTCGTCTTCGAAGTGTTCAAACTGTGGAGGAAGAAGAAAGTGAAGAGATGTAGAAGAAGCTGAGACAGATGTGAAGTGAAGTGTGGGAAAGTAAGAACACTGCGGTTGGTTTTGATGAGAATGAGGGCGTCAGCTGACTTTTTACACCACAACTTCCACAGTGTGATGTAGGTGACAGTGTGAATTTTATGACTATTTTCATCTGTGATAAAGCATCACAGATGAAGTAAACAGAGTCAAAAAGACAGTCTTTACCTCTGAAATGCAGGAGAGTTCAATTAAAAAGTAATATACAATGGAAAATAAAAGTGCTGAGCTACTTTCTGACACTAAACTTAACTTTTTTCCCTTTTACACATTATAATTTCAGTCAGTTGGACTCTCTTCTAATTTAATTTTTCTGGTTTCATTTTTAAAACTTAAAAAAATAGTTTTTAGTTCACAAGAGCAGAAACTGTGAAACAAACAGTAGAATAACTCACTAGTCAGGTTGAAGGAAGCTAATACTAAAGCATCAGCAGCCGGACTGAACGACTGTTGAACCTCTGAGCGACAGGAAGTCTCTCTGCTGCTCTCAAAGTTCGTTCACACTCACACACATAAATAGACCCACAGTGTGACATGCAGCACGCGCATGCAAACCATCTAACAGCTTCTGTTATCAGTAAGTGTTTCCTGTCTGTAAGTGTCGTTCAGCCCTGAACCACAAGCTTCGCAGCGCTCCGTCACTCATAAGCTCTGTGGGAAAGAGCTGAGGAGGAAGCTGAATGTGTTCTGTCACGAGGAAAATATGCTTCTGTGCTTTTCCTCTGAAAGGGAGAGTAGAGGATCAGTGTGTCGTTAGATTAGCTTTAATCTGACCCACCAGATGGTTCAGTTACACACAAACATCTGATAAAGCTGTTTGGAAAAGGGCGGGCACTTTAGATAAATGTTTGGCAGATGATTGGACGAGCCATGTGTCCGTCACAGGCTAACCTCAACCAATCAGATCAACAGCAGGAGAGCACTACCATAGATATATATATATAAACATTAGATGGCTCGCGCACGCTGTTAGCCAATGGAGACCGACGGCAGCTCGCCCACTCATAACATCAGAGTCTATGGTGCATGTAGCATTTAAATAACCATAGATTGCTTAATTTTAAACCGATTTTCAAACGGTTTGGTTTGTTATAAACCTCAGAGTTGTAGTTATGTTCCTGCATACTCAAAAAAAATTTAACCATGGACTTTCATGAATAAACATTAAGCAGATAGGTAGAGCAATAGCTATAGGCCTACACACACAAGGTAGTTATAGCCTATTAAATCATTTATATATAAAACATGTATGTTATATTTGTAATATTTCTATTATAATGATAACTATAATAACACATAACATTAACATATATATATATTTATTTTCAATATAAATATCTGTCTCATGTTGCCTTTCTGTATATCCGTTCTGATATATATATATATATGTGTGTGTGTGTGTGTGTGTGTGTGTGTGTGTGTGTGTGTGTATACATATATGTATAGCCTATATATATCTCACAGAACAGATATACAGAAAAAAAATAAGATACATATGTTAATGTTATGTGTTATTATAGTTATTATAATAGAAATATTACTAATATAACATACATGGAATGATTAAATGTTTTATATATAAATGATTTAATATAACTACCTTGTGTGTGTAGGCCTATAGCTATTGCTTTACATATCTGCTTAATGTTTATTTATGAAAGTCCATGGTTAAAATTATTTTTGAGTATGCAGGAACATAACTACAACTCTGAGGTTTATAACAAACCGAACCGTTTGAAAATCAGTTTAAATTTAAGCAATCTATGGTTATTTAAATGCTACATGCACCATAGACTTTAATGTTATGATGGGCGAGCTGCCTGTAGGGACGCTGGTGACTCCGCCTCGAGCCATCTAGCCTTTCTTATAGATATCTATGAGCACTACGACCAGTGGTTCTCTTCTTTGCTCTTCTTTCAATTAAATAAACTCTCCACTTCTGATATAACTGATGCTAATAGCAGCTATGCTAACCTCTGGAGGAGTCAGTCACCTGTTTTCTCTGCTGCCTCGCCAGGTAAACTTAGCTTAGAATCACCTCATAGTTTTGTATTAAAGGTACGAACATGGAATAAGCCAGCAGGGAGATAGTAACAGTCCAATCGACGGTTGTGTATGAAGGCTGAGAGAAGGCAAATACGCTTCAGAGATGTGTTAGTCACAAGTTTTAACCTTCGAGTCTCAAGCAAGTCCCAAGTTACCGTGGTGAGGATCGGAGCTAGTTGGGTACCTGCTACAAGTCAAGTCAAGTCAAGGTAGCTGGTGACCTCCATGCCTAGTTTAACTGGTTATATGGGCCTGACATCGATTCAAAGCCAAGTCCAAGATAGCTTAACGTTAGCTTTCTAGCTTGAGCTCCGGCTCGATCAGTCGTCTCTCGTCTGTCCACTAGATTTTAGAGCTTCAGGAGGAAGATTGAAGGAAGTTAACTCGTGTTTAGAGCCACTGTGAAGTCGAGAGGATGTGATTGATGTGAGAATCTTGAGGAAAAGTGAAGGTCTTTTAATGAATATACATTTTCTTGTGGATATGATTGTGGCTTTATATCGTTATATTTTTTCTATTTTGTTATCTTTATTTTATTATACTTTTTTCTTTTTTAATTAAACTCGTATTTTATTATATTTTGTATTACACTTGTATTTTATTATATTTTATATTAAACTTTCAAGTCCTACCATATTTGCCAGTTCATTCATCACTGTCAATATTTTCAAGTAAAGTTGTCATATGCAACCAAAACCTAACCAAAAAATAACATACTACAGACATTACAACATCAGGGGAACGTTGAGAGAACCAAACATGTAACTGACAAGGTTAGGGGAACGTTAGGAGAACGTTGAGAGAACCATACATGTAACCAAAAGCTGACGTTTAGAGAACGTAACAAAAACTTTCCGCTGCAACCAAGTGGCAACCAAAACCTAACCAAAAGTAACGTAACTAGAACGTTCTGGGAACCAAAAGTGGCTAGTTGGAGATACTATATGCACTTGCATCCGTTGTTAATCGTTTGTCCTGATTAGCAGAAGTCACTGCTGCAGCTTCATTTCATGAGTTAAGTATTACCAAACTACTGTTACCTTGACAACGGGTCCATCAACATGGCTATCAGAACAGCTAATACGACCAACACCTGGACTCAGTCAGAATACCTGCGTGTGTCTTATACCGTTACACAATAATAATACACTTTATTAACTTCTGTTGAACACTTCAGTGGAGTGATTATTAATATACTGTTCTACCAAAAAATGGATGATGACCTCCAGACCTTTCTGCAGCAACTGCAGAGCTAATTCACATTTTAATTTAACAGGCGAACCAGTTAGTAAATCTAATTTAGAAAAAAACACACACACATGTCACCTCCCAGGCTCTGTAGACCTCACCTACCATTTATTATTGTAGGTCAGGTCAATTTAAAATATGATAATAAATTACCATGCATTTTTTTTTTTGGTTAAATGTGTGTTATCATGGCAGATAACACTGCAGCCCTCCAGACATCCTTCCTTTTCTGACTCCCTGTTAGAGATGAATTCAGAGAAAGACACAAACAAAACAGAAAATACAGTTCAGACAGAAGAAAATATGAAGAAGAGCAGAAACATCTGACATCAGCGTCCATCGTTGAAGCTCTTACTTGTTGTATTTAGGACTTTAGTGACACCTAGTGTCAAAAAGAAGCTGTGGCTGACAGAAGTACAAGATAATTCCTCAACACGTCTCATGAATGAGCTGATAAAAGCTCAACTCTCTGTGGCTGATTATCTCATTTCTGCAGGACAGAGTTGAACACAGACGGAGCTTATTTTCACCAGACAACAAAAAAACATCAAATAAGAATATTTTTTAAATGTTATACTCACAAAACAAAGAACATTCAAACAGACGAAGGGACTTTAAGCACCAAAATGCATTTTGTGTGGACCTTCAGTCTTGATGAGTTTTCAGTTCTGGTTTGTGCTGCAGGTCAAAGAACACATTATCGATGTCAGTAAGATACCTTTCTTCTTCGTCAGATGTCTTCTGGGCTCATTTGTCTGATGTTAATTCTCCTCCAGCTCCACCTCCACAGGGTAGTGGTCACTGATCTCTTGAGTCTGGACGAAAAACAAGTCAGAGAAAGTTTGTGAACTTTATTTGTATGAACGTTTCCTGCTGAAACACCTTCATGCTGGATGTCAGTCTCACCTGTTCATCAGAGAGACGGTAGGCTCTCTGGAAGTTGAAAGGTTGAGCTGAGTCGGGCACAACAGCGTCGTTCATGTCGTCTCCATACACCACAATCCTGTTGGCAGGAAACACGTCACAGTCAGGGACAAATTTGGTCAAGTGGTGAGGCTGCAGACTGTAACCTAGTGAATACTTCACAAGGCAACAACTACAGTAACAGAAACTGTATTTCAAACAACACGTAAAGTTACCTGTCGTAGGTGTGGTCATTGTTGTTGCTGCTGGTCGTGTCAGCATCTTCATCTATCAGCCAATAGTAGGGCGGGTGGAATATGGAGACCTTTGCCTTCTTCGTCTTGGAGAGGTAACGTCCGTCTGCATTAAAGTCCCCCAAAATCATGATGTTCTGCAAAATGTATCACCGAAACATCATCAGGAAGAACAAACTAAACACAAAGACAAACTGTGTTGAAGTCCTCCAGAGTCACACTGAAAATAAACTGGGCATCACACAATCTAATCTTTTACTCCAGTAAACACTGAGAATGTCACTTCAGTAAAGGTTGTTTGTTTTGATCAGAACAAATGTATTCAAAGTGTTAAAAGTAAAAGTGCTCAGTGCAGAAGACGTCCTCCAGATAAAAGATCACGTTGTTCTGTGTTTGTTGGATGTGAAAATATGTGGATGTTTTGTTTGCAGCTTGTTCTGCCCCCCAAGATATACATAAATGAGGTCACAATTATTATAATAATTAAATTATTTGAATATTCTATTGATGAAGTAATTAGAATAATGCCTAAACATCTTTCAAATGCTGTAGTCCCATCTCCAAATCAATGAATCTATATTACTGTTTGCTGTAAACATGCTCACTGCATGAACATGAGCTTTGATTGATACGAGAGTAAAATGTGAGAAAGAGAAAGCAACAATTTCATGATTCATTCAAATCAAACATCCTCATTAAATAGTAATAATTATTATTATTACCATACGTTTCATTTATTCTACAACACTTACATCAGTCCTACATTTCTTCCTCGCAGCTTCGACCACATCATCCAGAGCGCTCAGCTCAGTCTGAGCAGATTGTGGCGTGGTGTGGACGGGGATCAGGACCAGCTCCTGAACAGCTGGAGCAACAAATACACCCAGTGAGATGCAGCTTAATGACACATGTGTTGACATAATGCATTCCTCTGTCACCACACACACACACACACACACACACACACACACACACACACACACACACACACAGGTACCTGTACTCGGCAACCTGAAGTGCACAACAAAGGGCTCTCTGGCGAGGAGGTCGACATATTCTTCATCCCACTGGTAGGATTTGATCACCTCCACCTCATCCAGTCTGAACAGACACACACACACACACACACACACACACACACACACACACACACACACACACACACACACACACACATACAATGGACAAACAGCATTTTACCCTAATTGATAACATTTAATATTGTTTTTTTTAACCTACACTTAGTTTCATTACATTGTTTTGAAGATATTCTTATTGCTTGTATCAATTACATTATGTATATGAGTTCTTAGAGAGCACGATGTCTTAAAACGTCTCTAACTCAGCACCAAGTGAACATTAAGATGCAACTATTTCTTTATAACATTATGGACTGTGATGTGATGAGCACATTCGGAGTCAGTTATTCTCTTCATACCTGTAGAAGAAGACAAACTTCTCCTTGTGGGAGCTTCGTCCCAGAGGTTCACTGCACTCCATGGCATACGGATGATTTCTGTTCCTTCTGTCAGAAAACACAAACAACTGGAGATCACTTTTTATCCGTCCATCGAGGAAAAATAGTTAAACACAATAATGATAGTTTTGATTTATGTGTGGATACAATTGGATGCGTTTAAACACTTTTTCTTGCATTGTGAAAACTGACTGACGTGTACTCGTCCATCTGTAGACAACGTACCCAAAGGCATTCAGTTCTGTGAGGAACTTGTCCATGGCCTTGCCGCTCTTATCCACCACCTCCAGCACCACCACGATGCTGTACCGAGACACAATCTGCAACAGACGTAAAGCAAAGGTGGTGAACATGGTTGAAAGAGCAAGGAATATAAGTACAGGTGTCATTTTTAACATTTAAACGCCTTTGTTCTATTCTAGTGCGCCAGTAAGTCTGTGACAATGTGTTGATTTTAACATTTAAAGGAAATTCTTGCAGAAACTGTGGCCATCATATGTTCACAATCGGTAACAGACAAAGCTCTTTTCACACAAATGTGGTCATATTTTAATTTCTTTTTAATTCATTTTATCATTTACTTTATTCAAAATAAAGTAAATGATTGCACACAGTCGAGCACAGTGAGTTACCTTGACCAGTTGTGTCCGCACAAACTTGTTGTTGGCCTTTTTCCATCCAAAGTTCTTCACATTGAAGGCTGCGATCTTCATTTTGACTAAAAACAAAAAAAGACAGAAAACAAACTTCACATTATTTCAGAGGTTTATATAAGACGAGCAGCTCTGTGAGGCTGAGGCCTAAAGCTAACTGCTAACGTCAGCGATCCAATACGCTGATGATGAGCAGCTGTATTGTTCAAATTGTCTTTTGTTTTGACTTTAATCATCCAATTCTTTGTTTTCTGACCCGACTGGGTCAGAAAACAAAGAATTGGATGATTAAAGTCATAAATTACAATTCAACCTGAGGCAGACTTCGATATTTAATGACATTTAATGAATGTTGTTGAGACTCTTCACTCAAAACCATAAATACCAAATGTAAAGTGGCACTAGAGGAACCTTGAATCACTGCACAAATCTGTGTGCCAGTTCATGTGGTAGACGAGACAAAAGAGAGGAAACGAAACAGAAAAAACACATCCGACAGTTGCAGCTACGCCTGAAAGCATCAGACAGAAGATCAGTGTATCTTTATTCACGTACGTTAAATAATTATTACTGAACTCTCTGCGATCCGTTTTGATCGCTGCTGCTGTAATATCAGGAAATAATCCCAGTGAAAGGAAACGTGGTTCGTGGTGCGATCATACACGACTTCATGTACAAACTCTGATTCATTTCCTCAATCAAAGTTTTGAGTTCTTCTGCAATTTATTTTTAGATGATTTATTTTTCTCATTCTTTCATTCACGGTTTACAGAAACTCTGTGATTTAAATTTCCTGCGACTATTCTTTTATTGATTTATGTTGTTTCCTATATGTTTTACCAGAAGATGATTGTGTCTCGTCATCCCATGCGGCACGGCCGAGGACACAGACATAAAGATAAACTAACTGATCAGACAGTATAAATGTTAAGTGTTCAATTTCTAAAAGAGATATTTGAAATAGTTTTAAAACTGCTCATGATTTTTTTCATCACTGGAGTCTATAAAATAATGTCTTAATGTCAGTCCGGCAGTTTGCCGCCAAAACTGACCCGACGCCACACAATGAAAATTATACACTTGCACGTAAAACCTGAAAAATGTTATGGCTGCAAAGTGAACTTATCTGAAACATTGAAAAGTAGAAACCAAACAACAACATCAATAAAAACCTCACCTGTCTGCTGCTCGATTATCTGGACGATTATCTCTGCCTGAGTGTCTCTGTGCCTCTGAGTGTCAGACGTGCCCGCTGAAAACGCTTTGATTAAACCGAGAGAGAGAACAGGAAGTTTGTTTGCCAGCCAAAATTTTGCAACACAGTCCAGTGACTCATTCAGAAATCAGCGCCGAGTGGTGCCCATTAATACATCTCCTGTCCGTCCTGTCAGCAGAGAGGGAATATAACTGAGTGCATTTACATAAGATCACATTTTCTGCTTCTACTCCACAACAGCTCACATTAAATCATTGTAGTTTTAACAAACTAAAATACAATCCCTAGTCTAAGTCATAGTCTTGGCTTGTGCAGTTTGAGGCCTCTGGTCATGTTTCAGATTAGACATGCCACCTAAAACCTCCTCAGATAGTTTCAGTGCAGAAATTAAGAGAAATTAATTATCTGGTGACCCGTCGCAGGGGCCTGGACCCTCTGTTGGGAATCTTTACCTGCATGTAGGTTTTGTTTTTTTGATTTTTTAAATGCTCCATCATCACCAGCAGCTCCAGGAAAACACTTCTTTCACATTAATGCACCAATATTAAAACGTCATATAAGATACTACTAATAAAAAGTCACAGGAGCCAAACTACTTTACTTTTGATACTTAAAGAACATTTTACTTCTGTAGTTTAACTCAAGTTAAAACTGAGGAAACTTCGCTTGTTTGTTTTTAGTTGGTTGAACATTTGACACTTAAGTTGATCTTAAAAAGGTTGATAATAAAGCATGTATCTATTTAGTTGAGAGAAAAATACAGTATTTCTCCGAGATACGGTGGAATATAAAGTAGTGTGAAGTAGAGTGAAATGGAAAGATGTTCTGCACAAAAATCAGCCGGACTTCTGAAATAGCTCAGATCAAGATAATTAAAGTCGACCGGACTTCAAAACAGCTGAAACTCACTAATCACAGTGAGATGATAACAGAAGATGAGCTGATTGATTAACTGTCAGAGCTGAAAGTGAGAAGTGATTCTATGAAAAAGGCGGCAAAAAAGAAAAAATAGCAGTTCAGCCAAGGTCACTATTTTGAAATCTAATCTCCCTTCCTGCTTCCTTCCTGCTGTGTTACAGCATGTTTCCAAATCTTTTAGAAACACAGGAAGCTTCTCCCTGACTGTTTGAAACAACAGAACTGATCCTGTTCCCCCCTTTTTTTACTCTATTATATTAGGAACGTTTGTTTGTATTTTTTTATTTTTAGATCAACTTTATTGTTCACAAGAGGAACATTCAGCCACTCAGCAGCACAAGAAGACTAACAGAGAGGAAGAAAACGACTTGCAAAAAAAAATGTTGATACAGATAACAAAAATATCCTTATAATATAAATTGTATGTTACCATGACCAGTGTGCATATAGTTAAGATAATAATCATATAATAATAAAATGATCGTCAGTCTAAACTGGGCCACTCTGCATCAGGACTACTTTTACTTCTGGTATTTCCAGTTTATTTTGTTATACAAGTCTCCACTTTTGCTTAAATAACATTTTGAATGCACGACTTTTACAACATACTTTCTTTAGGTCATGATTATAATAAGCTAAAAATAATCGACAGTATGTTTCCAGGAATATAAAAAAGAAACAGAACTCTGTTTTCACGTTATAGTTTAATTACATCAAATATGAAAAACACATCCATAGTTTCTGATCTTCAACTGAAAGAAAAAAAAAAAAACTCTTCAAACTCATCAAAAACTCTTTACAATGATGCCTCATTCATGGTTGTCGTGGCAACATATTGATGGCCGATTAATTAAGGCAGGTTGTGGATTTAACACAAAACATCTTTAGACTTTGTGGTTACTGACAATGAAACTCTTGAGTTGAAAAGAAAGTGTCGTCATTCATAGTTTATTGAAAAAATCTTTTATTTACTGATAATTATTATAATTAAATGAGACGCAGACAGTGAAATAATGTTTTGCTCTGCTTCGATGATGCTTTTTGTCCGTGAGAACATGAGGATTTGTTTTCAGCCGGAGCAGAGAAGAGTTGTTTTATAGTTACACAACGAGGCTTCCTGCTCAACACAAAGCTTTTTAAATTAACCAGCAAATAAAATAAACTTTAGAAATAACAGGGGGTTGCTGTTTCCCACGATGCTGATCATCCCGGGTGATGGTTGAGGTTAGTTCTCCGCTGGTGGAGGTGGAATGTTTCAGGAGCAGAGCATCATGGGATGAGTTATATTCAGACCAGCGTTTATGTACATGAGAAAACTCTGAACTGGGTGGAAACAAGAATCGGTGGAGTGCGTCTGAAAAAAATATGTTAAAGTAATTATCAGTCATGTTTGTGGTATCTTTCCTGGACAGACTGTAAAGGTCAAACAGCTGATCTCCAGAGGATCTCATTTACTGACAAACAGAAACAAAAGCTCAATCTGTGTGGACGATGTTTTGTTTGCTCAGAATGTCCGTCATGTTTGTAACGCTTAATTCATCTCTGAAGATCGGGGTCATCTTTGTAGAGTCGGGGGTCACTGATGTGTGTGTGTGAGTGTCACTGCTCGCTCTGCTGTGTGTCTGTGATGGTGGAGACGGCTCCCTGGCCCTTGCTGACGTCGCTGATACACGCCCACTGACCGTCCATCGACTCCTTCCACAGCGTCACCTACAGGACACAAACACATTCACAGCAGTCAGATTGTGAGCAGTGTTTTCTTTTGTTCTTTTGTTTGGCTCTATTTTGAGAAATACGTAAGGAGCAAATAAAATATCGTGTTCTGATGATTCACTGTCAGTATTAGTTTATTATAGACACTCTACCTTATTGTCTCCTCCAGAAACAGCCAGAATATTTCCGGTGATAGACCAGCTGACGTGCCAAACAACATCATTGAACTTATGGAGCAGCTTGGCCGTCCAAGTGTTTCCTGCGGGGTCGTCACACGTCCAGATAAACACACGTCCGTCCTATAAGAAGGTTCAAAGGAAACAGTTACCAAAATATCAAAAATTACATGCTTTCCATGCTGACTCATCGGCTGAACAATGCTGAGAATGTTTTATGATTCTGTGGCTGCCAGTGATATCCTGTTGTTTGTGTCCTGGGGCAACCGTTTGAGTGTACTGGCGCCAACAGATTAAACAAAGACAGTGACATTTCTGGTTTATTTCCTCTTCTATGACAGTGAACTGAATATATATAGGTTGTGGACAAAACAAGAAACTTCTAATAAATCTCACCTGGGAGCAGCTGGCGATGGTGCTGGTGGGTAGACCAATAGATGGAGCCCATCCGACGTCCCTCACCCAATCACTGTGAGCCTCCAGCTTCTGGTCCTCCTTCCACTGACCGTCTTCCTCTCTGATGGTGGAAAGAAACAATCAGTGACATTCTAAGCAACAAGATATGTTTCTAGATATGAGTCTTCCTTGTCAAACATGGCTCCTACATTACCCACAATGCAATCTGACTGCAGACTAAGCACTTTATAAAAGTTTTTTGCACATATATAGAAGTGTATTATAGTATTATATATTATAGTATGTGTAGTTAATAGTGTAAACTGATTTTGATATGAAATATTGGTGCAACAGTCAGGCTTGAATTTATGTATTTTCTTTAGTTATTAATGCATGTAAATGTACTAATTTAAATGCCCTTAATTCCTTATTTTTTTAAGGATTTGTTCATATTTTGTTTGTTTGTTATAAAGAGACACAGATCCACCACATTATTGCTGCTCCCAACCAAACTTCTGTAAACGCTGGGAAAACAAAGGCTTCTCACACAGTCTGGGTGAATCTGCTTTACAAACCATTCAATTACTCTCTGCTCACTAATTCTCAAGTCACAAAACACCACACAGGAAAACATGTGATGCCACAGAAAGTCTATGAAACAAGAACTTACTTCCAGAGTTTGACGAGGTTGTCGCAGCCTCCGGAGACGAAGCGCTTCACGTAGTTCGGTTTCTGTCCTGACGGCTGATCGATCAGGCTGCCTGGAACGACGGCAGGAGCCCAGCTGACTGCGTTACAGCCGATCTGCAGGAAAATTACATCTGAATTAATAAGGAGATACAATATACTGTCGAAGGGAATGCGATACAATAATAAACCGTAGACACACAGCTTGAGGGAGTAAAGACCAGACTGGAGAAACAAGAGCAAAATAGAGATATAAACTCATGATCGACTCAGAACTGCTCTCAGACTTACAGTGTGAGCGTTGCTGATCTTCTTGACGTCCCACTGCTGATCCCCAGTAAATGTGAGAAGGGAAATAGCTCCGTCTGAGCTGCCGCAAGCCAGGATCAGACCAAATTCATAGGGACCCCAGCAGACAGAGTTCACTGTAGACAAACATATAAAACATCACATCACAAACTGATGTCTCTCTCAGAGGAGACACAGAATAGAACTTGTCAGATGTTATTCAACACACAGAGATCTACTGACCTGATGACTCGTGTCCGGTGTATTCATACATCTTATCCCAGGATCCGTTCTCCTCCTTCCAGATGATGACTTTACGATCGTAGGAGCAGGACGCCAGAATGTTGCCGAACATCGGGTGAGCCCACGCTACCTGCCACACAGGACCCTCGTGGCTACACAAACATAGAGACCCACATTTAGTTCAAAATGAAAGAATATATGTTAAACAAATATGCCAACAACATGCTATCAGTGTTAAAACAGATTAAATAAACTGCCATAAATTCAGAATTATTTAAGTTCACAAAGTCATTATAGAAAGTGTTTAAAAATGTAATAAATATGATGTTTAATGATCAGATAACACTGATTAAAAAATGTGTATGAGACATACCATCTTAAAACAACATATTGGTTAAGGCATTTAATGCTTTGATGCAGAGTGTAACCAGAGTTTAGTTAAGGGCATTATGTAACATGTTATAATGCTCAGGGTGTTGTCATGAGTCACTAGCATTACAGGTCAGAACCAACGTGGCTGCAGAGAAAGACTGTGGCTCTAAAGTCACGATATTCTATGCATTCTACGCAGAGGCAAGTTATTGTCTTTATTTTGCTTTATACTGATGTAAAATGTTTGTTAATGTGCTGAACATAGACAGTGGTGATACATTATCAGTAACTGTATTTCATTTCAGCCAATTTCTGTTGGGACCATCTTGGAGATATATGTTTTCATACTTTTATGTGTTTTATTTTGTTATAGTTTTCAGGGTGTCTGCTGAAGAAACAGAGAGACAGAGTTTAAATTTAACTGACATCTGTATGCTGCTGCATAGCCATTATTTTATTGGACTGGTGAGGCTACAACAGTATTTTACCCTCTGAGGTCTGCCACCAGTATCTGTCCTCCGTTTCTGACATCGAAGATCTTCACAGTGCGGTCAGAGGAACAGGTGGCGAGTCGAGTACCGTAGTAATCCATCTGGGCATCGTGCTGAAACAGACCAACACCAAGACACGATGTGAGACAATAATCTCCCACTTTACCTTCTCATATTGTCATCAAGGCTGACAATATCAACAGCACAATGAACACAGTGATCTGTCACTGGCAGCAGATGGTTCTTCGAAAGTATCTTCATGATGAACTGTTGAATATCTCCTACCCACTTTCTTTTTTATTGTCCAACATCTGCATCAATCAAGCCTCTAGAATGTACTGTGTTAAAGTGTATATTTATAAGATCGTTTCCTAAAATGTGGTACAGTCAGCCTAAATCGAACAGTGTCAGTAAATTACAATATTGACATAATACCAGCAGCCAGCGTGTCAGCTGTGACTGCCGCGGTGTTGTGCAAGCTTCCCCCCTTACCTTTACCTGAACCCACCCATATCCTGATAAATCAAAGTAACGGCACGTTACAGTGACGCCACTGACAACATGAAGCTTGAACGACACAAATGTCATCTGAATTAATCCTCACGTATTTGTTGTAACTACCTGCAAATCCTGTTTCAACTGAGAATGCTAACGTTAGCTTTAATGACAAGCTAGGGCTAAATGGAAAAGCAAGAAAACTTACGATCATGTCCTCATGAGAGGTGTCCACCGTGTTGATTACGGAAACCTGAAATTGACAAACAATAAAATCAGTATTAGAAATGACAGAGAAATAAAGATAAACACTCCTGCTTTAGGGATTAGCTCTCTGTCATTAGCAAGTCTGCTAACGGGCTAGCTACTTGGGCACGTCAGCAACTAACGGTCAACGTTAAACAGCACAAATGTTAACAAGCAGCTTCACCTACAGCTTTAATTAAGACTTATTAGACTCACCATGGCTGCAGACACACGAGAAACCCTTCAGAAATGTATATTCCTTATTTTCTTCTGAATGAATAAACCCGGTTCTTCCCTATTCCGACGTGGCAACAAGTACTCCAACCGCTTCCCAGCGTCCGGGTCCGACGGCTCTCTCTACCGACGGAAACTGTAGTTCCCACATACCAAAGGTTCCACATAGGAAAACTTTGCTGAGCTCGATAACTAGCACATTAAATCAAATTAATCACCGTAAATGTTTGATAAAGAAAATCAAGACAAAATTACCAGTATATATGCATTTAAAATACAACAATGTAATTTTTAAGCTAAGAGAAAGGGCGGTTAATTCAAAAGGTTACGCCATTAAGAGACGGACTGACGGTTGGTAACGTTAACGGTCATTTAATCGAACACTTGACGTTTAACGTTGATTAACCAACAAAATCAACTATTAGCTGCGTTTTAATTTAAAATATCTAACGACGAATACGCTGCGATTCTTCCTGTGTCCACACGGTGGCGCCACAGACCCTGAAACACTTTCTCCTCGCGTCTATTTTTATCTGGACCGAACAAGTGTCAGGTTCCCCGCCGGGCAGCTATCGTGTGTTAGCTCTCTCCGTCCCCTCCGGCCTCGCCATGTTGTCGGGTTAAATCTGTCGCCCCAGTCTTCTTTCAGATTTTTGTCGTAGAATAACTTTCATAGCGTCGGTGACAGCTGTCAAAGTACCAAGATGTCGAATGTGTCTTACCACATCTCCAACTTGTTGGAGAAAATGACATCAACTGACAAAGACTTTAGGTAAGACAGTTAACGGACAGTGTGTGTTAGTGTGTGTGTCTGACAGTGAGATGACACTTTTTCCTCTCACTCAGTCACTGTCACTGTACGTGTGTGTCATTTTAATACACAGGCGACACTTATTTCCTTCTATTGAATTAAATTTGATCTGAGATTTGTTTTTTCAAGAGAAAGTTGACTTTTAATCAGTTTTAAAAGGTGATATAAGGCTACAGATTTCCCTCAACTGATCACCTTGAGTAACTGATGATGAGTCTTTCTTCACCACGTCTTATATTATACTTTATATGTATTTAATAATATCTAAATACATATCTGCTGTGTTTAGCTGTCATTTAACCTTTCATCAGTGATGGAATGTAATTAAGTACATCTACTCAAGTACAGTTTAGGTATATTTAGGTAGGTTTTGAGTATATTTTCTGGTACTTTATACTTCCTCACCACGTCATTTTGGAGGCAAATATTGTACTTTTTACTCCACTACATTAATTTGGAAAACTTTAGTTACTTTTCAGATTAATCGCTGCATCAGAGCTAAATGAGTGCATGTTTAAATTAATTTGTTTTATTTACAATAAGATAAAGAAGAAGAAAAACACTGATTCCAATAATCAGAAAAATGCTGACAATTGATTGACCCACAGTATATGCATAAATGTAAATATATGTTTAATCTACTTTTCTAATTTAAGATTTTTACTCAAGTACTTTTTGTATGAGTGACTTTCACTTTAACCAAAGTAATATTTAACGTGATATCTTTACTTTTGGTGACCTCTGGATACTTTCCACAACACTGCCATTCATAATTCATCCCAGCATAATTCATTAACCAGGTAATTTGTATATTTTTGCCTCTTGTCTCTTTATTTTAACTCTCAACTCATCCCAGCTGTCTCTTCCTGTGTCTCCACTGGTGTGATTATGTGTGTGTGTGTGTGTGTGTGTGTGTGTGTGTGTGTGTGACCAGGTTCATGGCCACCAATGACCTGATGCTGGAGCTCCAGAAGGACAGCATTAAACTGGACGAGGACAGTGAGAGGAAGGTGGTGACCATGCTGCTCAAACTGCTGGAGGACAAGAACGGGGAGGTGCAGAACCTGGCTGTGAAATGGTAAAAAACACACACACGCACTCACAGGTTAGGCTGTGTAAAGGTCACGGTCACGTTTATTTATAGAGCACCTTATACACAACCAAGGTTGACCAAAGTGCTTTACATAAATGAATAACAATAAAATCAAAGATAAAATTAAAAAGGACAATTACATTAAGGAATATATAATGTGAGATATACAATACAGAAAACAAAAACAACTTTCTTCTCACACAGGTTCGAAAGCCTGGGAGAAAAAGTGAGTTTTAAGAGAAGATTTAAAAATGTCCAAAGTCTCTGACGACCGGATCTGCAGCGGTAAACTGTTCCACAGCTTAGGGGCGGCCACTGCAGAAGATCGATCGGCTTTAGTTTTTAGCCTGCATTTAGGCACATCCAGGTGTGACTCATCTGCAGACCTCAGAGCTCTGGTTGGTCTGTGAACATGTATGAGTTCGCTGGGGCCAATCCTAAATGGAAAGAAGTAATCCATAACACCTTAATAATACTTAAATACCTGTGTGTCTTCTCAGGATGACAGTGTCCTGTATGTTCTCCTTCTCCAACTGTTGGAACTTCCCTCTCTGTAGCTGCCTTTTTTCTTCAGTTTGTTTGGATCCTTATCACACGTATATTCTGGTATTCTGACTGGTGAAACGTTAAAGGGCATGTTTGTGTCTCGTGATGTGTACGAGGGGAAAAACACCCAAATGTAGACAACCGGGGAGGCAGGAAGACTTCAGGGATTTATTGGTGAAATTAAGAAACATAAACTTACAAGAAACGGCAACAAGTCTGAACAGATGTTGCCAAGAATGGGCTAAACAGGACAGACAGATCTACTGTCCTGCTCAACATCTGATCATCAGTGTGAAATGTTAATAAGAGCTGGTTATGGTCTTGTTGAGTCGTTGAACAGCTTCTGTTTGTTTCATCAGCTGCACAGTGCATTGATTTCTTCTAAGAAAAATACTTCGACCAGCACACAAACGTTTAACTTTTGACAAAATGACAGATGTTATTTCTGAGACAAAGAAGAAAATATATCTGTTTCTCATGTTTTGGGGTTGAGTTACAAATGACCAAAAAGTGTCTGTGTGCCTTTATGCAAAGTATTCTGGGTGCGTTTGATTTCCAGCCTGGCTCCTCTGGTGAGTAAGGTGAAGGAGCCTCAGGTGGAGACGATGGTGGACACGCTGTGTTCAAACATGATGTCAGACAAAGAGCAGCTGAGAGACATTTCCAGCATGGGACTGAAGACTGTGATCGCTGAGCTGCCGCTGACTTCATCAGGTGAGAACTGACTTCTCAGTTAAATCCAAAGTTTGGACAACCAGCTTTTAATGCCAGCTCTCCTTCTAACTATCTAACTGGGTTGCCAGGTTTGACCCTGACAGCCAGTGTGTGTAAGAAGATCACCTCCCAGCTGATTGGTGCCATGGGGAAACAAGAAGACGTGTCGGTGCAGTTAGAGGCTCTGGACATCCTGTCGGACATGTTGGGAAGGTAAAACTAAACATGTCACAACATTTTCAGTCGTGGCAGCAGCTGGCTCAACGTCAGTCGGTCAGTCCAACACTTTGAACCAGACTGAAATACCTGGGTGATCCACTGACTTTGACAAATATGAGAAGTATTTGTCTTGAATTTCATTCTAGATATCCAGGAGTATTTATCTGAATGACTTTAGTGATCTTCTTCCTTCAGCACCACCACGAGGGTCATATTTGTGTTTCTGAGTGAAATGTCTCAAAAACTATTTGATGGTTTGCCATGAAATCTTCTTCAGACATTCATGATCCTTAGAGGATGGAACTGTTTCACATCGAATCACAGTGACTATGATTAATCATTCTCTACCAATTGAACTAAACTGAATATTAAACACTAAATAAATGGATTCTTTCTCCAGGCTGAGTGGTGCTCTGGTCAGTTTTCACAGCTCTCTGCTCTCCAGCCTGCTGCCTCAGGTACCAAACCCTCACACTGTAACTCTAAATGACCGATGACTAATGGAAATGTCTTCACTTTAATCTCTTCACTACTCGCTGTAGATCTAAACAAAACTGTCGTGGTATAAGTTATAGTGCTCTTTGCAGGACTAATGTACTAATGAAAATATGCAGCCCTATATGTATGATTTTACATACAGATATATGTCACTGTCTCAAACATTACTAACCTCCACTGTATTAAGAAGTTTAAAACTGTCTGTTGCTGTTTTAAATTATAAATACGGGACACATTCTGTGGCATTCACTCTTCCTCCTGATGCTCTCTCAGTTAACCAGCTCCAGGATGGCGGTCAGGAAGCGCTCCATCTTGGCCCTCGGTCACCTGGTGCCCTGCTGTAGCCCCGCCCTCTTCTCCCAGCTGACTGAACACCTGTTGACAGAGTTGGCCAAGGGCCCGCCCACTTCGATGACGAGGACGTACATCCAGTGCCTGGCAACCATCAGCCGTCAAGGCGGCCATCGAGTCGGTGAGATCTACTGGTCGCCTGGTTCTTTTTATTTGTTGTCAAATCACTTCATGACCTTTTATCACCATACTTGTCTAACTGACTTGCAATACATGAACCAAACTGTACATTCGTGTTGTCTTGTGTGTGTGTGTGTGTGTGTGTGTGTGTGTGTGTGTGTGTGTGTGTGTGTTCTGTAGGTGAACATTTAGAGAAGCTGATCCCCATGGTGGTGAAGTTCACCAGTGTGGAGGACGACGAGCTGAGAGAGTATTGTTTCCAGGCCTTTGAAGCTTTTATACGCAGGTACACTCACTCACACACACACACACACACACACACACACACACACACACACACACTGCTCTCTCTCCTTCCCGCATTAATGATGATGATTGACAGGTGTCCAAAGGAGATGTCCCCCCATGTCGCCACGGTAACAAAGCTTTGTCTTAAGTTCATGACCTTTGACCCAAACTACAATTACGATGACGATGAGGAGGAGCAAGAAGACAGCATGGACATCGAGGACGGGCTCGATGAAGGTCTGTGTTCGTCTTTCTTTTAGTCCTTTTATTTTCTGTTTTTATCTTCTCTTGATGAGTTAAAGTGTTTTGTTGTAAAAATTGCATTTAAAAGACACTAAAAACAAGAACAAGCAAACAGTAAAACAATTGATTATTATTTATTTGTAAAAGCCATGTTTGAAGCCCAGATCTAAACGAGTGCAGTCAGAGTAATGGTTGTCTCCATCCAGAGTCAGACGACGAGTACAGCGACGATGACGATATGAGCTGGAAGGTGCGGCGCTCCTCCATCAAGTGTCTGGATGCTTTGATCAGCACGAGGCGGGACCTCCTCCTCTCCTTCTACTCCTCCGTCTGCCCCGCTCTGCTGGCCCGGTTTAAGGAGCGTGAGGAGAACGTGAGGGCCGACGTATTTGCTGCCTTTTCTACGCTGCTGAGGCAAACGCGAGTGGGGTCGAGTCACCGCGGCCTCATCGTGGCCGGCTCAGACTCTGAGCCGAGCAAAGAGGAGCCGGCGGTCACCATGTTGAAGAAACAGGTAGAGATTCTTATGAAGGGCAGAAGATGATGGTGGGATGGATGAGAGTTTATTCAGGGTGAAGTCCGAAAATGTCTTGCATTCAGTTTTATAAAGTTTGGCTTAAGAAATAGTCTTTTTATTTATTCTTGTCTTAATTATCCAGCTTCTAATTTTTTTCTTCTTCTTCCGTGTGAAAGTCCACGTTTCAAATGTTAAAGATCTTTAAACCTACCACTGAACCTTATACTGCCTTTATACTGCATTTAACCTACTTCTACACTGGACTGTACCTTTATACGTACCTGTGAGGCTTGAATAAGAAAAAGATTATTTGTCCAAAAATGTCTTACATTTTGTCAAGAAAGATCTTGAAAAGGTGTTAAAAGGCATGAAACTGTGTCTGATACCTGTGTGTGTGTGTGTGTGTGTGTGTGTGTGTCCAGGTGCCGGTGATAGTGAAGGCTCTCCACAAACAGCTGAAGGAGAAGAGCATCAAGTCTCGACAGGGCTGCTTCTGTCTCCTCACTGAGCTGGCTCACACTGTGCCTGGAGCCCTGGAGCAACATATACCTGCTCTAATACCTGGTACACTCACACACACACACACACACATACACACATTCACACTTCATTTTACAACTCTTTTCTGTCATCCACCCTCTCTGTCTCTATCCCTTCCTCCAGGCATCGTCTTCTCCCTGACAGACAAGTCCACCTCCTCCACCATGAGGATCGACGCTCTCACCTTCTTCCACGTCCTCCTCCTCTCCCACCCTCCTCAAGCCTTCCAGCCACACATGCAGGTTTTGTTTTCAAGCTTTGCTTCCGGACATTTGCAGCGTGATGTGAAATATGATTATTGTTTCAAAAGATGATATGCCAAGAAAAGTACTGTAAACCTGCAGACTTTGTGTTGATCTTCATATCTTCAGCTTGTGGCTCAGTCAGTCAGATGATTTCAGTAATCTGATTCTTGATTCTTCCCTGCAGGTGCTGCTGCCTCCGGTGGTGGCGTGTGTAGAGGACAGTTTCTATAAGATCACCTCAGAGGCCCTTCTGGTCGCTCAGCAGCTGGTCAGGGTGATGAGGCCGCAGGGACAGACGGGAGGGTTTGACCCCAAACCGTTTGTCAGAGAGGTATGAAGGGTCAGGTCCAACAGGGCTGGTTTCCTCTCATCTGTGGTGTGATTTGATTTTGGTTCTTTTGCTGTGCTAGAATATTCACACCCACCTAAGACTGGTAAATGTTAGTGGCTCACTGTAAGGAGTGTTTGCTCCCGGCTAGTTTTCACAATCAGGTTTAATTTCTGACTAAGCCGTCTGTCGTGTTCAACCTGTGGAGAATTAAAAAAAAACTGTTGTCTCTCCAAGGTGTTTTCTGTAACCCTGAAGAGGCTGAAAGCAACAGACATCGACCAGGAAGTGAAAGAGAGGGCTATTACCTGTATGGGTCACATGGTGTGTCACCTTGGCGACCACCTGCGGGCGGAGCTGCAGGGGGTTCTGGCCATATTCCTGGAGAGGTTAAAGAATGAGATCACCAGACTGACAGCAGTTCGGACCATCACCCTCATCTCTGCCTCTTCATTAAAGGTTCAGTATGACTTTTATTCAGAGGACAAGATGTTTTTTAATAAAACAACTTTCTCTCTGTTCTTCACTCCTTTCTTTTCTTCACCCTGTCCAGATCGACTTGTCGTCCATCCTGCCTGAAGCTCTGTCCGTGCTGGGATCTTTCCTGAGGAAGAACCAGCGGGCTCTGAAGCTCGGCACGCTGGCGTGTCTGAACGCTCTGGTCACGCATCACGCTGCCAGCATCAAGCCTGCAGCACTGGAGCCTGTGCTGAGTGAACTTCCTGCTCTGGTGGACGAGAGCGACATGCACGTGTCACAGGTACCTCGAGCTCCTTCCACCTTCGCACAGTGTTAGATTCACTTATGTGCTTATTTGTTAGTGTTCAAGGTGATCCGGACACGTTTAGCCAGGACATTAGGACATTGTTTTTATTATTGATTTTGATTCAGTACCTTTATATCAAAATAAAGTAATGAAATACAGATAATGACGGACAATATGATAACCACTTATTAATGGCCATTTAAGAAGTACCTACAGTAGTAAGGTGGCAGGGTTCTTCCATGATTTTCAATTCTAAATCATTCACTTTCAATTATCGGTCAGCGATTCTCTGATGACTTCTATTCCCAGCGTGTGTGTGCTGTGACACTCACTCTGCAAAAAGCCACCAGGATTAGAAATTGCTTTTTGCAGGTGAGGAAACTCAAGCTTTTCATGCTGTTGTGTTTAACAGGTTGCTCCCAGTTAACTGGTGAAGATTGTTAACACATCTTAGATAAATTATTTATATTTGACCATACGGTCTGAGTGTGAAATATAGGCTCTGTATATCAGACCTGTGAGTCAGGTGTATGAATATTGCTCTGTAACACATGCTGTCACTGTACGTGTGCTCTGTTTAGGTGTCCGTCACCTTGATGACCTGCATGGCCAAAGCCTGCCCATCCTCTCTGGCTAAGATCAGCTCCTCTGTGCTGCCGGGAGTCTTCAGACTCGTCCACTCTCCGCTGCTGCAGGGAAGTGTGCTGGCAGCCATTGTGGACTTCCTACAGGCACTGGTGCTGTCCAAAACCAGTAACCTGGGCTACAGGTAAGATGGTGGGTGTGGGTGAGCTTTGTGTTGGTTCTGTTGTGGCCCAAATGTTCCCACAACTCCAGGAGCAGTATTCTGGTGGGAAAGCTGTTTAGTGCTGAGGATAATTGTTAAGAGTTTGTTGGTGATGTTTTTGATGAGTCACATGAGGTTTTAATGCTGATATGAATCTGATGTTTGTGGTTTTAAGCTGCACATATCCACTTCTTTTTGTCAATATACAAATGTGACCATTTTAATCTTTAAGAGGCAAAAGATCTAGTGTTTCCCTCAGGCTTGTAAACAGAACTCATCAAACTTTCCAAAACCAACAGTGTTGGAATTATAAGACAATGCAGAAATAAAACAGCATGTTTAAGCTCTTACAGACCCAAATCTCAAGTGTGTGAAGTTAAGAAATGGAAATGCAGCTGATTATGAATTGACCCTTAAAGACAAATTCCTTCAGTTCAGTAGCTGCGACTCGGTCCACGGAAACGTTACGTCTTCTGTAGCTCAGGAGGAACTTTGTCAACCTCGACTTGTGATACCGATCTGACTTAGGACAGATGTTGATACCAGGCCTGATCAAGGCAGTATTTACCAAATCAATTATTCTCCTCTCCTCTCCTCTCCTCTCCTCTCCTCTCCTCTCCTCTCCTCTCCTCTCCTCTCCTCTCCTCCTCTCCTCTCCTCTCCTCTCCTCTCCTCCTCTCCTCTCCTCTCCTCTCCTCTCCTCTCCTCTCCTCTCCTCTCCTCCTCTCCTCTCCTCTCCTCTCCTCTCCTCTCCTCTCCTCTCCTCTCCTCTCCTCACCTCTCCTCTCCTTCTCTCCTCTCCTCTCCTCTCCTCAGTCAGTTGCTGAAGTCTCTCACAGATCCGTTCCACAGCTCTCAGTTGGACGCTGCAGTCATCCACAGACAGTCGTACCACTCCGTCGCTCGCTGTGTGGCTGCTCTGTCCTCCGCCTGCCCCAAAGAAACACCGGGCACTGTGGCCGGCCTCATGAAGGAGGTACGTGACTGTTTTTTACACATCTGAATATGTCTGACAGCTTCTGTCTCTGTGTCACTGTATCACCTCTCCTCTGCTCAGGTGAAGAGTCCTGGTTCTCCAGAGTCGGCTCGAGTCCTGGCTCTGCTGTGTCTCGGGGAGGTGGGGAGGACCGGCAGCCTGGGAGGAAGCAAGGAGGTGCAGGGGGTCATCCTGGAGGCCATCTCCTCCACCAATGAGGAGGTAGAAGACATACTTCAGATAATGATTATTGCATTCATTATTAATGAATCTGATAGTTGTTTTTTTTAAATCAACAATCATCATGTTTTCAGAGCCCAGGGTGAATCTTGTGATGCTTGTTCGGCCCTTCCAACAGTCCAAATCCTAAAATGTACAATAACTTCACGTATGATGTCAGTTTAGAAACACATGGTCCTCATATCCTGCTGCTCCTCGAGCTTTTGACTGTGTCCCACTGCCTTCTTCAGCAAACTTCCACAATGCTGATGAATTTTCTGTGGAGCTCTACATGGTTTAAACTGCAAGTGGAAATAAAATCCTCAGTTAAAGATGATTTGTGAAACCAGAAAAAATGTATTCCTGCATTCAACATTTAATATGGTCTTCTAGAACGGAGAAACAGAAATGTGTTTATTATTATTTTCTTGTTTGTGATTCCAGGTGAAGACGGCAGCGTCCTGCGCTTTAGGCAGCATGGCGGTCGGCAGCCTGAACGACTACCTGCCCTTCCTGCTGAAGGAGATCTCCTCCCAGCCACGGAGACAGTACCTGCTCCTCCACTCCCTCAAAGAAGTTATCAGGTGTGTCTTCATTTGTGTGTCTGAATCTGGTTTTGTTTCAGTGTCATCTGCTCTTTTTTCTCCTCATATCTTTGTGAACTGGTTTATAATGCTGCACCAGGAGCGTCACACTGTGGCGCCCTCAAGTGGCAGGGAAGTGATTTATTTTTAACTTTGGAGAAAGTTGAAGAACATAATCATGTAGAAATGTAATCATGTAACTTCCAAGTTTCTCTTGTTTAGTGTGCAACATGGGAGGACCTACTTACATTGTTAACTCCAGTTTTGTTTTCTAGAATATGATTTTAGCAAATTTGGTGAAGACCCATCTTTTTGTGAAGGGATGTGACTCTCTTCTGTTACTGCTCCACTTCAAAAACTGACACATTTTCTCATAAAACTCTCTCAAAGTGCAGCTTTATCCTCAGATTGTCTTCGTGCTGAATACCTCCTCTCTCTCTCTCTCTCTTTACCCAGCGCCTGTCCTGCCTCTAGTCTCTCGCCCCACGTGGAGTCTATCTGGGCTTTGCTGTTTCAGCACTGCGAGTGTCAGGAGGAGGGAACCAGGAACCTGGTGGCTGAATGTTTGGGAAAACTGACCTTTGTCAACGCTTCCCAACTGTTACCCAGACTTAAACAGCAACTTAAAGCTGGTACGGTGTGTGAGGGGGGAAATTAGTTCCTTAATGATAACGACGGCTGCAAAAAATGATGTCAAAGTCGTTTTTTCTAATAGTTGTAATTTATAGAATACACAAACTGAACTTAAAGCTCTCCTCCTGCTCCCTCACAGGTTCTCCTCTGGCTCGCAGCACAGTGGTGACCGCCATCAAGTTCACTATTGTTGATCAACCTGCTCCCATAGATTCACTGCTGAAGGACTGCATCGGTGAGACACACAGCCACAACAACACACTTTTGATTCATTTTACTCCTGAGGACGAACTAAAACCTCACTTTAAATGATAATATCATATGATATTCATTTATATGATTTGATGTGAAACGGAAGCTTCTGAAGCATCTTTACCCTCTGACTGTGAGGAGATCTCTTCCCACAGTTCTGTTCTGAGTTAAAATGCATCAAAAAGTTCAGATGAAGCTGCTCTGAATCTTTTAAGTACAAAATTATATTTTTTAATGTACATATAGAAATGTGTCAGTCAGACTCTTCATCTAAACCAGTCCTGAACTACTACAGTAACGTCTCTTCTGTTTGTCAGGTGACTTCCTGAAGACGCTGCAGGATGAGGACATCAACGTGCGGCGTGTCGCCTTGGTGATGTTCAACTCAGCAGCTCATAACAAGCCATCTCTGATCCGTGGTCTCCTAGCAACAGTGCTGCCTCACCTCTACAAGGAGACCCAGATCAGGAAGGACCTCATCAGAGAGGTGGGTCGGCTCGACGCGCCTCTGTCTGATGTTTGTAGCTCAGTGTGCTGATGTGTGATTCTGCGTGTGTGCTGCAGGTGGAGATGGGTCCGTTCAAACACACGGTGGACGACGGTCTGGACGTGCGTAAAGCGGCGTTCGAGTGCATGTACACTCTGCTGGACAGCTGCCTGGAGGGGCTGGACGTCCTGCAGTTCCTCGACCACGTAGAGGAAGGACTCAAAGATCACTATGACATCAGGGTGGGTAGAAAACAAAGATGTCAAATAATCAGAGCTATGTGCAGATTTCTTCTGATAACTCTGGATAGGAAACAGTGTGACGCCAACACGAAGGATAACAATCTGTAAACTAAGAGTCACCTCCTGAAACACTCAAAACTCATAAACAACATTTTCAACCAGCTTTTATAGTTAAAGAATGTTTTAATAACATGTTTACCAGCTCAGGTGTAAAGACAATAACAGTGAGGAACGATATCGTCAGGGTTATTTTCAGAGTGCACCTACAAACATGAGTTCTACTTACTGTGTGTGTGTGTGTGTGTGTGTGTGTGTGTGTGCTATAGATGCTGACCTTCCTGATGCTAGCTAGACTGGCCTCTCTGTGTCCTGCTGCTGTTCTTCAGAGACTGGACAGACTGATAGAACCACTTAAAGCTACTTGCACTACTAAGGTACTGTCACTCACACAACTCATATTATACTCAGCGTATTTTAGCTAACTAAAAGAAGGCACAGCTAAAAATCATATATTTGTTCAATTGTACACTATATTTTGAATATTTGTGGTGCTTTACATTGCCTCAGACAGAACTTTTCCTTTGAGACTTCCCTCTGTTTGGAACAATAAGATTCATACTGACCAAAAGCTTAAGAATCGTAGATTGCTCAGCTGGCAGTTGTGACTCGGCGGCAACATAATCCTGAGGGGCAACTCCAACTGTCAGGTTGTTGTTCTAAATGTCTGACATTACAGAAATGATTCCTACAGACAAAGACCTTTTTTATTAAATAATCAGGTCTCTTTTCATAACTAGAAACACAAGTCTTGTTACAGAAAAGGTCTTACTCTTGTGGTTGTGGCAGAAAGACGTTGGTGGAAACATGAGTCAGAGTGAGAGAGAGGAGTTTGCCAGCAAGAATTTATTTCCAAAATTCATGGCTGAGTATTTAACTGATCTTGACTGTCTAGATGATGCAACTCACCTCACAAGATTTCAGAGCGAGACTTATTATTTAATAAAAATAACTCTCCCTGTAGGAATCATTTCTGTAATGTTGTCAGACATTTAAAAAAGCAACCTGAGCATGTCAGTGACAAAAACAAGCACTTTAGTGACTTAACTTTGACAGTTGGAGTTGCTGCAAAGGATTACAGTGTCGCGATATACTGGATGGATCCTAAGACTGTTAGTAATTATGAATCATCTACACACCAAAACATGTAAATACAAGGTCCAGGTTTGAAAATGCTGGAATTCCCCTTTAACAAAACTGATAGTAGTGAAATGTGTTTTTACTGTAAATGACTCTGAAATGATTCCCCACCCGAAGGTGAAGGCCGGCTCTGTGAAACAGGAGTTCGAGAAGCAGGAGGAGTTGCGACGCTCGGCCATGCGTGCTGTCGCAGCCCTGCTGGCTGTGCCCGAGGTGGAGAGGAGCCCCAGCATGGCCGACTTCGCCAACCAGATCAGAACCAACGCTGACATGGCGTCCATCTACCAGAGCATTCAGGGCGGGGAGGGAGACGGCTTAGGCCCCGCAGAGAGCATGGACATGAGTTAGACTGTTTTAATAAGATGTTTTTTATAGACAGGGTTTAGATACAGAAAGCGCTGGTTGTTCTAAAGAGAACAAAACAGAATTTTAATGTTTAAATTTTCGATACAATCTGCTTTATTTTGAATACTTTAGTATGAATTCCATCTGTGGCAGAAATACATTAAATGACAGACTTGTGGTGAACTTAAATACATTTTGCAGTTTCTGTCTGTGTTGTGTTCTTTGAGTGATTCGGCTCACTTGAAATAAAGCAGCAACACTCTAAACATACTCGTGCAGTTTGTGTCTGATGTGCTGATGGATCTGATATGTTTAAATCATCATATACAATCAGCCAGTTTCTCACAACATCACCACAAACATCTTAATCTTTAATCTAGAAAGGAAATGCGGGCAGTGAGTTTTACTCAGCGGCGTTTCAACACAACGTCAAGCAAGAAGTGACACTGAAATTAATATCATATTTTTTTTAAAAAGGTTCCTTATTTTAAGCCACACAACTTGAGTTAACACATTGTCACAAACACTCAACCAGCAGCAGCTGCCATCACACTGCATACACTGAATTAAGTAAGATCAAAGGGACATGAGGCAGGATTTGTGAAAAAATAAACATGCATTTTAAGTTTTTTTAAATGCTAATGGATGATGAAGTGTTCATAACCAAAAAGATTGAGCCCACCCACGCATCTCTCCGTTGCCTTGAACAGGCTGTGTGCTGCATAATGTTCTGCAACTCAGGGCCCGACTTTCACGCGCAGTCTTGCGGACGTGACGTCAGACGACGCTGAATGCGCGTCGTCAACGGCTTGGATACAGGAAGAAGACAAGCGCGGTGGAACCCAAACTAATGTTTGAGTAGTAATGGATTCTGCTACGGCCAGAAAACGACCCACCGCCACACAAAGTCCACTAAAAAGTCAAACTAAGAAGAAAACGAAGGTTTTATCAGCGGCAAGTCGTGAGTAAAAACGAAATTACAACCAAAGCGACCGGAACCAGAATAAACATCGGATACGGTTCGACTCATGGAGGCAGCTTCAACTTGAATTGGGACCGAAAACAGATGCTGACATGGCTCATTTCCCAGAGACCAGGTAAGAAAACATTACAGGTCATGTTTAGAGCTTGATTTGAAATCATATGAGATCACCGAGGACTCGGAGTGAGCTAACGTGCAAAGTAGCGTTAGCTGCTAACATGTAGCTTAGTCCACCGCTGTGTAACACTGAATAGTTACAGACTGCGCATTTTCTACGGTCCTTTAGTCTGAAACCGAATAGTTAGAAATATGTCTCTTTATATATTGGGCCGAAAGCCCAGCCTGTTATCCGGGAGGTGACGTTAGCAGCTGGCTGTAGCCACAGGCTAACGGTTTGTTTGTGTCTGTGTAGTAACATTAGCCGCTAACAAACAGCAGTCCCGTATCAGAGACGATGTTTTTGTCCCCCAATATGGCGTCTTTGCTTTCGCCTGTGTCTTTCAGACTCGCCGCTTGTGTGTCGCTACACACAGCGAGCCGGCTTCCCGGCTGCTTCATGTGTGTCGGGGATAAGGCTATCCCTCACACACAGCTCAGTTAGCAGCTGGAGGCTACCAACGTCTTTCCGCGGAGGTCTTGCAGTAACGTTAAACAGTCACGTGAACAGCCGTTAAAGAAATAACGGTCACAGCATCCGGCTCGGCTGATGGCTGCAGTTACCCTAACGGCCGTCGTGTCACTATGAAGTTCTTTATTCTGCCTCATGTCCGTTTAGATGAGGACACTGTTATACCAGCACAGACAGTGATTAGCAATGCCACCTCTCATTAAAAGATTCAGTCGTGCTGGACTGATGTCAGTTAGTCGTGCGGATATTTGGTCATGAAGTCTTGGAAAGAATTAAACAAGATGATGACACCAGAAAGTCAGGAAGATTTACACCAAACAAAATTCATGGAAATCCATCAAAGAACTGTTGAAAAGTTTCACTCAAAATCACAAAAGTGAACTTCAGATGGACCTAGAAGATGAGTCAGGGCATCCCCAAAGTCTTTAGGAGTAATTTTCAGGAAATCATGAAATATCTCGATTGCCATCCTTAAAGTTTCCCTGGTGGGTATACTATGTAATGGCACGTTTTAAAACATTAGAAACATCTTCTACATTTATGTACAGAGCATGAGCATATGCATTGCTACGCCTCTGGCCTGTTTGGCAGTCGCCGTGGTAGTGGCTTGTCAATAACAAGGCCCAATAACAGGTGATGTGTACCTTCTTATTTTGTCTATCTTCTAGTTTACTGGGGTAATAAATCAAGAGAGAAGTAGGCCTATTTTCTCATAAGATATCTTAACAATAATTTCGGGTTTAAAGCATTTCTGTGTTTATTTCACTTTTCAGAAACAGATGCTCTGTCCGTACATCTGTGACATTATCTGCAGATGCAGAAGTATTGGTGAAGCTCGAATATGGATTTACTGAGTCTAAGTCAAACAAAGGGCTCATCTAGATATCATATATCATCCTGTCACCAAGCCCTTGTGTCTCATGGACGATTAAGTGAATCCTGTGAGGCTTCAGAGAACTGGGATTTAAGTTGTCAGAGCCCAGCATCTAAAAGTCTTGGAGTAATTCCTGAGATCTTGGCCATAAATTTAGTAAACCTCATAAATCCCTGACGGGGCCGGTCTTTCCTTATTGGTACTGTTTGTTGGTGACTGTTGAGTAGAGTGGATCCTGTGAAGATCTGGAAGGTCCATTGACAGTACAGTAGATTGGACTGTCGCTGCACTTCACAGCGGAGTATTCGCAGGAAGATCTGGGTTTGACGATCAGTTCATCACCACCAGCTTTGTTGGAGCGGTTTTGAAAGGTGATCGTAGAGTAATGCAGTGAGGCAGAGGGATCTGTGGGAAAGTTGGCAGTGGAATAAATCGTGTTGACTGCATCTCCTGAGTCTGGATTCTGGACGCGCTCTTGTATCTCCGCATAGATATAATCCTTCCAGGGAACAATGAAAAAAAATACAGTCTGAATAAATCACATGCACTGCTAACATTTAAAACTATCCTTACAAAAACAGGTTAAAGATGGAAACTTTAATTCTTAATAATTGAATCTAGTTGTTCTCACTGTGTCATTTGAAACATGAGGATACTGTATGTGCAAATTCAAAAATAAATGTGTAACTTTTCACAGTTCAATATAAATGTATTGTTAATGTGCAAAATTCACGTTTCAAACACAACTGAGTTTCCTCATGCATCTGAAATAATTAAGTCAAAGTGAAATGTTTAATGTTTTAAAGTTTTATGTTTAATTCTGTATAATTATTACAATTATTCTCAGTGCCTATCACGGGGTTGGACTCCAGTCTGTCGGTTGGATAATATAATTTTTTATGGCTGTTTTTGACCATGGTGATATTTTCTGCCCCCCCGAAAATAAATAAATTAAAAATTAAATTTTCTTAGTTTTAATATTGTATTATTAATTAATATTGTCAAACATTACTGGACATATCATATATGGTCCACATAGTCTTCATCAGTCCAATTTCTCATTTCAGAAATGAAGAATAATAAAAAAAAACAAAGAAATAGTAAGAAAATTGAAAATTCATCTTTGAATTCAGTTTTCTAAAATTGTATTTTTCATTTGGCAGATCAATGTACAGTATTAATAAGAATGTTCAACAAGAAAGAAGATCTCCCAAGAAACAAACAGAAATGTATGTAGATTATGTATTTTTAAATTTTCGTTTGGTCTTTCCAGAATTCCACAAATAGAAAACTAGAAAAAGTACATCAAAATCTTAACTTTCCTTTGATCTGACGATGAGGAATGAAAAATACAATTTTAGAAAATTGAATCCAAGCTTCCAACTTTCTTTGATTTATTCAAAAAATAATTATTTAACTATCAAGCATTACACAGACTATACTACTTTACTAATAGTAGCTTATTTTCTGTTATAGCTCCTCTGAGGTTGGATCATGATCTAGTAACTACGAGGTAAAAGTATAATATACCATGAAGGGACTTGTTTTGTGTATTAGGTGTCGTCTAGAATACTCATAGCAAACACAACATGGCTGCCACAGGTAGACATTGTGGGCCAGTTTCATGTCCTAGGAGTTTTTTTCTTGTATTTGCAACCTAAATGTAATTTTTGGCATTGTTCGATAATATTGCTATTAAGCAACTATTGCTATTTTTTTTGTATCAGTATGAATACTAACCACACAGAGACAGACGGTTATACACTAACCTCTCTGATGTTCTGTGCTGTCGCACCGTTTCTTGTGTTTTTTGAACGTGAAAATCCTGACAGACAGAAATGGAAGAGGACAACAAAGAAAGAAACAAACAGAAGACATGATTGAGACACAGTTACATCTCTGTTTACCTTTTTTCATAACTATTACCTGCTGTACACTCCAGCTACAGACTAACAGAGCTGGACTGTGTTGGTTCTGTAGTTTTAGAAGTACAGAATCTAAAGCTCGGCAAAAAGTAATGCTCAGCCACGACTTATGTCTAAACAGTTTGCCTGCTTTGGCTTTTTATGACATCACGAAAACCACAAATGTGGTTTTATTTGTACAACATGTTTGTATTTCCTGTTCTGTGAACGGATGATGGGTCTCTTACTTTTGTAGATAAGTGTGAAAATGAGCACAAACAGCACCAGCAGCAGCACAGCCACGAGGACAAGCACAGTGATGAGCATGTGGGAGCCGTCTGCAAGATAAACCAGAGAGCAAAGATAATGTCTAGATTATTATTTTTCTTTAAGTCAATACATGAGGATGGATCTCCTCCTGCACTTCTGCAGCAGAAGGTTTAAGATATCAAACAAGCCGTCTTACCATTTTTCATCGCAGGAGGTGTTGGTGTTGGTACTGAAAGCAAATAAAAGTAAATTCAAGCTCAACATGAACATGTAATTTAAATAAATGTCATAAATTAAAAGCAGCTCATCAAAGGACAGAAAATTAAAAAAAAAAAAATTTGGCAAAGCCTGGTGAATAAATACATTCATAAGTCAGATCAATGTTTTGAGCAAACCCCCAAAATGTCTCCATTACTCTGGTAATCAAATTACATTTTATAACAATTAAAGAGTTCAGTGAATGTGGGACAACTTTGTTAAACATTTTGAGATGTCAGAATATAAAAAAGGGCAGGTGTTAGTAATAACGGTGTGACAGTGAGCAGCATGAACAACACCACAATCCTGCGACTGAAGCTGCTGAGAAGAATTCAGTCTCAGGATGAGTTCGATGAGAAGACTGACAGCAGTTTCACACCTGTCTGTTAGATAAGTAAGCTATTTAGTTTAGTTTAGTTTAGTGTAAAGACTAGAAATAGCTGGTCTGACTCTCAAATTCTGCCCACCAGCAAAACTAAAGCTCAACATTTATCATATTTATGTTCTGGACAGTTTCTTGGCTGTGAACAGTAATTTCCTGGAGAGTTCACTGGTTGTCATGGCAACTCATCAGAGCCAAAAAACTGGTAGCATGTAACCCTTATATTAGCTTCAGCTGAACTTCATAATGCATTTTTAACATCCTGTCGGAGCGATCCCTTCACTGTCAGTACGGGTCACAATCGTGATAATCAATAACATTTTCAGTGCATTTAATAGCACGTGAACATTGATTTAAAATGTGAACCCAAACTGTGGTTTTTGCAGAAAACACATTTTTGACTGGAGGAGAACTTTAAGAGTGAATTAGAAAGCAGATTAGTTTTAAAAGGAAGACGCCACATCTCGATAAAATGTGTGAGAGCTTCAGAATTAATAATTGAGGTTTGGATTGTCGCTCACAGCTGCTGTCACCGCACCGCAGCCTGCTCCTCTGAGGCTGAAAGGGGAAGTGCAGGAAATGGAAACAAAAGCTTAAATAGCAACAACCGCAAGGGTCTCTGCATCAACATGTCACAGCTAACTGCCATTTGATTTTTTAAAAGTGACTGATCGCATTAGTCAAGAACCTTATGAGTTAGTGACTGTTCTTGGTTTACAGTAAGCACACTGAATCATGTACAGTTCAGGCAGCGCAGTCATTAAAGGAACGCATGCTGAAATTTAGGTTAATTGTTGATTGATGCAGCTATTACAATTAGGATCATTATCTTTGGCAGTTAGAGTCCAGGTTCAGTTCAAACAGCTGATATAGATGTTTTAAATAGATCATAGTGATATTTGGATCACAGTCTTGGGCTAAGATGAATGTTAAGGTTCAGTTTGGATAACGAAAGCTCTGGTTAAGTTTTAAATATGTTTTCAAATGGTTTAAAAATTAAAATAAATAATTAATGAAAACTTCATTCTCAGTATGAACGTTGTTTGACGTGAGTATAAGCACATCGTCAGTTTTTAACTAACCCACCGTATCAAACCACTTCCTTCAATTATTTTTTTCTGCCGTGTAACGTTGTCAATAGATCAACTTTACCTTTTCACACACAGTGTGAACTGAAAAAGTCTTGTTCTGCTCCTACAACCTGAACCAGGATGAGAAAACATCCACACAATGTAAAAGCATAACTTACCTACAGTCATCGTGAATTTGTGGAAGAACGTATTTCTGCGTGTTTTGTCTTTGCTTTCTCCTCCGCACCAGTATATCCCGCTGTCCTCTGCTGTGACTTCTCTCACTGTTATGGTGAAATTATTTTTTGATAGTTGACCTTTGGACTCTGACCTCTTCATGGAAAACTTCCCAGATTTGTCAGGCTGTGTGCTGGTTACTAGACGTTGACATATAGATGGATCTTCTCCCTTACAGATGAATATCTCTATCGGAGTATTATTACGAAAAGTGCAATAGTATGTCAAATTCTTCCCAATAGTTGAGTCCTTTTCGAAGGACTTGATACCTGTAGATGGACAAACAGACACACAGACAGACAGAATTCTCTTTTAATGACTATTAAACATACATATTTCAGATACATCTTAATCATATGTGCGAGTAAAGCAAAATGTTTCAGATGTGAGCGACTCACCTTCAACCTTCAGTTGTATGCTTCTGAGTGCAGCTCGGTAACGTCCATCTCTCGTCTCCACTCCACACCAGTAGACACCAGCATCTCTTGAGGACACATGACTGATGGATATATTGAAGCCACTGCTGGTTTCAGTGAGAGTGAATTTCCCGTTTGACTTTGAAGAAGAATTTGTTGATAAAATATCTTCACATATTAAATCGTTGTCTTTGCAGAAAAACTGGACACTGGAGTCATTTTTCTCTCCTGGATAATCGCATGTGATGGTGGTTTTAGCTGTTATGTACGCAGTTTGAATAAACGGTCCCGGGCAGCCATCTTTCTCTGCAAATAAAAAAGGAAATATAATATATCATGCAAACCACAAGTCGGTTAAATTTATTTCTATTCTTCCCTGGTGTAGAGAAACATTTTTTAAAAAATCATTAAATTCAGCAAGATTTCCACACCCTTGATTCCTAAAAACTTGGGATGCTGCGTAAGAAGAGAATTAAACAGACTGCAGTCTTGGTTGTAATAAGAACCATATGAACCTTTATCTTATATATCTTATTTCATAGTAATAAAGCCTGACCAGTTTTAAATTTGAGTTGATTAAAAGGGCCGGTCTCTTACCAACTACTAACTTCAGTTCCTCTTCGTCAGATGTGCATGTAGGTTTACATTGTTTGATGGTCACCGTGAGTTTTTTACGTTTTGTGTCATGATACAGGGAAATGCTGTCTTTCTTTTCCCACTCATCCTTCTCAGTACTTCGTATGTTTGTTCGGCTTGGATCAACTTTATTATTTCCAATAGATTTAGGTTTTTTGCTGGCAAATTCAGCCCATCCCTCTAGGCACCCCTTCACTTCATACCTGGCCTCACAACCTGTAGATCAGACAAAGACAAAAGTTAACATTTTCTGAGAAGTACAGTCATTTGGGTTTAAACTGTTTATGTTATTTGATCACAATCCTTATGTGAAAACCCCCCCTTTTATTGTTATCTGGAACAGCCACTGTTGAGTCAAACTATGTCCAAAACCAATGTTAAAAAAAAAAAAAAATGACAACGTATATGACTACGAATACATGAAAAGGATCACATGTAAGCTGAAACCAACAGACCAGCTGTGCAAAGTATTTTATCATCTATCAGCTCAGTGTTTTACTGCTTTACTGATTTGGTCTCAGCAGGGGTGACACCGGCAGCAGATTTAAGAAAAAGGGCTCCGTTGAACCCACTGTACACAACTTGTTTAGCACCGAACAGCAGAAAGTCAGTGTTAGCCACGAGCTGGTGAAGGTTGTGCAGCATTCAGAGATATTTCCAAAGTCCAAAGACAGAGCTGAACGAATGAATGCGAGTGATATTCTGTTTCCACTGGATGTTTAACAAGTTAGCCACGTCAACTTTAAGGATGATAATTTATAAGTAAATGTGATGTTTAAAGCTGTGTGCACTGTGGCCACTCCATAGTACATACAGATTTAAACGTACCTAGTGAGATAACTCGTTAAAACAATAACATGGCAAAGGTTTAAGCATTTTACTGCCAGACCTTTCACTGTGTTCTCCACAAGGTGTACAGGTGTAGGAGACATTTTAACCAGAAAAGAAAGATCCAACAACTTAATTTACTGTTTTTATGCTCAAACAAACTAAATTAACAAATTACTGAATAAACTGAAAACTGAAATAAACAAACTGACCTTGAAGGAAAACACAATTTCATACTGTTTTACTTTGTTTATATGTGGCGGACCCTGCCACCTTTTTAGCTTTAAACAGTGTTCAGGGGAGAAACAGCTTGTTTATTCATGGAAAAAAAATTATATTTCTTGGTTTTGTACTATTACCTCATTAATATAATATGAGATGATGCTGTTATATTAATATTCTGAGTTTGATTTCTTCTCAAAAAACTACATAATGCCCCTTTAATTAACAGGATAGAGTTTCTGTCGGTACTGTGTTGGATGATTTACCCAAAGCAAGAAGTAGAAAATGTTGAAATGATAAAATGCAGCAGACATTTATTTTCTCTGCTGGTAGCTGTAAAAATAGAAGCTGAAGCCGCACCTGGTTGATATCTGCACAGTTATCTGTCAGATCTCTAATAACAGGAATCAGGCAGAAAAAGTATTTTACCTGTCGTCAGTGAGAAGATGAGGAGAAACAGAACGCTCCTCATTTTGATGATCTTGGATGCAGAAATCTTTCGTTAAGCTATCGAGATGTTTAAACTCCTGGCTGGTTTGTCAGTTCCTCCTTTTTGTTTGTTGGTTGACTTCAACATCTGCACAGCCGTGTTTCCTGAAATGATAATTTCAGTTACCTCAAAGTCGCCCATCCCCCCGTTCACATCTTCCTCTATCCTTCTTTCAGCATCGGCTCAAACAGTCACAGCTTCTCTGATAAACTGAGGCCTCAACATGAACCGATGATTTGATCTGTCTCGCTGTTAATCAACATCGTGAGATCCCTGATCGTCGTGAACAAAATGAATTACCGTGTTTGTTTGTAATCCCATTTGCATGTTGTCACATATATCCAAGCAACCTTTAAGAGTCTCTTTCAGGTATATAAATGGGAAACGAGGCTGTACAAAGTTCACTAAACAGCTGGTCTGTGATCATTGGGTGAGCTATTCAGTTTTCTGACCCCGTTGAAGTGTGAAAGGTTTGTTACACGGTTGGATTTGAGTTGAAGTTTCTCTGTTGCTTCCCCATAACAACGTTCTGGCCTGTATTATTGTGTAGTTATGAGACTGTTGTGAGATCAAAGTTGTTCTCAGCTTTACCAAAAGGAGAAGGTTTACTGTGACAATGAAATTTTGACACTGACTAATAAGCTTGTAACATTTACATTTTACATTTAGGACATTTAGCAGATGCTTTTGTCCAAAGCCAGCAACCATTAATAACGTGTAAACTGGCTTTTTACATGAAAAGACGATCACTATTTGTAGAGTGCTGCGTTAATTTACTGCTAATGCAAACCGATGAGCTATGACCTACTGCTGCAGCTTCACATTAAAAGCATCGCACGTTGACCTCCATCTTTGTCCTGGAATTTAAACTGTTAAAGCATGTTTTATTGCTTTTGCCCACAAGAGTGGAATATGTGAAATATGGGACTTTGTCAGCAGTCAGTCCATCCTGTGGTGACGTTCAGGCAACGTAAGTACTTATAGTTTTCAATATTTTCAGTATTTAACGACACGAAGCCTAGAAATGTCACAATAAAAAGTTTCATCACGCTTCAGCTGTATGAAAATGTTACTGTTGAGTTCAGTATCAACATTTTGTGATACGTCAGCATTTCCTCTTTGTGTTGATAGAAGCGTGAGGCCATTAATAAATGTAATTGATTACATTCTTGTAGTATTCAGTAATATCAGTGATTAAATGGATATAATAAAACAGGTAAATCCATAGCAAAGCTGTAATTTGTGTAAATAAAGTCGTTTTGCTAGAAAACAAAGATCTACACTTTCCCATATCATCTTTAATTCAGACCAACTAGTCCAGATTCATTCATGTCGTGTTGTGTCTAACTAATCCAGACCAGTCAAACCAGCAGAGAGACATTAGTTTAGTTAGTTTCCTTTAATAATATCACAAATTCAGCACAAGCTAAAGCAACAACATCAATAACTGTAAGAATACCAGATGATTGATTAAAATGGTCAATATTTCACACACCGTCTAGAATTAAACTATTATAAATGTAAAGTTAGATAATTATTATATAACATATCTACAACATCCAATATATATGAAGGGTTCATTTGCAAAAAGCAACAGCATACTTTATTTATTTTCTCTCTAAATCTTGTTTTTTAATTTTTGTATTATTTTGTACACATCAGTCAGACTGATATTGGTTTATTCATTTTAAAAATGCTCATCTGTTGCTGCAAAATGAACTCTTCATATTCTATATGTACACTGTAAATCATATCAACTATAATGTGCATATTGTTGACTTAGATTTTTTCTCCTGCTGTCATTTTTTTGAGGTGGAAGCTGAATGTTGAACTGCACTGTTAGTTACAGAACTGAAAACTTGTAGTCAGTTACTATAAACAATACAAGTAATCCTGTTATTTCTGAAGATCTGTTTTGAATAGAACAGGAATCATAGAGATGAACGAGGTGAAAACCGTCAGGACGTTTCTCAGGGCTGCTGTGGCTCGTTGAGCGTAGAATAGCAAGGGTCTTCAGAAAGTCCTGACGGGTGATTGACAGTTGAGTAGGTGGGATGTTGGACATTGTCGTTTATTGTAGAATATGTGTTACCAGCACCGACTTCATCAGAGATGTTCTTAAAGCTGGAGTTGGAGTAATAATGTATGTCAGAAGAAGAGGGGTTTGTGGGAAAGTTGGCGGTGGAATATATGGTTTTGATTGCAGTTCCCGAGTCGGGCTCCTGGGGGCGCTCCCGTATCTCTTCATAGGTACGATCCTAAACAAGAAGAATGAGGTCTGCATCAGTAATCCCAACAATAAGCACCAACCACACTGATGGCAGAAGATCACTGATGTCTCTGTAATACTCAGAGCTTCCCCACAGTGCAGTGTGTGGACATCACAACATCAGTCTTCTGTGATAAGACAAAAGACACACTGTCATTGTAGTCACACAACAACATTTTGTTTGGTCGTATGACTTCTATGATCCCCTGAATTTACCCAGCACCACAGGCATGTTGACATTTTGGTGATTAGTGACACGTCTGTTAGATCGAGTGCCATCAGATCTGGTGTAGACGTCCACGTCTTCATCAGGATGAACAGTTACAACTTTGCTGATCCCTCATCTTTTCATCTAGCGCCATCATCAGGTCAGAGTACTGAAGTACAAAAACTAAAGACGTCCCCATTAGACTTAACTGTGCTTTGTGTTTAAAGGGGCACTGTGTAGTTTTGGAAAGAAATTCAAAATTTTAATTTTGACATTTACAATTCTAATGAGGCAATAAAACAAATTCAGAAGTATGTATGTTCCATAACTGAATAAACGAGCTGTGCTCAGAGGAAAATAAGGGCCCCATGGTTGAAGACTTTGACTGAGAAAAGCTTAGATTTGAGTTTTTTGCTTCAAATTAATCTTGGAATAAACATCAGAGTCTGAATTTTAAAATAGGAAGGTAAAACTATAAACGTTAGCGCCTCTGAAAAGTCCATTTCAATTGTTGTCCATTAAATCTTGCAACATGGACGCTCACGCACACACACACACACACGCACACACACACACACACACACACAGTAAAACTATTTGCACAGATATGTTTTCCTACCTCTTTGTTGTGCTGAGCTTCTTCGCTTCGTGTGTTTTTTGAATGCTGAATTCCTGACAGAGAAAAGAAAATCCAAACAAAAGAAATTAAAAAGTTCACACAAATATGCGCGTAGTGTGTGTGAATGTGTGTGTGTGTGTGTGTGTGATATGACTGCAAACTGCGAGACGTTTCTTACGTTTGTAGATGAAAACCAAAATTAGCACAAGCACCAGCAGAACTGCAGAGACGACCACAGCAATGATCACAGGCAACGGAGAGCGACCTGCAGGAGATAAAAACCACACAACAGGATGGCCAGCCCTTTTTAAACCACCGAAACTCATCTGCAACATTCACATCCTCCTCCTCCTGCCTCTGCCTCAACCTGAGCCTGTCAGTGACAAAAACAAGCACTTTGAGTGATTTAGCTCACTTGAAATAAAGCAGCAACACTCTAAACATACTCGTGCAGTTTGTGTCTGATGTGCTGATGGATCTGATATGTTTAAATCATCATATACAATCAGCCAGTTTGTCACAACATCACCATAAACATCTTAATCTTTAATCTAGAAAGGAAATGTGGGCAGTGAGTTTTACTCCGCGGCGTTTCAACACAACGTCAAGCAAGAAGTGACACTGAAATTAATATACATATACATGTTTTTTTAAAAAGGTTCCTTATTTTAAGCCACACAACTTGAGTTAACACATTGTCACAAATACTCAACCAGGAGCAGCGGCCGACACACTGCATACACTGAATTAAGTAAGCTTAAATGACACAGCACCTCTCATTAAAAGATTCAGTCGTGCTGGACTGATGTCAGTTAGTCGTGCGGATTTTTGGTCATGAAGTCTTTGAAAAAATTAAATGAGCTGATGTCACCAGAAAATCAGGAATATTTACACCAAACAAAATTCATGGAAATCCATCAAAGAACTGTTGAAAATTTTCACTCAGAATCACAAAAGTGAACCTCAGGTGGACCTAGAAGATGAGTCAGGGCATCCCCAAAGTCTTTAGGAGTAATTTTTAGGAAATAATGAATCATGAAATGTCTCAATTGCCATCCTTAAAGTGTCCCTGGTGAGCATATTATGTAATGTCATGTTTTAAAAGATTAGAAACATCTTTTACATTTATGTACAACCACTTCTTGTCGTCATCATCACATTCATGGTTTGGCATTACAACCAGAAGTGACCATACTTGGACTAGAGAGTAAATCGCAATTTGTGTTTTTCAGATATTGGGGGGACATGTTCCCCCCGTCCCCCGGGATCTGCACCCATGGGAAGGTCCATTGACAGTAGAGTAGATTGGACTGGCGCTGTACATCACAGTGGAGTATTTGCAGGCAGATCTGGGTTTGACGATCAGTTCATCACCACCAGCTTTGTTGGAGTGGTTTTTAAAGGTGATCGTAGAGTAATGCAGTGAGGCTGAGCGATCTGTGGGAAAGTTGGCAGTGGAATAAATCGTGGTCACTGAATATCTTGAGTCTGGATTCTGGACGCGCTCTTGTATCTCCGCATAGATATAATCCTTCCAGGGAAGAATGGAAAAAAATACAGTCTGAATAAATCACATGCACTGCTAACATTTAATACTATCCTTACAAAAACTCTACCCAATATTGTAGATAAAATTGCAAACAGGTTAAAGATTGAAACTATATTTCTCATTAATTTAATCTAGTTTTTATCACTGTTTTATCACCAGGTTGGATTCCAACCTATCCTGGTTGACATTTGGGCCATTTTAATTTCCCAGGAGTTTTTTTCTTGTATTTGCGACCTAAATGTAATTATTGGCATTGTTTGATCATGTTGCGATTCAACAACTATTGCTATTTTTTTTGTATCAGTATGAATACTAAGCACACAGAGACAGACGGTTATACACTAACCTCTCTGATGTTCTGTGCTGTCGCACCGTTTCTTGTGTTTTTTGAACGTGAAAATCCTGACAGACAGAAATGGAAGAGGACAACAAAGAAAGAAACAAACAGAAGACATGATTGAGACACAGTTACATCTCTGTTTACCTTTTTTCATAACTATTACCTGCTGTACACTCCAGCTACAGACTAACAGAGCTGGACTGGGTTGGTTCTGTAGTTTTAGAAGTACAGAATCTAAAGCTCGGCAAAAAGTAATGCTCAGCCACGACTAATGTCAAACAGTTTGTCTGCTTTGGCTTTTTATGACATCACGAAAACCACAAATGGTTTTATTTGTACATGTTTGTATTTCCTGTTCTGTGAACGGATGATGGGTCTCTTACTTTTGTAGATAAGTGTGAAAATGAGCACAAACAGCACCAGCAGCAGCACAGCCACGAGGACAAGCACCGTGATGAGCATGTGGGAGCCGTCTGCAAGATAAACCAGAGAGCAAAGATAATGTCTAGATTATTATTTTTCTTTAAGTCAATACATGAGGATGGATCTCCTCCTGCACTTCTGCAGCAGAAGGTTTAAGATATCAAACAAGCCATCTTACCATTTTTTGCCGCAGGAGACGTGGGTGTTGGTGTTGGTACTGAAAGCAAATAGAAATAAATTCAAGCTCAACATGAACATGTAATTTAAATAAATGTCATAAATTAAAAGCAGCTCATCAAAGGACAGAAAATTCAAAAAATAAAATTTGGCAGAGCCTGGTGAATAAATACATTCATAATTCAAATCAATGTTTTGATAAAAATGGAGAGGAACCCCCCCAATATGTCTCCATTACTCTGGTTATCTAATTACATTTTATAATAATTAAAGAGTTCAGTGAATGTGGGGCAACTTTGTTAAACATTTTGACATGTCAGAAGATAATAAAAGACAGGTGTTAGTAATAACGGTTTGACAGTGACCAGGCCCGGCTGTCGCCCATTTGGTGCCCTAGGCGAGACCCCCCCCCCCCCAAAAGGCAAAGCTCTCGATCTACCGGTCAATCTTCGTCCCTACCCTCAGCGATGGTCATGAGCGATGGGTCATGACCGAAAGAATGAGATCACGGACACAAGCGGCCGAAATGGGTTTTCTCCGCAGGGTGGCTGGGTTCTCCCTTAGAGATTGGGTGAGAAGCTCAGCCATCCGGGAGGAGCTCGGAGTAGAGCCGCTGCTCCTTTGCGTGGAAAGGAGCCAGTTGAGGTGGTTCGGGCATCTGATGAGGATGCCACCAGGCCGCCTTCCTAGGGAGGTGTTCCTGGCACGTCCAACTGGTAGGGGTAGACCCAGGACCAGGTGGAGAGATTATATCTCCTCTCTGGCTGGGAGCGCCTGGGGATTCCCCAGTCAGAGTTAGCCGACGTGGCTGGGGAAAGGGAAGTCTGAGGCTCGCTGCTGAAGCTGCTGCCCTATTTCTATTTAAGTCTTGTTCCTGCTCCTACAAGCTGAACCAGGATGAGAAAACATCCACACAATGTAAAAGCATAACTCACCTATCAGTCATCGTGAATTTGTGGAAGAACGTATTCTGCGTGTTTTGGCTTTGCTTTCTCCTCCACACCAGTATATCCCGCTGTCCTCTGCTGTGACTTCTCTCACTGTTATGGTGACATTGAAACCATTTTTTGATCGTTGACCTTTGGACTCTGACCTCTTCATGGAAAACTTCCCAGTTTTGTCGGGCTGTTTGCTGGTTACTAGACGTTGACATACAGATGGATCTTCTCCCTTACAGATGAATATCTCTGTCGGAGTATCATCACGAAAAGTGCAATAGTATGTCAAATTCTTTCCAATAGTTGAGTCCTTTTCGAAGGACGTGATACCTGTAGATGGACAGACAGACACACAGACAGACAGAATTCTCTTTTAATGACTATTAAACATACATATTTCAGATACATCTTAATTATATGTGTGAGTAAAGCAAAATGTTTCAGATGTGAGCGACTCACCTTCAACCTTCAGTCGTATGCTTCTGAGTGCAGCTCGGTAACGTCCATCTCTCGTCTCCACTCCACACCAGTAGACACCAGCATCTCTTGAGGACACATGACTGATGGATATATTGAAGCCACTGCTGGTTTCAGTGAGGCTGAATTTCCCGTTTGACTTTGAAGAAGAATTTGTTGATAAAATATCTTCACATATTAAATCGTTGTCTTTGCAGAAAAACTGGACACTGGGGCCATTTTTCTCTCCTGGATAATCACATGTGATGGTGGTTTTAGCTGTTATATACGCAGTTTGATTAAACGGTCCCGGGCAGCCATCTTTCTCTGCAAATAAAAAAGGAAATATAATATATCATGCAAACCACAAGTCGGTTAAATTTATTTCTATTCTTCCCTGGTGTAGAGAAACATTTTTAAAAAAATCATTAAATTCAGCAAGATTTCAACACCCTTGATTCCTAAAAACTTGGGATGCTGCGTAAAAGGAGAATTAAACAGACTGCAGTCTTGGTTGTAATAAGATATATCTTATTTCATTATTTCAGTAAAGTCTGACCAGTTTTAAATTTGAGTTGATTAAAAGGGCCGGTCTCTTACCAACTACTAACTTCAGTTCCTCTTCGTCAGATGTGCATGTAGGTTTACATTGTTTGATGGTCACCGTGAGTTTTTTACGTTTTGTGTCATGATACAGGGAAATGCTGTCTTTCTTTTCCCACTCATCCTTCTCAGTACTTCGTATGTTTGTTCGGCTTGGATCAACTTTATTATTTCCAATAGATTTAGGTTTTTTGCTGGCAAATTCAGCCCATCCCTCTAGGCACCCCTTCACTTCATACCTGGCCTCACAACCTGTAGATCAGACAAAGACAAAAGTTAATATTTTCTGAGAAGTACAGTCATTTGGGTTTAAACTGTTTTGGACTTTTATGTTATTTGATCACAATCCTTATGTGAAAACCCCCCCTTTTATTGTTATCTGGAACAGCCACTGTTGAGTCAAACTATGTCCAAAACCAATGTTTAAAAAAAAAAAAAAAATGACAACGTATATGACTACGAATACATGAAAAGGATCACATGTAAGCTGAAACCAACAGACCAGCTGTGCAAAGTATTTTATCATCTATCAGCTCAGTGTTTTTGCTCTCCGTGCTTTACTGATTTGGTCTCAGCAGGGTTGATACCGGCAGCAGTTTTAAGAAAAAGGGCTCCGTTGAACCCACTGTACACAACTTGTTTAGCACCGAACAGCAGAAAGTCAGCGTTAGCCACGAGCTGGTGAAGGTTGTGCAGCATTCAGAGATATTTCCAAAGTCCAAAGACAGAGCTGAACGAATGAATGCGAGTGATATTCTGTTTCCACTGGATGTTTAACAAGTTAGCCACGTCAACTTTAAGGATGATAATTTATAAGTAAATGTGATGTTTAAAGCTGTGTGCACTGTGGCCACTCCATAGTACATACAGATTTAAACGTACCTAGTGAGATAACTCGTTAAAACAATAACATGGCAAAGGTTTAAGCATTTTACTGCCAGACCTTTCACTGTGTTCTCCACAAGGTGTACAGGTGTAGGAGACATTTTAACCAGAAAAGAAAGATCCAACAACTTAATTTACTGTTTTTATGCTCAAACAAACTAAATTAACAAATTACTGAATAAACTGAAAACTGAAATAAACAAACTGACCTTGAAGGAAAACACAATTTCATACTGTTTTACTTTGTTTATATGTGGCGGACCCTGCCACCTTTTTAGCTTTAAACAGTGTTCAGGGGAGAAACAGCTTCTTTATTCATGGCAAAAAAATTATATTTCTTGGTTTTGTACTATTACCTCATTAATATAATATGAGATGATGCTGTTATATTAATATTCTGAGTTTGATTTCTTCTCAAAAAACTACATAATGCCCCTTTAATTAACAGGATAGAGTTTCTGTCGGTACTGTGTTGGATGATTTAACCAAAGCAAGACGTAGAAAATATTGAAATGATAAAATGCAGCAGACGTTTATTTTCTCTGCTGGTAGCTGTAAAAATAGAAGCTGAAGCCGCACCTGGTTGATATCTGCACAGTTATCTATCAGATCTCTAATAACAGGAATCAGGCAGAAAAAGTATTTTACCTGTCGTCAGTGAGAAGATGAGGAGAAACAGAACGCTTCTCATTTTGATGATCTTGGATGCAGAAATCTTTAGTTAAACTATCGAGATGTTTAAACTCCTGGCTGGTTTGTCAGTTCCTCCTTTTTGTTTGTTGGTTGACTTCAACATCTGCACAGCCGTGTTTCCTGAAATGATAATTTCAGTTACCTCAAAGTCGCCCATCCCCCCGTTCACATCTTCCTCTATCCTTCTTTCAGCATCGGCTCAAACAGTCACAGCTTCTCTGATAAACTGAGGCCTCAACATGAACCGATGATTTGATCTGTCTCGCTGTTAATCAACATCGTGAGATCCCTGATCGTCGTGAACAAAATGAATTACCGTGTTTGTTTGTAATCCCATTTGCATGTTGTCACATATATCCAAGCAACCTTTAAGAGTCTCTTTCAGGTATATAAATGGGAAACGAGGCTGTACAAAGTTCACTAAACAGCTGGTCTGTGATCATTGGGTGAGCTATTCAGTTTTCTGACCCCGTTGAAGTGTGAAAGGTTTGTTACACGGTTGGATTTGAGTTGAAGTTTCTCTGTTGCTTCCCCATAACAACGTTCTGGCCTGTATTATTGTGTAGTTATGAGACTGTTGTGAGATCAAAGTTGTTCTCAGCTTTACCAAAAGGAGAAGGTTTACTGTGACAATGAAATTTTGACACTGACTAATAAGCTTGTAACATTTACATTTTACATTTAGGACATTTAGCAGATGCTTTTGTCCAAAGCCAGCAACCATTAATAACGTGTAAACTGGCTTTTTACATGAAAAGACGATCACTATTTGTAGAGTGCTGCGTTAATTTACTGCTAATGCAAACCGATGAGCTATGACCTACTGCTGCAGCTTCACATTAAAAGCATCGCACGTTGACCTCCATCTTTGTCCTGGAATTTAAACTGTTAAAGCATGTTTTATTGCTTTTGCCCACAAGAGTGGAATATGTGAAATATAGGACTTTGTCAGCAGTCAGTCCATCCTGTGGCGACGTTCAGGCAACGTAAGTACTTATAGTTTTCAATATTTTCAGTATTTAACGAAGAGCCTAAATGTCACAATAAAGAGTTTCATCACGCTTCAGCTGTATGAAAATGTTACTGTGTTGAGTTCAGTATCAACATTTTGTGATTCGTCAGCATTTCCTCATTATGTTGATAGAAGTGTGAGGCCATGAATAAATGTAACTGATGACGTTATTATAGTATTCAGTAATATCAGTGATTAAATGGATATAGTGAAACAGGTAAATCCATAGCAAAGCTGTAATTTGTGTAAATAGTCGTTTTACTAGAAAACAAAGATCTACACTTTCCCATATCATCTTTAATTCAGACCAACTAGTCCAGATTCATTCATGTCGTGTTGTGTCTAACTAATCCAGACCAGTCAAACCAGCAGAGAGACATTAGTTTAGTTAGTTTCCTTTAATAATATCACAAATTCAGCACAAGCTAAAGCAACAACATCAATAACTGTAAGAATACCAGAGGTTTGATTAAAATGGTCAATATTTCACACACCGTCTAGAATTAAACTATTATAAATGTAAAGTTAGATAATTGTTATATAACATATCTACAACATCCGATATATATGAAGGGTTCATTTGCAAAAAGCAACAGCATACTTTATTTATTTTCTCTCTAAATCTTGTTTTTTAATTTTTGTATTATTTTGGTACACATCAGTCAGACTGATGTTGGTTTATTCATTTTAAAAATGCTCATCTGTTGCTGCAAAATGAACTCTTCATATTCTATATGTACACTGTAAATCATATCAACTATAATGTGCATATTGTTGACTTAGATTTTTTCTCCTGCTGTCATTTTTTTGAGGTGGAAGCTGAATGTTGAACTGCACTGTTAGTTACAGAACTGAAAACTTGTAGTCAGTTACTATAAACAATACAAGTAATCCTGTTATTTCTGAAGATCTGTTTTGAATAGAACAGGAATCATAGAGATGAACGAGGTGAAAACCGTCAGGACGTTTCTCAGGGCTGCTGTGGCTCGTTGAGCGTAGAATAACAAGGGTCTTCAGAAAGTCCTGACGGGTGATTGACAGTTGAGTAGGTGGGATGTTGGACATTGTCGTTTATTGTAGAATATGTGTCACCAGCACCGACTTCATCAGAGATGTTCTTAAAGCTGGAGTTGGAGTAATAATGTATGTCAGAAGAAGAGGGGTTTGTGGGAAAGTTGGCGGTGGAATATATGGTTTTGATTGCAGTTCCCGAGTCGGGCTCCTGGGGGCGCTCCCGTATCTCTTCATAGGTACGATCCTAAACAAGAGGAATGAGGTCTGCATCAGTAATCCCAACAATAAGCACCAACCACACTGATGGCAGAAGATCACTGATGTCTCTGTAATACTCAGAGCTTCCCCACAGTGCAGTGTGTGGACATCACAACATCAGTCTTCTGTGATAGGACAAAAGACACACTGTCATTGTAGTCACACAACAACATTTTGTTTGGTCGTATGACTTCAATGATCCCCTGAATTTACCCAGCACCACAGGCAGGTTGACATTTTGGTGATTAGTGACACGTCTGTTAGATCGAGTGCCATCAGATCTGGTGTAGACGTCCACGTCTTCATCAGGATGAACAGTTATGACTTTGCTGATCCCTCATCTTTTCATCCAGCGCCATCATCAGGTCAAAGTACTGAAGTACAAAAACTAAAGACGTCCCCATTAGACTTAACTGTGCTTTGTGTTTAAAGGGGCACTGTGTAGTTTATGAGAAGGAATTCAATATTTTAATTTTGACATTTACAATTCTAATGAGGCAATAAAACAAATTCAGAAGTATGTATGTTCCATAACTGAATAAACGAGCTGTGCTCAGAGGAAAATAAGGGCCCCATGGTTGAAGACTTTGACTGAGAAAAGCTTAGATTTGAGTTTTTTGCTTCAAATTAATCTTGGAATAAACATCAGAGTCTGAATTTTAAAATAGGAAGGCAATACTATGAACGTTAGCGCCTCTAGCATGGAAAAGTCCATTTCAATTGTTGTCCATTAAATCTTGAAACATGGACGCTCACACACACACACACACACACACACACACACGCACACACAGTAAAACTATTTGCACAGATATGTTTTCCTACCTCTTTGTTGTGCTGACCTTCTTCGCTGTGTGTGTTTTTTGAATGCTGAATTCCTGACAGAGAAAAGAAAATCCAAACAAAAGAAATTAAAAAGTTCACACAAATATGCGCGTAGTGTGTGTGAATGTGTGTGTGTGTGTGTGTGATATGACTGCAAACTGCGAGACGTTTCTTACGTTTGTAGATGAAAACCAAAATTAGCACAAGCACCAGCAGAACTGCAGAGACGACCACAGCAATGATCACAGGCAACGGAGAGCGACCTGCAGGAGATAAAAACCACACAACAGGATGGCCAGCCCTTTTTAAACCACCGAAACTCATCTGCAACATTCACATCCTCCTCCTCCTGCTTCTGCTGCAGCAGCTTTCAGAGAACTTACCTGTTTTACTCTGAACAGTTGGACTTGTAGATGTTGGTTCGGTTGAGAAAAAGTCAGCTGGTGTTGATGCAGATGGAGGCACTGAAGATAGACATTACAAAAAAAAAAAGAAATACACTTTGCAGATGGATTGGATTTGCATCATGTCATTCTGTTATCTTGCAAATCAATTCTTTAAGTGGTTAAGATGTGATGACCAATAAGAAAAGCAGCTGTTTGGAAACAAACGGCGGCTCCTCAAGAGGTTAGCATAGATGCTGCTATTAGCACCAGTTATATCAGAGCTGAAGAGTTTATTTAATTGACGGAAGAACAAAGAACAACACTGAAGGCTTCCCCCGATGGAAACATGTTGTCGCTCCTCTCTCGACTGGCTTCAGTCAGAGTTTGGTTTACCATCTGCCAGCCAAGTATTTTTTGAATGTGCGTGCCCATTTAAAAGATATAAATTTGTTGCCTGACACTTAACAGACATAAATGATTCTGTTCTCAAAACGCAGTTATTTTTTTAAATGCATCTTGATCAGTAATCAGTAGAAACTGAAGCTTTTGTTTTGAAACTATTTCCAGCCGTCACCAACGTCCCCTCCACCTGCTGACGTGAAAGTCAGCTCAGATACAGGTTATGTGAATGTGACAGGACACGTGTTGGAAATGTTGATATGATACATGTGAAAAAAATACAAATTTGAACCATCTGTAATTTGAACAAACGTGAAATGTCAACATTTTATCCTGGTTACTAGGCTGGTGAATCAAACCTCAGAGTTTCAGATGTGAGTGACTCACCTTCGATCCCCAGTTCTATTTGTCTGAGTGCAGCTCGGTACTTTTCTGTTTCGACCCCACACCAGTAGACACCAGCATCACTTGGGGACAGATGCCTGATGGATATGGTGAAGCCACTGTTGGTCTCTCTGAGAGTGAATCTCTCGTTTGACTTCAGAGAAGATTTCGTCGTTAAAATATCCTCACAGGTTAACTCGTTCTCTTTGCAGAAAAACTTGACACTTGACTTGTATTTATTTACTGGATAATCACATGTGATGCTGGTTTCTGTTGAATCAGTGTGAATAAATGGCTCCTGGCAGCGTTTTATCTCTGCAATTCAAAGAAGAAACACAAACATGTAAAATATCCTCAGTGTCATGACTTGACAATGTGTCCTCATGGCAAACAGATTAACCTTTTGTCTCACTTGGATCAACTTGAAACTGGAGGGAGGCTCGACTCAATGTGGAATTTAATATCAAAATCCTGGAAGTTTTGTCTGTATGCCTGCATGTTCTGCATGTGTGACACATTAGTTCTTTCAAATCTGTCACCAAACTATGGTTTGTGTTGTCATGTAGCATGGACGTACACAATATATAACCAAAAGACAGTTTCTCTTTGAATTATTTTTATGTTAAACACGTTTCTTACTGATATTTTGACAAACTTAACTTTCTGTAACTGTATTTGTTTATATACAGAACATCATACACATATTTGTATATTTGCTCTGCACACACATTCATGTTGATTCTTGTTGGCATATGATTGTAATACAAAATAAATTCCACTAGAGGTCCCTCAATCAAATAAAAACAATTCAACGATTGTTGAAAGAAATCTATTTGTGCGACTCAGGCACAGATGTTCACAGATGAAGTAATGTCTGATGACTTTCTTACTCACTCTCTGACTGTCTCGGGAGTCATAGCGACAGATGAGCGAATGAAACACACCGTTTCCTTAAATAGACTATTTGCCTTCTGCGCTTGAACATTGTTGGGATGATGTAAGTACACAACTCAGCAATACACCATGTGACAAAAACTGAAAACATTATATCTTTAATGTTATCTCTAACAATTGTGCAGTGACAGTTTCTTTGCTCTGAGCACCAGCTTCCCGTGTCCTCTGACCCCCTGCCTCTCTGCCTGACACAGATGCATCCTACTGTTGTTGCTTTTTCTAAAAAATATATTGCGATCTAACAAAGGACATGAGAGATGGTGAAAAAAAATGCCATACTTCTTACCGACTTTAACAATCCACTTCTTCCTTTTCCTCATGTGATGATTCTTTAAACTGACACTCGTACTTTCCACGGTCTTGGTCCTTTTTTAGTTGTTTGATGGCCACCTTGAGTTTTTTATTTTCTGTGTCATGGTACAGGGAAAATCTGCCTTGATTTACCCACTGATTTTGTTCAGTACTTTTGATGCGGATTTCATTTGGCTTTTTTACAAAAACAACACTGTCATATTCTTCTCCTGGATAAGAGCAGTTGAATTCAACCCATCCTCCTCGGCATCCCGTCACTGTATATGAGGCCCCGCAGCCTGTAAATCAAAAGGAAGAGTTCATATCATGACAGATTCTGAAACAGTCGCCTGAATATGATCTCTAACAACAGAACGCACACCGCCTGGATCGTGCTGGGAAACACACTTTCATACCTCTTATTTCTAATTTTGGTAATATCAGACAAAGGTTTTTGAAGGGGATCTTACTCAGCAGAAAGGTCTTTGGCTCACTGTGACTGCCTGTAAACTGCATGTCTAACTTTTATTATCCCCTATATGTTTCCGTCTGTTTGTTTTAAGGTCAAATTGTTCATTCAGGTTATTCAGTCATGAAAATAAAGAGTTTGTTTAGGCACAAAATTTCAGCCAGTGACGATCTTTCTCTCTTCTGGTTAACATTTCTTCCCCAAAACTACAAAGTGCACCTTCTAATATCAGTATCAGGTAAAAGTAATCACTTTACCTGTCATCAGTGAGAGGGTGAGCAGAAGAAAGCTCTTCATTGTGTAGTTTTAGTTTCCTCTGAGCGGTGCGTCTAAACAATCAGTTGGTCTCGAGTGTTGTGTGTCCTGAATTTCTTCTGTATTTTACCACACTTTTCTGTCAATCCTTCCGTCACAATCGCTCCTTCCTCTTTATACCTTGTTGCTGCACATTGGCTGCAAAGAGGAAACGAGTGGGGAGACAGAGAGGGTGAGATAACATTTTAAAAGGAAGTACCTGACGTAAACACAACATGTCAGAAATAGAATCATGGAAAGTGACTATATTCACATATAACGAGGAGACACAGAGCATCATCATGGTCAATATCAGGATTTAATTAAACTTGTAGACTATATCTGCATCATAATTACACACTGTTCCTAAATGTAAAAACAGCTGACTGAGAAAAATAAAGTGACAAATGGAAGAAGGAGGTTCTATTTAATGCTTAAAGGAGAAGTTGGGGTTTTCAGCAGCGTTAATGGCAGCACAGACGATTGTTTTTAAACCCGGAGCTCACAAAGCTTCAGCGAAAAAAGGGGAACTGACAATAATAACAATGACTACAAGTCTGACTGTGAACACAATAGCAATGATGATACACCGCTCCTGCTTTCCACAAGTCGCTGTGTTTTACAGGATCACATCATGAACCTTGAAGGCCTGTCGAGCCAGCCGGGTGTCTCAAACCTGGCTGTTCCTTCCTCATTAGATTTGATTGCCAAGCTATTTTAAATCGATAAATCAGTAATATTTTCACATGGCTGTTCTTTTCTGATTCACCTGTTGATGTAGTACGTGTGATCCAGCTATTTCCAATCGCACAGTAGTGAAACACATCAGGACATTTGATCGTACAGAGACAGACAGCAGAAAGAAATATTGAAGCAGGGATGCTGTGTGATATATTTTAGATTTTAAGTAATTGCTTTCCAGTAACTGTTTTTATATTGAGTTAAGCAATTATTTGTTTAAGCTATATGTGAATGAAGTGCACTGACCATCTGGAGCGGTCAAGTCCCAATGAAACCGCCACTATTTGATTCCTCATACGTGTGTTTTCCTGTAAAATCAGGCATCGAGGGAGACACCTGTCGCAGATATTGATTGGTCTTTACAGTAGCCAATAATAGTGGTGAAGTCTGTTGTCCTAAAGCCTGGAACTCAGTTAGGATTTTTGTACATCTGCATCCCTCGTTGGAAAGTCTGTGAAGTTTTTTTAAAATATTTTTTTGGTTTAATGTCTGAATTAAGGTGTATGGTCACCACAGGCTGAAGATATTTACACGTTTTTTTTATAATAACACATAATCCATCATTAAATGTCTCAGTTTGGGTTCGGGTTACTTATAAAGCTCTTCCGTGTGTTAAAAACAGTTAGCGGTTGCTAACAAGTGTCTGAATGAGACTACAGAGGTTGTCGGGGACATTAAACGTCCTCACAGCGAACACGGAGACTCTTTACAGGTCGACTTTAGTTACAAACTCTGACATTGATCAGTTTATAGAAAACCTGTATAGTAATTGTGTAATGTAGTCTGTTTATAGCCTAACATTAGCTTTTAATGCTAGAGATTTAATAGGCTTATTGTTGAGGGAACCAGGGAAATGCTAACTTCCAGGTTAGCCAACAACAAAACGTCATCACTTCAACATCACTTTAGCCGGCAGTGCTATTAGCTGATTCTGGCTGGACTGGGAGCTGCGAGTGAACACAAATGAATCACAGCCTCTGAGAACGACTGAGGCCAGTTTGTCAGCAAGTAATCTATTATCGAGGTAGTTTTTAAGTAGCTGAGTCAGCTAATAGGACTGTTAGCTAACTAGCTATCGGCAGCTACAGTTAGCAGATATTTTAGCAATAGAAAATGCTATCTGTCCAGAAGGAAACTCTCTACATCAGAGGGAAAACAAGGAATATTTTTTTCCCATAGAATATGATCTAGTTTCACCAAATTCAGTGAATACAGTTGTTAAGCTGCTACAATAAAGACTCCTAACAGCAGTGTCATAAAAGATACTGTATGCTCCCAAGTGCAGGATGAATCATCAACATATGTGTATTGTTTTCTAGGGAAATTACTCTAAAGCAGAGATACTGCTGTAAGAAGGAGACAGATCACTGAAGGTTTTCAGAGTAGAGAAGTCTGTAGTCGGTTGTATCACACACATCCTGCCCCTTCCCTCAAAAGCTGTAAAAGAAAAAGGCTTTTTAAACTTTATTTTGAGGCAAAGTCACTGAACATTTTAAGCATTTTTTATCAGATTTGACTGCTGATTCTATACAAGAAGTTTTTACATCCTGGTGACCATTAAAAGTGAAGTTCTGGCTCTCTGGTAGAATACCCAACAAATAACTTTCTGGGCCTGATCTGATCTGACATGCAATTTAATATGTATGTAACAGAAACCGGGATCCTTGCACATGTTTATCAGAGGCGTGTGTCTCCATACATACATGTAAGTATCTGGGTTACTGCGTCTTTAGCTTTTAGCTTAGCTGATCCATGGTGAGCTGCAACCAGTCACTGTTAAATGGGTGTTTGGCCTGACGTGACTTGGAGTCAGAATTGGGAAGTGAGCAGAGCGAACGTCTTGCGACAAAAGAGACAGTATGTCGAAGCACAGGACCGGTTGAGAAAGTGGGACCAGTGAATGTGCCCTTGAGAAAGACACTGACAAAAACCTTTCACCACCAGTTTTCAACAAGAGTGTGTGAATGTGTGGAGCAGGGTGTTACTGCAGCAAAACCAGTGTTAAATGATAAAAATGTCATAAAAGCGGTTGCAGAAGAAAGTTAAAGGAGCATCCTGTAGTGTGTGAGTGCCGTAAGTCCTCACACTGACCTCCACACACACCATCAGATTGTGTTGATTGTGTTGAAACCTACGATTTAAGGCCATCTCTCACAACTAATAAAACGGCTCATTTTCCTCGACAGTCCTCTCTGGGTATCTTGGCTGCGTGGACTGGGAGGGACACCCGCCTTATTTCACAAACACTAATGTTTTTTGGCCGCGGCCGTGGGTTCAGAGTCTGATAACGTATGTCATCTGCTCCAAGTGAAACATGGAACAATGGCTGAGTGTGTGTTTATGGTTTATGGGTGTGTTTGCGCTCCGTGGAGCTGCCTGCCAATCTGGAAAGAAAACACTGATAAGATAGAGATTTTATACGGTAACGCGTTCGGAGAGCAAATCCAAGTGCTCGAACACGCACAAATTCCACGTTGGTCGCTGTTTATAAAGACTCTGGCTGTGATTTATTGAGATTTATTAGTTATTTACAGTCTGCTGGTGAGAAGAACAATCAGGGGGCGACTGCGTGAACAGCAGAGTTTGATGAGGACTTATATGTGATGGTGTCAGTGGTTATATTTTTGTGTTTTGTTATGTTTTGTTACCGTGGAATCATTTTACTTGGCATCCAAGGTGTAAATACATCAAGATGTCTAATAGAAGACATAGGCAGCGGGTGACACTGAGGAGAGGGACCGCTAATATTTGACCAATGATCATACGTACGTTTTAACGACCACGGGAGGCATCGTTGTGATGTTCCTAACTGAACTGTTATCACAAACAAAGCTATTTATCCCAAAAATACAGACCCCAGAAAGTATTAAAGTATTCAACCTGTCTCGTTTTTAAATGCATCCAAAATAGACAAAGAGAGAGTGAGAGAGAGGCTGCTTTCAGTATTTTAAATGTCTCCATGCTCGCAGTAACGTCCCTGCAGCATTTTAGATTTCATCAGGAAGCTGTTTTATGTGCCTCGTGCGTAACTGAGCGAGGAGATGCTGCAGTAATGTAACTAACATTTTCCTCATTGGAGATGAACTACTTCAACCTCAACCCATCCAGTATTAATCAGAAAAATACTTTTCATGACTCGGCCACTCGATCTGCGGAGAATCCTGCAGATATTTGCGATCAAAACATCACTGCATGTATGAATAAGAGACTGAAGCAGTAAATTAAGAGAAGCCTACATAAATCTGCTGCCACTGAGGCTTGTGATCTGATCTCTCTCCAGATAGGGAGAGGTATCGTGAGGATTTTACCAATATCATTATGTTCCTCATTGATACTCTCCATAACGACTCCTGCTGTCCATTGATGAAGCTCCAGGTGATGCCTGACTTTAATGTCTATTATTTAGGAATATGAATTAGAAATGCTTAAAAGTAGGGAAACTTTTGAAACACTAGGAAACGTCATCACACAACACTTAAGGAAGTTTATAACACGGTTTAAGAGTAGATGTGAGGAGACACGTTATCGGGGTCTGATGCAGAACTTACGCTGTAGATCTGGTATGAACCGAACTAAAAAAATGACTTAATCAGATTTAAAATGCACAGAAGAATGTTATTTTACTGAGAGAAATGTGTTGACTTCATGCTTGTGAAACATGAGCAAAGGTCTACGTGACGGGTTTCCACGTCTGTGTAGATACAATAGACTTTCTCATGGTGTGAAGCACACGAGGAGCTGCGATGAACCTGTTAGAGATCGTAGGAGCGTCACCGTGGAGTCTGATTGATGAGGGTTAATGTTAGCCTGGAGCGAGGGGAGCTGGAGTGTGTTTACTCGAGGGTTTAAAAGCCCGTCAGTAATCTGCGGCTGCACATACACGTTGATCCCGCCCACCGGTCTAAACCCTGCAGCTGATTGGCACACAGCAAGGGAAGAGGCTCTGCAACTGGTTAACAATGTGATAAATCGGCGGCTTAGATTAATCTAAACCGCATTTAACTCTCATTAAAGCTATATTTCACTTCTGAAAAGCCACTAAAGCAGGTAGATAAAGGTGCTTTGAGAATTCCTGTTTCACAGCGTTTCTGAACCATTAATTCCCTGACTGACCTCTTTAATCCTCAGAGCTGCGCTTATCAGGTCTCGAATTACTTTTGTGATACAGTTAGAATGAAGCAGATAATAAAGTATAAACATGATCATCACTAATGGTGGGAAATCTCCTTCCAGTGATGCCAAGCGTTTGAAATCTAAAGTCTTTCTGAAGATATAACTGCAGTAAATTCCCCTCCGCCCTCTTTTTTTTTAAAGTAATGACATGTTTTGACTCCCTCCCTGAAAGCATTCCTGTCTCCTTCTCTTCCCCCGGACAGAAACACTTGACAGGGAGATTAGTTCAGATGCTACTGTGTATAAACCACGAGACATTTTCATTAAATAAAACATGATTATCTCTTAATGAAACACAGAAAAAGCCTGACCTCTTTATTTCATGTTTGGACAGCAGCTGTCCACGTAGAGGAGCTTCTCTGTCGGGTCCCCACAACGCTGAAAGAGAAAAAAATCACCATTAACTATTATTATCACAGAGAGAAGCTTAGACTGTAGATCTCTAGGGCTACAAGTACTGAATATTGACATTGATCAGTACTTTCTTGATTAATTGAGTCGTTTTTTTCAGCAGCCCAGTCTCCAGGACACAATGTTAGCAGTAAACGTTTCTGCAAACCACAGATACATGCAGGGTTGACATTTGCACCAAACGTAGCGTATCATGTTCACATTATATACTCATAAAACACTTTATTTGCCTTATTTGCATGTAGTGATGCCACAACCTCCCCTGTGGAGTTACTACAAGCAAATGAAGGATGCCAAATGGGCAACAGATTTGAGCACGCCAGTGGATATTTTAAGTCCACCTGTGCACTTTTCCAGCCATTTATGTGGCATCAAAACCGAGTTGGACCGTCTCCATAGTCCACAGATTGGGTCAGAACAGGTATTTTAAGCCAAACCATGACGTTTTCTGAACTCTAACCAAGTGGTTTTTGTGTGTAAACCTAAACAGAGCAATAAGACGGCGTGATGATGATTCAACCTAAACAAACGTAAAGCTGAAACACCAAGAGACGTTCAGTTTGAACTCATCTTGATTAATTGATTATAACGTCTGTAATTATTCAACTGGCACACTTCAAACATTTTTCTGTTACATAGAATTCAAGTTATTAGAATACAACTATTGAAAACACCCATCTGGTGTAGTGTCAGCAGAAACTGAGCACTACACAGTAATCCTTCTAAAACTTCTAGTAAAACTTCTTCACCTACCTCCTCTGCTTCCTGCTCCCCTCTGTGCTGATGGAGGATGCTCACTACAGTACGATACTGTTTACATGACCTAGTTGTTGCCATATTAAAATTTTGAATTTTACTATTAAAATACTGAGGTCTCAGATCTTTATCATGACCAGGAAACTGTCCGTTGCTGACACGAGCTCGTCCTGTAGAGAGGCATGTTAACAATGGAAAGCAAAGATGTCACAGCAGATAACATTTACATCACACGCGCAATAGAACCAGAAGTAAACAGGAAGATTGATCCGTTCTGAAAGAAGAGAAGTCTGTATGTTATACCTAGTGGTGTCAGACTTTTCGACACTTCTATGCTTTTAATAGGAAAATTAAGAGTCAGTCACAGATCAGGTCATTTAGATGGACAAATTGACTTTCTCAGAATTGAGAAGTTTGTTGGTTTCACTGTGTGAAGTGAAATCATTAAAAATAAACCAGCCACTGTGCTGATTTGGTTAATCAGTACAGTTTCACCCAGTGTTACTTAGCAACAACCTTTTTTCTGGAAGTACTGAATGAATCATTGAAGCCTAGAAGAGATCAGAAGCATCATAATGTCGTGACTCTTTCAGACTCTGAGCCATAAAGTCTCCTGTGATCTCTGAGACGCTTCATGTGAAATGATAAATGTCTTTAATTGCTTTAATCTGCTTTCCAGAGTCATAAAAGCTCAACAAATATGACTGAGTGACAGTAATAACAGACAAGAAAAGGCGCTTACAATCTTCAAGATAAACTCAGACAAACTCTCACGAAGCCGGTCCGACACTTGGACACTCTTCGGCCGGAGAGTCACTGATACGGTCGCATTTGGACCTAATTTGGTCAAAATGTGTCTGCACTGTTTCGTCTGAAAGGCCGTTTCTACTGGATATGTTAAACAGTTATTGAAGTTCACGTTGAGGAGTCTGTGTGCTTCAATACTTCAGTTTACAAAGACGTATTATGTGTTTGGTTTTGCCTTAACTCATCAGCAGCAAGTGATGTATCTGTTCTGTTTATTGTAAATCATTTCAAGTCGACACAGAAGGTGTGATGGTGGTTCAGAACATGTTGATGAAGGTTCTCAGTCATCCAGTTCTTAGTAATACTAAGTGCTGTATCGTAGACAACTGGACTTGCTTCAGTTTCTTGAAGACGTTTCACTTCTAATCCACAAGGCTTGTTCACGTCTAACTAACTGGAGAGGAGTCTTTACAGACTCTGATGTAGGCACACGTGAGCCCTGAGTTTCAGAGTTGATCAGTCCCACTTGTGGGTTGTTGGTCAAATCGTAATTTATCTGGGTTTCTAAGGCAGCTGAGCCCAGGTGTGAATGGTTGTTAAGCTGTCTGGGGAGAGAACAGTTCAGTTTAGTAAATAAATATTATTACATACGATTGTTGGAACAGGTGTGCACGTGGTCGGAGGAGGTCCGATGATCGGGTAACTTTTAACTAGTAATTCCACAAAAGCTGGGACGCTGTGTGAAACGTGATGATTTGCTACTTATTGATTTTTTGTGAAAACGTATCTGCTTATTGTGAATTTGACGGCAAAGGACCTGTTTGGATCACTCCACAGGTAAACAGGTTCATCGGTTACAGGTGATTGAAATGCTCAGACGTTTGAAACAAGGATGAAGTTCAACACTTTGTAAAACTGTCGTCAGTAAACCCAGTTTGTTTATGATTTATTTAATTCTGTTTTTATTTATGTTTTACGCAGCGTTACAGAAGATGAGGTTATTCCTGCAAAGGTTTGACTGGCAGTGACAGCTGAGCGAGATTATAGATTATAGATTTTATAACCAAATGTTTCCCTTTTCACCTAGTTTTCTAAGAGAGCTGGGTATTTATATGTATAATAATTAAAGACAGAACTATTCCTACATATTGTCTATCAACATAGAGTTGATGCATTGAGCTCAGCTGTGTTATTCATTCATCCTGTCGTTCCCTCTTCCGTCTGTGTGTGTTAAACCCTCCCTCTGTTTCTGTGAATGAGCCTCTCAGGTTACATCCCATCATGTGTTTTCGCAGGTGTTGGGAATTACAAAGTGTGCGGAGGGTCGAGACCTCATCCATCACAGCGCCGCTACACTATCAGGTTCAGACATCGTTTCACGTCTCGGACGCTAAGTGTGCCACACAGTTTACATTCACAGGATATTCCACACACTGTAGTGGAAGCAGAAGTAAGGTCGTTAATTAAACCATCATGTGACGGCAAACATCTGTCCTGCTGAAGCGTCCCAGCAGCAACGCAGATCTGTGATATCTTTACATCCTGCCCAAAGGCTTAGAAATAAGAAATTAAGTTAAATCATTGACGTATAGAAAGAATCAGACGCAGAACTTTTTATTCTCTTGATGTTGAATCATCTCAGCGTCTCTGCACCAACAGCAGTGATGAAAATAACAGAAGAGTTTCAGTGCAACAACATTTCTCTTCTTTGCAGAGCAATGATTGATTCTGCAGATTGTAGTCAAACTTGAACTTTATTAGAACCGTGATGGTTGTTTTCTCATCGAGGCTTGGTCATCTGAAACTTGAGGACAGGAAATCTGTCTTTCTCTCTCTTTTCTGCTGGTGTGTTTCCGTCTCTCACTCTGAACGTCTGTCTCCACAGCCCTCCTTATTTTGTCTGTTTCTTCTTGACGGTATCTATGTTTTCTCTCCCGTCGCTCATCTCCTCCGTCTCGCAGACACTTTGTCTGAAGTCATCCTCTTTGGCTTTACACATGGAGGAGAAATGATATTGCTAAGTAACATTAGGTAGAAGATTTAATGAGAATCATCAGCTCATAGTGAATTCACACAACACAAGTTTTCCCTCATGTGCCGTGCAGCACAAATATTATCATTTACTAACCGGCCGCCCAGAAAAAGAAATCATTAGAGACATTAACCCATCATCTCAGACACCGCCTGTGAGTTTCTACACAACCTGAATCATTCGGTAACAGAGCCAGTAGTCCTGTAACGGTGTAAACAGTCACCAGATGATAAAAACTGATTAACCGTGAAGTAGTAAATGTGTCGGAGAACGAGGAAAGAAACCAGATGGACAAATAAACATCAAGTTTGGGAAAAGGGACAAAAAAAGACAGAAACAGACTGAGCTGAAATCAAATCCTTGAATAAAAATAAAAAAGCACATCCTCATCCGTCCGTCGGTTCCCACAGAGAGAAGGTGAAGGGTTGGTTCGTGACTCGTGTGCCCTCAGTTATTCCTGATATCAGCCTGAGTAGAAGCGAGTATACAGACATCAGCAGCACACAGAACTGGACGGCACAGAGACGTCTTTCAACATGTCGTCCTAAATAATCCTGTTTGACGTCCCGGGATGACTGCAGCTGAAGTTTTGAAATGTTTCTTTGGCGTATAGACGTTCAAAGATGATAACGTTTATTGGATCTGATCTGATTTCGATGACTTCATAAAAAATAAAGTAATAAGAGAAACATTTCTGGTCTTGTAGGTGTGTCATGACATACGGCACCGTTTCCTTCTGGACACATTCGGAACCAAAGGGTGTCTCTCCAGAGCAAAACATAGTTTATCTGAATCTGAAATCTGAATTTATCTAAATTACCATGTTCACTGAGAAGCACCGAATCCTAAACCCTTCACTGCTCCAGACCCAAACTCAGCTGTCAAACTAAGAATAATCACATGGCAACACCAGCCTTTGTAAAAACAAAATTTCAGTACAAGCTGAGATCTACTGGATGGATGAATGTATACTGAAAGTGAGGGCTTGAAGCAAACTTGAATGCCCTGCTGTATTTAATGTAGAAGTGGACCACAGGGCAGACAGCGACCCTCGACATGCATGTGATGCGTATCGTACCGTCCATGAGTTTTAGCCAGCAGCGTTCTGAAGGTCAGCGTGAATTCAACCTAACCACAATGTCCTCAGCTGATTTTTCCACCGAGGACCCGTGTTACATCATACCACTGTCTCACTCACTTCTCTCCCTGTCTACTATCAAATGAAGGCAAGGATGTATAAAATACCTTAAAATATGATACAATTTTAGACTGTGAACAGGAACGTCTGCAGATTATTACAATTATTTGCTTTGACCCTTACAGTTATGCCGTTTTTCCACCGACAGTACCAGCTCGCCTCGTCTCGGCTTAGCGTGGCTCGACTTGGTTTGGTTTGAGACGCGTTGCGTTTCCATCTAGAATCAGTATCTCTTCAACGTGGGCGGGTCGTCATCAGACGTGGGCGGGTCGTCATCAGACGTGGGCGGGTCGTCATCAGTGACGTACTTATCCACGCGACACATAAACAGGGCTAGCTGTGGGCGACGCAAAACACGTCCACCTTTTCATTTCCTGTCGCACCATCAAGCTCGTTCTGGATGCGTCTTCAGCGACAACACTCAGGAGCGTCTCCACCTCTGCCACGGTCCACGCCGTGTTCCTGCGCGTTGTTCCTTCCATGTAATCGCCATGTTGACTGAACGCAGATGCTAGTTTTTAAAGGTAGCGGGCGTCAGGCTCGGACGTCGCGCTCGTCATGAGTCATCAAGCGGCGTCGCTCTCTGTCCAATCAGTGGCCGGCTGCCAGCTTACGTCACACAGAAGTATCAGCTCAGCTCGGCTGGAACTTCCACGGAGGTGATACTAAAAAAGCACCACTTTAGCAGGTACCAGGTACCAGATTTCAGTAATGGGAACGCAAAAAAGGCGAGCTAAGTCGAGGCGAGGCGAGCTGGTACTGTCGGTGGAAAAACGGCATTATAAGGAGGGAAAAGTTTCGCCTCACCTGTTTGTTGGCTGGTCAGATGCTATAGCAAGGTGACAAAAAGCTCAATCACACAACAAACAAAATCACCCCAGACGAAGTACCGAGTCTCGCCGATGTTATATGCTGGAAAGATGTAGACTGGAGAACATCTGCTCATTGGGAAGATGCTGGTGAGACGTCGGCATGTTGCAGGTCACCTGTTTGTTTCTGCCTGCAACCAACCATTCACACCTAATCAAGCCAACTCCACTCACATAGTCTCTCAGCTGCTCCTGATTACCTGTTAGCCTGGTATATACTCTGTCCTACTCTGGACTGATGTCCTGTTGCCGACCCTGCCTGCCTCTGATCTACCCGTCATGTCTGCCTTCTGTCCCTGACCTTGAGATTTTCCTCTGCAGCCTCGGTTCTTGTTTCGCTTGTGGCTGTCTGGTGTTACCACTGAGTGTTTCCTGCGGCCCAGAGACTTTCATTCTCTCGCCACATTTACCCTTGTGTCCTGTGAAGACCCACCTGCTGGTTGTCAAATCCTCTGCCTTCACGACTACGTTTTCATGGCATACGTAGCAAAGTTCAGTCATCAGGGAGGCTGTGATATCGCTCAGACTTTTTTTAATTGTGTTTATGCTCCCTCAGACTTTTTGTGATGAGGTAGCATAAAAGATAATAGATACATAATAAATATGAATCCATTAATCATGTAAAATGATCTCTGCCAACAATCTCATTTCTCCTCCTGAGGGAAGAATCACTTCTCTGTATTTCCATAGGACGGGCGAGCTCTACGGAGGCTTCCATGTCCTTCCGCTCTATAAAAAACGATGAACTGGTGAGAGGGACAAAAAGCTCTACGTGGTACAGATAAGGCTAAAGGCGTTTTCACTCAGAGCCAGCGTGACTGTGGAACGGAGAAGGAGCTTAGCCAGACGCGCTCGTCAGCTGCAGTTTGAAGTTTGTTTGAAATAACGTACCTCATCACCCGAAACTAAACTTGATGAAGTGCTGTTTGAAGACACGTTGTTGTCACAGCTTCTTGAATCTTGACACATCCCGCCTGCCGTAGTTCCAACAGGCTGCAACGCACGTTTGAAAACGCGAGGCGCTAGAGAGCAGTATTCATTTGGATGCAGAATAACATTTAACCACTAGATGGGAGAAATAATTCCACAGTGTGTCTTTAAAAAACATCACTAACACATCAGTAAAACCTGTCCATTGATAAATGAGGACGTAATTAAAACCTGCTGCACACTTGGCTGAAGTACAGACAGATTAATTAAACATCATCCCTCCATCAGGGTGGAGAAATAAAAATCAGATGTTAGAGAGAAAGTTTATAGACTTAATGTGTGTTAATACGTACTCTTTGAATGCGACAGATGATATGTAAACAGATTTTCCCACAATCAGACCATTTTTTTAAAACATAGACACAAACTGATGCACTGGGAGGATGTTGAGCAGGAACAGCCGCTCTATGTGTCGCAGCTCTATGTGCTGGGCTCTCTGTCAGCCCTTGTTCCCATGAGAATGATCTCCAGTTGGGGCAGAAGCCACTCGCTGTGTAACCCCTCCGCTCTCCTCCAAAGGGCCGGTTGGCCAACATTAAATGCCCCGCCAAATTAAGATGTATGCCGCAGAGCAACAGTAACAGTAGACTGAGGTCAGGCCGGGCTAAAAATAAAACTCTATTATGTCAAAATAAATAAGTGGTAAGACGATGAGAGCAGCTTTTTTGTATCTTCGTGTCCTCTCTGACCAGCAGGGGATGATGCAGTCTTTGCTTCGTCTTTTATTTTTTTAAGCCGAGATGTCAGTTTTAACATTTTAATCTGTGTGCACAGATCTGCAAGCGTGTCTCTTATCACTCTGTTTCTATCAAAGATAAAAATGTATCGGTCAACTTCTGCAGAACAGTTTATCGCTAAGCAAATAAACTCAGTAATTGACAACTCACATTGTCCCCCTGCATGTAGAGCTCGTGTTTCATAAGCCTGGGACCAAGCCATCGGTCTGGAACTAATCTTTGTATGTGTTTCCATGTGGAGTGAAGCAGGACGGATGAGAAGGTACATCCTGCGATAGAGAGACCGACGGTTTTTAAACTATACGTTCGTGCACTACGTGGTTTTATTCTCGGCCCCCAGATCTCCCATGATGCCCGGAGCATCGCTGTGTTTAGAGGACAAATTAAAATCTCCAGCTGCCAGTTGCTGACTCAGTATGAATGACCATACAAGGCATCAGGCTTTACTTCAGAGCTGAAACATCAGTCAGGAGAGCAGATTACAGCAGACCTCTTTTACAGCCCTTTCTTCTTCTTTCTTTCTTTCTGTCTGTCAGCAGTTTAGTTTCTTTTTCTGCCATCTCTTCCTCTGTTTGTCTATTTCTCTTATCTTGCATTCTTTTCTTTTCGCCTCTAACCCCCCCTCTCTCTTCCCCTTTCTCTTTCTTTTTCTGGCTACTTCTTGTTCCTTCTTGTTCCTTCCTCCCTCCTTTCTCTTCCTCTCAGCCCACAAATAGAGAGGGTACTCTAATAGACCTCCCTCAGGTCTCCTGTCCCTCCACTCCTCCCTCTCCTCCTCCTTCCCCTCTTCCCTCCCTCGCTCATTCCTCCTTTTCTCAGCTCAGCCCCAGATAAGAAGGGGGCAGAAGTATTTCTCTTCAGCCACTTCTGAAACTGGAGCCACCAGAGAAGGATGAGAGGAAGAAAAGACTCTATTTTTTCTCTTTTCTTTTGTATTTAATTCCAGGACATTTAAGATTTAGAGGTGCATTTAAATCTTCTTTGGTTTAAATTTTTTTCTCTCTCTCACACTCTCACCTTGCATTTTAATTGTCTTTTTCATTCTCCCACTCAGTTTGGACTTTCATTATCCTCCAACACAACCTCTGTTTACCCACTTAACTTTCTCCCCCATCCATATTTTATCCTGAGTGGGTCTGAACCTGCTCCTGATGCATTAAGGACAGGAGGGGATTTCAATAAATCATGAGGAACCTGCCCAGGGTCAAGCCAATGGACCCATCCTGAAAAACCTTCATCAGCAAGAAGATCCCGACCACAGAGAACAAAATCAAGACCCGAGAACGAAAAGAAGAACCAGGAGGAAGACAGCGGTTGCATCCTGACTCATCTGATGTTCAGTTTCACCACAAGTGAGGAGGCAGAAGATTCAGTGTGAGACCACAGAACAGGTGTTGCTCTCCATTTCTGCATTTCAGAAGACATCTGATCTAGAAGACGTTATCTCCTAAAGCTCAGCAGTACAAACTAAACTCATCAGCTCTCATGGATTGACAGATAGGTGCAGATGTTTTCATAAAGTGAATTGGGGTCAAAGCCTGAACGAGCTTCTCTTGACCCTCTTCACACTGAGAGAAAACACTTTAATACGGTTGAAGAAGAGACGTCATGAAAGGTTTAAATCTCCTCCGGGCTCTGCTGGTGCTGCTGCTGCTTTGGACCATGTTACTCGTCGCTGATGCAGCCGGCGCTGCGAGCGCAGAACGAGGAGGAGCTGGAAGAAGCCAGAGGAGAGGAGGAGGAGGAGGTGGCGGCAGCAGTGGGGATAAGAAGAGGAGGTTTCACCGCATCCAGCGTGGCCAGTGCAGCTACACCTTCATCCTGCCGGAGCTGGATGGATGCCAGGGCGGAGGATCGCCGCCACAGACTGACCAGTATGGAGGCTCTCGTGGCGGCGCCAGTGTGGTGCAGAGGGATTCGCCGCCAGCTGACGGCGAGTGGTCGGCGCAGAGACTGCAGCACCTGGAGAGCACGATGGAGAACAACACGCAGTGGCTACAGAAGGTAAGAACCTCAACCACCGTCTTCTCTTTCTCATCGTATGCGGCGATCATATGTGAACTTTCATCTAGTACGAAGGAAGTCATGAATGTTTTCTTCACCATAAACCTTCTGTAAAACCAAAACAGTAAAACTCAGTAGAGTGTGTGTGTTTGTGTGTTTGTGTGTGTGTGTGTGTGTGTGTGTGTACATGTGGTGAAACTGATATATCCCACACCGATCAGAGGCTGAATATCACACAGGAGAGTGGCAGAGTGTGTTTGAGCACTGATGTGACGTACAGTACAGGTGTGTGTGTGTGTGTGTGTGTGTGTGTGTGTGTGTCGTACAGGTGTGTGATGTCACATGCTGAGGGATGCTCTGTCCTCAGCGGACCTGCAGAGACTGGACAGTAGACTGGAACAGAAGTATGCTGCTGTGTGCAGAGTCATGTTGGAAAAAATATTGTAGATTGGAACAAGCCTGATGTTTTTTGTTTGGTGAACAGAGATCAAAGTTTTGGGTTGTGACTCTGGATGAACGGCAGCTGGTTTCAATCGGGAGAGAGAGAGCTTTCCCTCCTGGTGTCCTATCACGCTGTAATCCCTCCGTCTGTGGTTTTGTTGGAACTGTGACTGCACGGAGCATAATGAGAGGCAAATTTTAAAGCGTTGTTTCCTCATTACCTCACATCTGTCCTGCAGAAAAGTCTCGTTCGAAGGCATAAACATGAGCCCAGATATAAAGAATCAAGTGTGAGTCTTCAGCCAGTAGACTTACTGATTGTTCTAGTGAACTGATGTCTCTTGAAGCCACTTTTAACCTGCAGACAGCTACCTTTTTGAAATCACGTCTTGCAACTCCACTGTGGTCCGGCGAAGGCTGTCGGACAGAAGTGTGAGACGTGGTATCAGCCAGCTGCTTGTTTCCTCCTGCTGGTGATGAGCTTCACTGAGAGGTTGGTGGTAGTCACACAGGACTTTCCTCGATTGTGCAAGAGCCCAAGTTAACCGGTAGCTGATGCAACAACAAGGAGAAGGATCCTCACTGGCTTCCAGACAACTGTTACTCAGTCTTGTATCTTTCGAGCCCTCTTCAGATGAGGTATGATGTCTGCTCACTCCCCTTTTCTCCTCCAGTCCAACACCCCTGATTGGAGATGTTCATATTGTTCTTCTTTCAGCTGCTCCCCTTCAGGGAACGCCACAGTGAATAATCTGTTTCAGTCTTGGAAAAGAAAACATCAAACCAGGCCGCAGCCTACCTACATGGAGATTTGATTTCTGTGATCTACATATTTGTTTGGCTGTAGGCTTTATTACGCTGGACACCTTCCTGACACAAGCCTCACCACAGATCCAGGCTTGACTCATACAGCATCTCATTGCAGTTCAGACCAATCACCAGACCATCAGTTCTGACAGCTGACAGCACGGCTCTGTTTCCAGGATCTGCTCCATCACAGCTGTGATTAAAGGTTGTTCTTACTGGCACTGCTCACCTTGGAAGAATGTGGAACGAGGAGCCTCATTTTGGGAATGGGCGTTTTGATAGGCGGCATTTAAGGATGGTTTTACTGTGGAAGTGATTGACACCTTTACCCAGAAATCAACTATAAAACCTTATTTCACTTCACAGGACAAAACATTCTCGTCCTGGCTCCTCATTGATCTTAATATGCGACTCTCAAACTAAATAAACACTGAACATTCATTTGAGAAACACCTGATTTGTGCAGCAGTGCTGATCAGTGATCGATGTATGATGAGGACTGATGCAGTAGCCTCTGTATCTCCTGTATGTGAGGACCACACAGTGTCTTCCTGTGTCATCTGCTGATGGTTAAACTCTTCGATCCGACTCCCACTGATGTGCAGGCTGAAGTGATTTCGGTCGGTGCAGCAGGTGATGTCGATCCATGAAATCAGATTAGTGAAAGAAAACGTTTTTTTAAAAGGAATGTGTGTGTGTGTGTGTGTGTGTGTGTGTGTGTGTGTGTGTGTGTGTGTGTGTGTGTGTGTGTGTGTGTGTGTGTGTGTGTGTGTGTGTGTGTGTGTGTGTGTGTGTGTGTGTGTGTGTGTGTGTGTGTGTGTGTGTGTGTGTGTGTGTAGCCGCCATTCATCATCATTAGAATAATTTGAATGTTACAGGAGATTGAGAGCCAGCGCAGCATGAATAATGCTTCTGTTCTCGGAATCAGTTCCTGTGCAGATCATAATTCTTACAGCAGGAATGCTGAGTGAGTTTATTTATCTTCCTAGATGTAAGGTGTATCCATCACGGCTTTCTGTACTGTAGATGATGTTTGAAAAAAAACTTCAAGCAGAAGCAGGGTGGTGTCCTGATTAATGGAGCAGCAACCAAATGTTGTATTTGGCCAAATAGTTCCAGGAACTAATCTCAGGAACTGAACTCGGAAATAAAATACCCATTTGCACTTTCCTGTTTGTGTTTCCACCACATCTGAAGAAGCGTGAAGATTAGGGAAATTACACCCATGGTGTGTTAAACATTTGAGTGTTGTGTTGTGTATTGTGTTAACTGTTGCCTGATTGAGTTTGATGCAATGAATGAATGAAAAGAGACGCAGCTGCAGAGTTAATGTCTCCACAGTAGATGATCTGCTGAGTGTTTGATGGTTCTGGTCCAGAGAGCAACAGCCATGAAACTGTCCAAAGTAATAACAAGAAAACTTTTATATCTAAAGTTTCATTTTCTGTCTCCTCCTCTCTCATTCACTTGTTCTTCTCATTGTCTCAAAACGACAACAATTCATAACTTTTTAGTGTTTGACGTTAATATAAAACCAGACGTACGAGGCGAGCGCTCGCTGTAGTTGCCATGGCAACCGTGTTTGACCAATAAGCAATGATCAGGGCTGCAAACTCTCTTCCTGAACCTTAGAGAGAGTAAACTTCCAGAGCAGGAGACTCCTTAAGCACCTGGAACTGTAGTACTCCGTTCCACTGTTGTAGTTTTAATTTAATAATATATGTTTGATGGAAATGGAAATTTGAGCTTTAGGTAGAAGAAGTAACAGAAGTACAGATCTTCTAATGAACCCACAACGTTTGATTTGATTTTTTGCTTTTCTTTGTCTTTCGTGACAATAAACTAAATATCTTCAGGTTTTTGACAGAAGTGTTTCACTTTTTCTGAAATCTTGAAGACGAAGCGATTATTTGATCGAGAACATGATCAAATGCTTAATTTAAGCAGCAGCGAGGGACTTTACATTTCGTCCATTCTGGCTCAGATCTCCTCATCTCAGCAGTGTGATGCACAGCAGCTCAGATCACCGTTGATAGATTACATGAGTTCGGACACATTCCAGCGTAAATGGAGCGAGTGAGAATTTCATTATTTCAGCTGCCCACCAGAGTTGATTTCTTTCTTCCTCTCCGCTCTGCGTCTGAAGGAGGGATTGAATTACTTACTAGAAAGATTTTAATCTGCGGAAGAGTGTAAACTCAGAGTGGTGCTTCACGGGATTAAACCTCCAAGATTTCAGGAGTAAACCGCTGAGCGAGTGTACGTGAGGATTTCATTATATGTGTATGGTCAGCGTCGTGCATGTGTGTGTGTGTGTGTGTGTGTGTGTGTGTGTGTGTGTGTGTGTGTGTGTGTGTGTTTACCACCCACACCGTTCAACCTCGGAGGAGACGCGGGTCAAGTCCAGAGCCGAGGTCTGCAGCAGCCCGACAGGAGACAGAGAGCCGACCTTTAACCTCTCGCCGTCGATATCTAATCGCTCTCTGACTCCAGAACATCAGTCCACACGTTCGTTGCCGTCCTCTCATCAGAGCTTTAATTCAATTCAGATAAAAGATAGCCACGTCTCCTCTGTCCGTCTTTGTCTCGGTCTCTCCGTCCCCCCTCGTCTCCTTCGTCTTCTTCACCTCTTCTCTCTTTTATCTTCCCTCCTCCCTGCTGAGAGTTACAGCACCGCTGCATCAGAGCGTTTCAGGCTGACATGACATTCTCTGAAACTGATATCAGCCAGGTTTTTAGACTCAGTGTAAAACACTGAAAGCTTGTTTTATTTGCACCAGCAGCTCCAACAATAATACCACTCGGAAACACCAGGGGCAGGAATGCATAGATAAAATATTAAGTCTTTCTTTCTCCTATTTCCTGCAGTGTTTAACCAGATAAAAGTCTAATTGACATTAAAATCTCCTGAAACTGTACAGAAAATTGTGATGTTCTATACACAAAAGAGCTTAAAGAAAGGTGACAGCTGACATGATTAGTTGTTTATTACATTTTATATGTTGCAACCACTGATTATGTTTATTATGAATTAGTGTGCCGATTATTTTCTCGGGTAATCTACCGCTTCTGTCAATATCAATACAGTCTATAAATACAGTATCTCAACTGGCCAAAGTGACCTACCAACAGTCCAAAACCCCCAAATAATTTTGTTAAGATGGTTTGGATTACTTTAGTTGTACCTGTACGTAGAGTTGCATCTTGACAAACATTGTGCAAATACACTGACAACAGACAAACATAATAAAACATGCTAAAAGTACTCATGGCTCCAATAATCAGGACTTAAGAGAACATTAACAATAAAAAAACACCAAAATAAATAGCCACTAAGCCACTCGAAGGAAAAATGTGAAGTCAGTCATTGCCTCTACTTTTAATATTGCCTCTTATGATAATCAAAGAACAGCTGCAAAAATCCTCAGTTTAATTCACGGACTGATTGTTTGTGAGGACATTTCTTCTGTTTTCCTTGTAAACTGCACACAAAGGTTTTGAAACGATTAAAGTGATGTAAAATTGGACAAAGCAAATGTCTTGCACAGCTGTCTCGTGTCTGCAGTCTGGCTGCAGTAAAGTATCCCATTTCCCAACCCCCCCGTAGATTCCCTCCGTTTGTTCATATTCTTCTCAATATTTGCGTTTCTCATGCGGTCACCGGTGGCAAATGTTCTTGTCTTGCAGCTCAGGAAGTCACAAATCAGGACTTAAAGCGGGAGTCTTTAACTTCAGTCAGGTTCAAACTGCAGCGCCGATGACGGAGCATCGACTGTGACGTCTGTAATGTTGTTTCACCTCGTTGTTTTTGGACGTCAGCGACAACGTCCACCAGCTGTGCTCTGACAAACCTCAGCAGCGTTTCTCAAAAAGCAGACCGCTCAGAGCTCGAATGTGCTGGTGTCAGGTACGCTGGTCTGCAGCCACGCTAACGGCTCTGTGAGACCGCACATGCTAACACTAGGATGCTAACTTGCTACAAGTATTATATATATATTTGTGCCTGAGTCGTGTTAGACAGACTCGGCTGTCACCAGATAAAAGGCTGGAAATGTTTCCTGTGGTGTGACTCAAAGCTGTGGTCAGCCGTTTGGCAGCCTTGTTGGCTTGTAATAACGCCACCGCCCCCTCACGTATAAGTGAGTAATGTGAATGTGATATGATGCATTCGGTGGACAAAGTCAGTCTTGGACGTATCCGTGTTTGCAGAAACGTAAACTGCCAACATGAGATGCTGGTGTCCTGGCTGCAGCCTCACGATGGTGCAACAGGTAAACTGATGATCCAGAGTCATTAAACTTCATTTTCTATGAGTCATGAATGAAAATAATGAGAAGTAATTTTCTTTTTTTGGCGGCACTGCACAGGATTTCAGTGAAGTGAAGTCTTAAAAACATAAACACACACTGTAATTCTAAACAACTCGCAGTTTGAATTTAATTGAATCTGATGTCAGTGAGTCAAGTTTTAACTTGTTTGTTATAAAAGTTTATGAACACGTCTTGTCTTTAGCTTAAATCTCAGCACTCAGACTCTTTAGTGAATTAATACACAATCTATTTCTCTGCTTTTTACCTCAAGTTACGGTCTTTCTGTGGTTTCATGGGACTGTGTGGCCTCTGCAGCGGTTTGGTGGGTTTTTCTCGAGAGTCGGTCTGTAAACAGCAGTAAGTGAGGTAGTTAACAGGGGGCTTGTTTAGTTTTCTGCCAAATGACTGACTTCAAATGGAGCTGTGCCTGAGAGACGCAGAGACAGGAAAGCCACTGTGGTCAGATCACAGCCCGGCTATCAACCGCTGCCGCTACGATACGGAGCTTTGATGTGCTCAGAGGTTATTTGATGATAACGTTCTGCAGAGACACAAAGAGAGAGAGGGACTGAGGCAACTTAGAAGAATCTGATGGGATCAGAAAGAAAGTTATGCTGTAGCAGTAAGATCAGATACATGTGTAAGAAAAGTACTGATTCAGCTTCTTTACTCCAGTAAAGTAATAGAGTACAGGCTCTGACATGTCCTCAGAGTATCAGAGTAAAAAGTCTCCCTCTGAAGGACATCTGTGGTCAAAGCTAACTGAAGCTCACGTCAAATTAATATCATTCAAAGACTATTAAAGTTAAAGGTAGAATCAGCAGGATTTGTCCCAGCTGTTCCTGAACGCACCACAAAGACAGCTGATTGTTGAGTCTCATTCCCAGGACGTCACATAGACACATGTTGGGTTGTAAAGCGTCCCGAGCAGCAACAAAGAGAGAAAATCAGAAACTCTCTGCAGATACGAGACACTAACACGCCTTTTCTCCACATTCCAGCCTCCCTCTCTGTCTGTTCACGGCTTCTTACGGCTTTTACGTCTTTGTCTCGTCTCGCTGCGTCTGCCGTGCGTGATGTGCACTGGTTGAAATCAGTCTTGTGATGTTGGGAAGGCGGCGTGATGGCGCCTAAATAATCCATTATTCACCTCAAATGCATCAAACTAAAGTAACAAGCCTGTTTTGAAACTGTGAGGAGGAGAAAGTTCAGATGTTGGGAGCTCAAAACCCAAGTGAAGTCCAGACACCTGAAAAATACAAATACAGGAATGAAGTATTTGTACTTTTATCGTGTGCAGTGATCATAGACTTCTGGTCCAAACTCCACCCGTCAGATAATGTGAACAGAATAATAACAAACTACACTGAGAGCTGCTGCAGATACAGTCCGACCTCAGTCTGGAGGAACACCTGGTCTGTGCTCCATCATCCTTTACAGCCACACATCAAACATCTCCGAGCAGACCCCACTGACGGCACTAATAACGGCCTAATGACGGCCATTATCTGCTCGTCAGCCTCCTCCAGTCTAAACATAGCTTGGCTCTGTTTCAGCTGCAACAGGCTTTTTAAATACGTCGTTAAAAGTGAAGTGTGGAATGAATTGAGCTCAAGAAGAATTCATTGTAGTTTTGTTATATAATATAACATTATATTTTAAAAACAATAGCCAGATTTGCTGTTTCTGAACTTGTTGTTCAGTCTCAGTGATGTTCGGTGCGTTCACTGCTCCCTGAAGTCTGAATGAACCGTTTATAAGTTTTCATCGCTGAGATTCTCTCTGAGTTTATCCCCCTGTTGGGAATCGTTGGGAATGATTATTGAGGACGGGGGGGGAAGTGGTGGGAGTGTTTGGGGATGGTTTTATTGTGTTTCGTGGAGATCTGGAAGTGTGTTTGTGTGTTTTAAACAGTCTCGTAAAAGGGTTTGACTGCTGTGCGCTGGCTGGAGGAGCTGCTGCTTCATGATCCGATAATGTAAATGCCAGAGTCTCACAGCCGTGAGTTGACTCAGGTACAGAGTCGATGTGATGACGGCAAAAACAAAAGACATCATGAGATTATTTTTGTTTTCTTCATTAAATTTGAGAGCACAGCATCTATAAATCGATGAGGGAGGGGAGCTGTAAAAGTAGAAATTAAAAACATAAGAAGCAGCACCGATGCAGGAAATGGATTCACATGGGAGGTGGATGTGGTTATGAGTGGGAGAGTGTGTGTTCCTGTTTGTGTGTCTGTGGGCAGTGTGTATTTCTGTGTGAATGTGACTAACTCGGGCATCATACAGAAGAACATACACGTTGGCCTGCAGACTGAGGCAGACGTCCGTACATTGTTATGTGATTATGACTACTGAATTCATCTCCATTTTCCTTAAAGCCTCGGATGTCTTGTGTCTGCGGTTACTGTGTCACTGTTTCATAATTTTTTCTGGCAACCTGGTTGTTTTTTCCAGCCAGCTGCTGGAAGATGGACTTTATTTGTATGTTGACCTGGAAACTAGATAGTAAAGCTGATGCTCAGTTTAATACAGGAAGGTATATTCACACACTTATACAATGAGATGGTGCATCTTAAATGGCTTTTTGTAGAATTCTAACATTTTTAAGATTAACACACAGATGGGAGACAAATTAAAGAACCATCTAACATGCTATAATGTGTCTTGTTGTTCCACGTCGAGCCTCCAGATCAGCCTCTTGTCGTGGTGTCTCCAGGCTCCAAAATCTACTATAGTTCTTCACAAACACACACATACACTTTTCCACACTTTCTGTTTCCGAGACAGTTTATTAGTAACTTTACACGATCTGACATTTATATCCACTTCATGCAGCGATCAGCCAGCTGTGTGGAGGTGAGAGAGAAGCCGGGGTTTGGACTTTGTCCTCACCCCTTTTTAATTTCTGACACTTTTCCAGAAACAACACTACGAACAAACAACAATACTGTGTGTTTCCTGCCTCTCATGCTCACTGCAATCTGTCTTTCTGTCTTCAAACTTATTCTTTATAAGTACATTTAATGTTGCACACCTTACTGCAACTCTTCCATCACATGTGCCGGCCTTGTTCTGCTGGGCTCGATCCCGCAGTGCTACCGAACAACCACCACTAACAGAATGGCTCTACTGATTCAGTTACAAATACATTTAATCGAACGAAACAGCTGAAAGTGAACACGATGAAACGGTAAAACACGATAGATGTTTGAAAGTACGAACAGGAAGAGAAAAACTAACGAGGTACTTTGGAGCAGGTCCATCGCTCGGCTCGACTCGGTGTGGCCAAAAGTGCTGGTGGAAAATAAAACATAATAGCACTTTGCACTTTAATGTCAGTACTTGTGTTTGACGTTTGACTATTCTTTGTACCGTGTGATTCATTCGTGTACTGCTTCGCTGTGACATGCGATTATCGTGTGTGTAAAGTTACGATAAGACATAATGTTGCTTCAGACCTCAGAGCCGACACACAGAAGTTGTGTGTTCAGACTCTTTCTGTGTGCATCTCTTGTCATGTTATCGCTGCAGCTGCTTTCAGACCACATGTGGCTCATTTTGAGGTTCGTGGTTACTGAACGATTTCGCTGCCCCGTAAAGAGGAAAAGGATAAAAGATACACCCCAGTTTACTGTAGTTTCTTTATAGTGGGAGCCAGGTCGGCTCTGTGTATCACTGCAGCTGATTACTGGACTGTTATCATCGCTGTGAATCTGACCGGCTGCTGCTGGAGACTCACTTCAAACAACCTGACAGAGAATAAACAGCACAAAGAGACACGTCTTTACCTGTTTTACCAGTTTGCCCTGGCAGATAAAAATAACTTTTAATATCAGAATGAAACAATAAGAGCTCAGTTACTTCAAAATCTGTTAAAACTGTTGAGATTTTCTTTCAGAGGCGAAACATTGAGCCCCGTAGCTGCAACACATTTACACATTTACAAAACCGAAGATCATGTTCAAGATGCTTCTGCAGACATCTGCTTTCAAAATAAATCACAAAAATATTACAAAAGTGAGACGTGGCCAAAACTGCTGCTTCCATGAAACTCTTGGCTTCTGACCTAAAGTTTGATGATTTTGCTGTTTTTAAAAATAACATCGGAACAAAAAAAGACAAAGCTGTGTGCTTTAGATGTCAGTTTGATGGTGAGATATTTTCGTTTAGCTTTATATACAAACTGGTTTACAAAGAGAAGAACATGTTTGACGTGTAGATCGGTTAGAAAAAGAGATGGAAAGCAGCTTCTCTACTTTGAGACCAGTTTGAGGATGATGATGATGATCGAGGCAGCTTGAAGAGTCCATGCAGACTCCATTCCATTATGTTTTGTCATCGTTCCCAGAAGTCTTTCGGTGATATTGTGACACAATATTTTGATTTAAACTGTTTTGATTGGATAAAACATCAGGAAAAGAAAGACAGAGTAAGTGAAGGGAACTCTGGAGTCGAAAAGAAACAGGTAGAAGACACAAAGAGTGGGAGTCTGAGTGGGACAACGAGACAAGAGAGAGAAAAAAAGACAGAGGAGGATGAAACGGAGAGGAAGAAATAGTTCAACACTTCCAGACGGGTCGCCTGTTAACTCGTAAATCACTACAGCGAGCAGGACGGAGAGGAACAAAGAGGGTGAAAGAGATAAAGTTAGAGGAGATAAATGGAGGTCAGGAGGGAGGAGGAGAGGGAGGTGAGAGGAAATATAAGACAGAAACAGAAGAGAGAGAAAAGAGACACAGTCGGATCAACTACTGGAATCTTCTACTCAGTGTCGACGTGTCTGCTGACGTTCAGGAAGCTGATTCTTTCACTTTAACTGTTTTCATATTAAATTCTTGCAGTCGTCTCACTGCCAACCAACCAGAGGACCACAACAGAGAGCTGAAGAAGTCAGCAGACAAATATTTACTGAGATTTAGAAGCTACATCATTGAATCATAAAATTAATAATATGATAAATGCATCATTATTTGTTTATCAGTATATCTCCTGAAATAATACGGCAGAAGTTTGGATCATTGTTGAAAGAAAGGGTCGCTATCTTTAGTGACAGGGAAGCAGAGCCTTGTACATCTGAACTGCACCGACAGCAAGACGTATTTAAGCCACCTAAAACAAGGCACAGCTAAAAATATCTGTATTTGTTCAAGTGTACGCTATATTTTGAACATTTCTGGTGCTCTACGTCGCCTCCGACAGCCCTTTCCTTTGGGACTATATTCCCTCAACCGTAAACGTCCATATTCCTGTATTACACCGCACATCAGCTGTTTCTGTCGGACTTCCAGCGGCCGCAAATATTCACAATATAACATACACTTAACCGGATATATATATTTTTAGGTGTGCTTTCTTTTAGGTGGCTAAAATACGTCCTGCATGCTGGCAGTTTTGGGATGAGGTTGTGGTTCTGTTCAGTTCTTGATGCGCCTTTCAAGACAGAATGAGACGTAACGCAGAGACAAAGAGAGGAAGAGATGAAGAGAAAGTGGGGGGTTTCTCTGACAACATCACTTTACTTCAGGACATTACATCAACCACAGCCTCTTCATCTGTCTCTACAGCAGCTGCTCAACATCTCAACTGTAACACACACACACACACACACACACACACACACACACACACACACACATTAACTCTGTATCCGTCACCATCTAGTTGAATTTGTTGAGCAGACAAATACCGTAACATATTATGATCCGAGTTGGACGCCCAGCTTCTCTCAGTGCTGTGTGTGTGTGTGTGTGTGTGTGTGTGTGTGTGTGTGTGTGTGTGTGTGTGTGTGTGTGTGTGTGTGTGTGTGTGTGTGTGTGTGTGTGTGTGTGCTCTTGTGTGTGCGCATACACACTGTAGTTGAACACGCTGAGTTCATGAACGAAATCCATAACATAATTTCTGATAATATCAACATGTTTCGCTCCGCAGCTGCTTTTTATCGCGCTGATTTTCTAAAATCATTGAGACCTTTTAAAAGCACTTGAGTGAAGCCAGATACTGAGATATGTTTCACACACACACACACACACACTCGCTCTAATCATATGATCTGTTGCACACTGAGAGAACATGATTACACTCATATATAAAAACAAAGTTAAACCTCCTTGTTTTTCTCTCTGATACGACACCACATGTGTAAACTTAACAGTACATCCGTGAGTCCAAAGAAGTCGGGACGCCTCGTGTAAAAAGTAAATAAATACTGAATTCAAACTGTAATGAATTCTCTCCATCCTTGTTTGTGAACACCTGAGCCCCTTTCATATCCAATCATGATGCTTTCACTTATAAGCAGTTGCAGTAAAGTTGCAGAAGTCACGTCTCTTCCTGTTTGTCCACTGGGACCTTATTTCTTAAAAGACTTTGTCTGGTAGTGAATAATAATATTAATAATGTATTGATCCTGTTTGAACTGTGTCATGAATCACACAGATGATGTTTGTTTAATTAAGTGTGATATGTGTGATTCATGACACAGTTCACACAGGATCAAATACTTTTCTCTCCCTGTTGACTTCTGCACAGTTTCTTCTCTCTGAAAGGTCCCATGAGGTCGAGCAGAGGGGGCGCGACTTCAGCTCGCTGTTCCACAACTTTCCCAGTCTTCTGTTCCAGCAGATATTTACAAATTACAATAAAGTTGATGAGATAAATCATTGAATATATTGTTAAATATATGTTCAGAAAGATTAGTAAGTCAACACATTCTGTTGTGTTATTTATATTTCACACAGCGTCCTGACGTTGTTGGAATCAGAGCTGCAGACACAAGTCAAAACTAAACACACATCGCAAACGCTCCGCTGATCGACTGATGCATAATTCATTGGCCACATGCTGAGAAACAAGCTGACTCACGCACCGCGTCGCTCTCTAATCAGCTGCTCTGATTCCCTTCGGACGTCCATATTTACTGGGTTCATTTGTCAATTAGCTTTTCCCAGAGAAACGCTGCTGTCAGCAGAACAGCTGGAACAGACACAAACCCACAGTCAGCAGCTTTCCCATTACTGTCCTGAGAGCTGTGTGTGTGTGTGTGCGTGTGTGTGTGTGTGTGTGTGTGTGTGTGTGTTCGTGTGTTCGTTCATGCATAAAAAATGTGGTTATAAGCAGTATAGTGTATCAGTGTGTCTGACGTTTGCCAGATAAAAGAACAGCACAGTTTGTGTGTTTGTGCATAAGATATCAGACGGATTAGCTGTTGATCAAGCATGTAATCAGCTGTGTGTGTGTGTGATTTATTAGTAGCATAAATTGCGAGGGGTTAAACAAACAATAAGATCAATATGCGATATGTTCTTTCATAATTAATGACGGTTGGCAGACGGGAGACAAAATGATTGTTTCTCCGTTCACATAGTTCTTCTTTTATTTTCTTTTGCGAGACTGCAGCCCAAACGTCACCCCGGGGTAATAATCTGCATTTTTATGACTTTCTAAGAAATCTTGAAATATGAAGTTAACAGACAAAACATCTTCTCTGTAACAGCAGCTGAGAAAAGAGGCTTCGCAGCAGCAGGTTCAGCTAACAGTTTTGATTTCATACTCTTGTAATGTGCATTTATTACATCTGTTCTGAATCATATCAAATCAAACTGATATCTCCTCTCTGTTGTTGATTGATTTATGAGTTTGTGTGTCACTCGGAGCCCGGTGCAGTTAGCTACCGATCTGAATCCATCTGATCGTTGGGAAACACAGTAAATCACAGGACATGAGAGGGAAAACCAGGAAATATCGCCTCAATAAAATATGATCAGAGTGAATAAAGTTTTACATTTGTGTTTTTGTACAGTCATCAGTGAATTAAACTGACTGATTAAAGTTGAAGTTTGATTGACAGGTGGATGACATGATGCTATTGGTTAATATTAGTTGGTTCAAGCTTACGTATGCACATGTGACATGTTGTTTTAAAGGAAGAACACATGACTGGATTTTGATATAAAAAATATATAATAGAGTGGCATATATTGTTTAATAGGTGCACAACATGACAGTGGATGTGATCTAAAATGGTTAAAAAAATCACGTGTCATTTCAGCTTGACTTATAGATAATAGTACATTTTGTTCTTAAGACTGTAACTTTGGAAGATTTCCACTTGATTTGACTTTAGTTTGTATGATGGAAAAGTTTCATACGAGCTTCAGACCGGGTTGAACACAGGACGGTGGATTTTATTGCGAGTTGTGACCTCATCCTCTGATGGCAAAGTTTAGTTCTCCCGCTTGTATGTAATAATATTATATATGTTTTTCTGTAAAGTCTAATTTTGGAACAGAAGAGATTCTGCTGTGTTCTGAGTCCAGTTTTCCCCTGTACAAAACACTCATTGTATTTATTTGACTTGTTGTAGATAAAGAAGATTTGCTGGATATTTTAAGCACCTGCTGAAAATCTGGCCTTTCAGACAGAAGCACTGCGAAGCTATTCTGCGTTTAACTCCGAGTCATTTGTGCCGATCTTGTGAGCATTACATTGTTCAGTTTAATTTCAAACTGGATAGAAAAAAAAAAGCCCTGTTCTGATGAAGTCTGTCTGCTGCCAAGACAGGTGGCCAAGTCAAACAAAGATATAATGTTATTTAATAATGAGTAAGAGCCGTATTAAGAGGGGTGAAAGTGATCTTATTTGAAGCTGTGGCGCCAAATACGTGCTTAAATGAGTGAAAATCAATCACTCCCTGCGGTAGTGTACAAACAAAACACACACTTAGACTCAGTTCTCAAGATGGATACTGATATTTCATCACTGACGTCTTTCGAATGTTTGTGTTCTTGGAGTTCGGTACGTGCCGTTTGTGTTTGTAATGATAATTCAGCCTGTCACCGAGCGCTTTAGCTACCGCCATTAATCCAGCCCACTTAGAGCTACGTGCTGTGTGACAGCGCCAGCAGCAGCCAGCGCCGCTTCTACTCTGCTTTCATTGGGTCCAATTATACAAATAGCAGATAATGATGTAGAAGAGATAAAAACTAATTTTATTGACTCCCCAAAGGCAACCTGTGTGATTACAGCAGAGGTGGAGGCCGGTGAAGAATGAATAAAACTTACTAAAGGCTATAAATTCAGTTCTAAACGAGCGAGCGTGTAGTCGAGCTGACTGATTGGTTGATAAGGTCGCTGACATCATGCTTAAGAAAACCTTGATGACAGAATCGGTGGGAAAACAAAACACAGTGCAACAATTTACTAATCCTTCTGGACATCTGCTCAATTGAAAAACGGTATAATGACAATATATTTAAAGGTTAACTCGTCAACTTTATTGATTTTGATCTGCTAGTTTGGACAAGGGCAACGAGAGACTGTGAAAGTTGTGCAATGCTCCAGAAACACCTGCTCAGGTGAACAGGTTCACTGGTAACAGGTGAGAGTATCAGCCAGGTGCAACACTGGATCGTATAAAGGAGGCTACAACCTTTGCTCAGGAACACTTTGTTAAACTGTTTGTTCTGATTTGCAAATGATTGATTCTGATTTTATTTACATTTTACGCAGTTTGCCAACTTTTTGGGAATCAGGGTCGTATGTTACGAGGCTGATAGTGATCTCACTTTGTCCAAAAATCAAGATCGAACAAATTTGAAATAACATGTAATTCATTCAAATTAATATTTACAAGTTCAGAGATGGTTGTGATCTCATGAAGCACTGTAGTCATGACGACTGAGCAGTCGTGGATCAGAACCTGAACATGTTGACGGGCGTCGCGGCTGGTGTGATCAGCTGCAGGATGGTGTCTCGTTAAATGGTTATTGTGAATAGGTGTGGGAACAGAACAGAATAAAACAGAGTGAAAAACACAAGTCTCAGCATCAGCACTGACACAGTGGAGCACAGACCTTCTCCACTGGAGGGCCAGGACTGAAACTTAAAGGGATATTCCAATGTAAGTTTAATCCATGGTCTAACACATCTTGACACCGAGTAAGACTCCCCCTCGAGAGGTCAAGTTAGCTGACCGCTAGCTTAGCTAGTTTTAGCAACCTCAGAAAAGACCGCACGATAACAATACACTGCCGCTTATGTCTCCAACTAGAAACCGCCATCAAAAAGCCACAATTAATGGTGAGAACAGCAGCAAACTTCAGCAACAGTACATGTACAGTCCCAGCACACAGTACGAAGCATCAAACATCTGCTAGCTTTGCTGGATTTGTATTAAAAACACAGCACAACTCAGCCTCTCCTCCAGCAGCCTGCCTGTGTGGGAAGCCTGACGAGTCGATTACGAGTGCAGTAGATTCTGCAGCTCAAGGATGAAAATGTGTGATTATTACTCCATGGGATGCTCAGTTCTTATTATCGAGAGCTGACAGGGAAAAGAACGGAAGTAATGGAGTAATAATCAGACATTTTCATCCTTGAGCTGCGGAAATCTACTGCACTCGGTAATCGACTCGTCAGGGCTACACCGGAATATCTCTTTAATGCTGGGACATGGGGCCAAAAGCCAGCACAAATGTACTGTATTCATTTTATTGTTAAAAGGCAAAATGGTGCTACGAAGTTCACTTAATTGACTGACTTCCTGTGTTAAGTAAGTATTTTTCGGCTTCCGTGCTGAGATTATGAAATCCTACAGGATCCTACGTAATTATATTTACCTCAGAAGAAAAAACAACAACATCAACATTATGTACATTCTTCATGAGGAACCTGCAGCAGGACAGACTGAACTCTGAGCTGCCCTGAGCTTTATAAACCAGCTTTATATTCCAACTGAGCAGCTCGTACCACCTTTGCTTATGTTGCTCAGTAATGATGAGTACACACACACACACACACACACACACACACACACACACACACATACATACCTTTAAATAACACATGCAAAGCCAATAACACACCCATAAACACACAGCCATCCAAACACATTCACACACTCGGGCGGGATTGGAAAGTCATTATTTTGCCATTACTCCGTTTTCTCTGGAGGTCTCATGATAAACAGTCGCTGCTTTCAAAGTGTCGTCACCTCTCTGCTCCAAAGAAAACGCTAAGTGGAGCTGACAATGTACAGATGCTGCGCTGCATCGTGTGTCTTTATCACATGTAAATATATTTTTTTTAGTCAGTCAGGACTAAAAATAAGGTTTGTTCTGCGGATTACAGATGAAACAAAACACTTGTTCGTTTGGATCTGTACAGTTCAAACACGTTAAACACCGCAGGTCAGATAACGATTGTTTCTAAAGTGGATAAAACACTTTCAGAGATTAACTTCATGCTGTTTAACGCTTCCAGAAACACATTAGCTCACACAGCTCCAGCTTCCATGTGTGACTGCAATCGGACTTTGATCAGAGACAGATCGCAGTCACACGGGCGTCTGTTTACTCCAGCACAAACTCTGGATTTACTGTCCTTTCATTTGATGTGTCCCCACCTCAACACGTTCACTTACCTCATTTATGTTGGTTCAGTGGGTGCATTTCTGAAAAACATGAATTGCCCCCCCCAATAAAAATACCCCAAATTATTCAAAATTGAACAAATGTATTTTCAGACTTCACATTCTTCACATTTTAGATTCACATCTAAATAGAAATGATTGAAATGGTGACTCCACATTCCATCTCTGGTCTCCTCCACTTGGTTTACACAACTTGGTTCTTGGGCTTCATATTTTGATATTCATCCACATCAGTTAATCATGCATAAAGTAGTCCCATACACTGGGAGAGAAGGAGGATGGGGAGAAGAACTTGGGATCTGGGAGGGTCAGAGGGAGGCGAAAGATAAGAACATGAGAAGACATTACATGACCCTTAAAATTATGATTTACTACGATAACAGTTAAGTAAGCAGTGATACGCACTGTCGGCTGTTTAGGACAAATAAACCAGAAAGGTAAACACAATAAAAGATTCCCTGTGCAGGACTTTTTGAATGATATGGTGAGCCGATATGAAGTTGTGATTTATGGTGGCATGGTGTGAGTTGCATACGAGTCTGCACCCCTGGTTGTTTCAGTGGAAAGTTTCACTGCTGCATGGTCCAGCCGCTTCAGTGCTGTTTCCCCAAACTGGCTGATATACTACAGTATATTTATATGGATGTTATCCCACTAGTTTTGGTTTTGAAGCTCAGAAGAATCCATTTAAACTGTCACTGCCACTGTCAGAGTAACTCTCGCTGGCAGATCAGCGACCGACCAAATACTGACAAGCATCTTTTATTCACACAGTTACACCACTCAACATTAGTTTGTGATATTGGTGCATATGCATGTGCATGGAAATGTAATAAAAAGCAATTGAAATGAAATATTCACATATTACAAGTTGAGATATGTCACAGAATAAACAGTCCAGTAAAACACTAAAATATCCCTGACTCATTTTGAGCAGTGTAAATGCACTTAGTCTTTGATTCTTAGATGAGTAATCCTGTATTTTACCTCAGCTTGACTTCTAAGTGCTGCATCGATGGCAACTGGACGTGTTTCTTGAAGACGTTTCACCTCTTCAGTTCTAACTAACTGGCGAGGAGCTGAAACACGTCCAGTTGCCTACGATACAGCACTCAGAGTCACAATGACCTTCATCAACACTCCACACGCCAGCTCAACAGGGATTTGCATTTCCACCACAACAGGCCACCTGCTCTTTCAACTAATGATCCGTTTGTCCTCAGTAGTTGTCAAAGGAGGGTCTGTAAATACTCTCTTCACCGCCGTATTATCGAAGAATAGCTTCCAACAATGCTCTGTTGATTTGATGTTAAACTCATTTCTTAAAAGTTATTTAAAGGTCCACTGTGTCGTGTTTTAAGTAATTTATGACCTCAAATCAGCGTCTTCATTCATAAATAAGTCCTCATTGGTGTAAAATGATCTCTGCCAACAATCTCACTTCTCCTGAGGGAAGAATCACTTCTCTGTATTTCCATAGGACGGGCGAGCTCTACGGAGGCTTCCATGTCCTTCCGCTCTATAAAAAACGATGAACTGGTGAGAGGGACAAAAAGCTCTACGTGGTACAGATAAGGCTAAAGGCGTTTTCACTCAGAGCCAGCGTGACTGTGGAACGGAGAAGGAGCTTAGCCAGACGCGCTCGTCAGCTGCAGTTTGAAGTCTGTTTGAAATAACGTACCTCATCACCCGAAACTAAACTTGATGAAGTGCTGTTTGAAGACATGTTGTTGTCACAGCTTCTTGAATCTTGACACATCCCGCCTGCCGTAGTTCCAACAGGCTGCAACGCACGTTTGAAAACGCGAGGCGCTAGAGAGCAGTATTCGTTTGAATGCAGAATAACATTTAACCACTAGATGGGAGAAATAATTCCACAGTGTGTCTTTAAAAATGTCTTGACGTGACTTCAGTATCTCGACACTTGACGGGGAGTCATCACGGGTTGGCTGCGGTATCCAGAGGTCACCACGGTCCTCTTGGAGGCGGGGCGGTCGCACTTTGACCCCACTGCAGAGAAGGTCTGTCTCAAGCTCAGTTCCGAGAGGTAAAACTTGTAATGGAAAAGCAAATCAGTGTGGCATGGTTTGACTTGGCTCCGGTGGAACAGACCCAGTGGTTTGTTGCCGGTTGGCACGATCATGATGGACTCCTGTCACCCGCCGCTTGTTGGGGTTGGCGTGTCTCCGTTAAACGGCCGCCTCGTGTTCCTAAACTCTTCTGGGACTTCTCGTCTGTTATCAAACATGTTGGATGCTTTCGCTGTAGTGGTCGAACGAGCCAAATCATCACTTTGGCCCACTTGAAGATGGAAATTACAGTCAGACAAGCCAACTGGCCTCCTACACAACGACGTCTGCTGGTGTCTGGCCTAAACGGTCTAAATATAGCAGGAGTTCAACAGACATGAAGAAAATAAGTCATCATCGTGCAAAATGCTGCAGTGGTCAGTGGTTTATCAGAAGCTTTTAGGACTGGAGAGCGACACTTATAACATTAGTGGCTGGAGTGTGTTGTTTGCTTGGAGCAGAGAGCCTCGTTGAGCTGTTAGACATTCACACAGGCTTCGTCTGTACATTCATCTTAGGAAGCCAAATCTGTCCAGTCGGGTTGCAACAGGTTAGAAACTGTCTTATTCCTTACACTATAACAGCTGGCGATGTGAGACCAGTTGTGTGTTCCAGTTCTCTGTACCAACATCAGAGTCGGACATCGTCAGCTCAGCGATGTTTGTTTTTACAGTTTAACACACTGAGACCTTTACAGCATCACAAATAAGCGCCGTGGCACCAACGACTGAGCAGGAGTCACGCTGAGAGAAGCATTTATGTCAGAGCGACCACCACACAGCTGATTCACACTTATGAAACTTCTTTTTTTCTTCAAACTTATGAAAAGCAGAACATTTTTTAGATGTACGTATGTAACATCTTGTTAAAGGGCCAGTTCACCCCAAAATCAAGACATATGCTACGTTCAGACAGCAGGGCTTAATGCTCAATTCGGATTTTTTTTGTGGAATCTGATTTTTTTGCAAGGTCGTTCACATTTCCAATTAAATGCGACTTGTATGTGATCTCCAGTGTGAACTTTAAACGTACCAAAAGTGTCCCGCATGCGCATTGGAGGACATGATGACGTCATAAGCAGCGAGCGTGCTCAGTGTTTACGGAAGTAGCGGAAAACATGGCCGCGAGCAGTAGGCCTATGTATTTGCCGATTTTGAAGTTGCTGTCCAACCAGAACCAGCATATGTACAACTTCCTTGTTCCTCGCTTTCCCTCCACTGAGTGCTCTCCGCATTATCGTCCGCCATGATTTTCTTCGTGTGTATTATCTATGCTTCCGCCTACCTCAGCGCAGAATAGTGACGTTTGTCGCTTGTTGATGACGTGTAGGTCGGATGAATTCAGACTGGAGTCGCACGTCAAAAGATCAGATATATATCGGTTTTAGGATCCACATATCCAAGTGGCCTGGATCGCATTTGAAAAAATCCGGATCTGTGTCGTTCAGACTGTCATTAAAAGATCAGATGCAGGTCGCATAGGGGCGAAAAAATCGGATTTGTGTCACTTCAGGCTGCAGTCTGAACGTAGCAATAGTTACACAACAGGTAAGTTTCCTCTCACCTGCAGTGCTGCGTATCCATCCTGATCGTTTTGGTGTGAGTTGTGAGTTTTGGAGATATCGTCTGCCTTCATTCCAACATAACAGAACCAGATAACCCTGTTGTGCTCAAAGCGCCCAAATATTTGAAAAATTCAACAGCAATGTCCCTTCCCAGAAATCATGACCCAGTTACAGAACATGTTGTGAGCAGTTTCACGTAGAAACTATTTCTTTATGTATCACCACGCAGAAGCAAACATGCGTCTACTCGTCCGTCACGTCTGATGTCGTTGACTTGCGAAGACGGTTTATTTTATCATTTCTCTTTGATTTTTGCACCTCTACTGTGGTTGAGCAGGCTACGTCGATAAACGCTCGTGTTATTTATCTGTTTTGAGCGTGCACAGGATGCACTATGTCATCTGACTACCTGTCCGGCTTGATCTGAAAACGCGGCACGTCTTCTCTGCAGCCGTGACGCAGCTGAAAGCGCGAGCCTCTTATTTGACTGGATGGATGCTTCCCTCTGTGCAGAAAAACTAAAAGCTTTCTCTCCTAAATTCAGTTTCCCGTCAACAAGTTTGCCAATAAACGTCCCTAATGACTTATCAATGTCTCATAAAAACATACCAGTGACGGCAACGATAAGACAGGCTCCCAACCTCGAGTTCACCGAGGTGGCATTTCAGCCCTTCAGCTCTCTTTCGCTGTGCTGTCGGCCACTCGCTGTTTGTTTATGCGAGTCTGAGAGAGGAATCTCTGCTTTTGGCCCGCCGCTGCTCGTTCCCTCCGAGCAGCCGGGTCAAAGCACTCAGGCACAGTTTGGGGGAAGCCAGCACCATCTGAATTGCAAAGAAAACAGAAAATCCACCTCAGGCTCAGTTCTAACTTTATGATAACACATAATTAATCGGCTGGAATCTGCTGGCGCAATCAAATGTAGCCTTAACCCGCACCTCCGAGTAATTACAAGCCCAGGACGGAGAGTGAAGCGAGTTTTGGGGGGAAAGTTTCTCCATATGAACAAACAACTGAGAGGAAGTGTTTACAGCACGTCTGGGCAGAAATTGTTGACATGTTTTGCGTATTGAATTTTTTTTGTGCGTATTGCAGGATGCTCGGTTTGTTGATGTGCTGACGGCAGCGTCTGTAATGAAAGAGTTTCTCCGGAGGGGAAACAAACGCCGCGGAGAGGTTCACCGTCTGTGTCGCTCTCTGTGAATCTCTCCGGGGAGGTCGCGTCTGGACAGCGAGTGTCAGCGTCAGTATCAAGTGGACGTTCAGCCCGCGGCGCTGCGTTCTGAACACTCGGGCTTAAAGGGTCAGTTCACCCAAATAACAGTAATACATATTTTCCCTATAGCCGCCTGGTGACATCTAACCAGATCAGACTATAGCCAGAGCAGTCTGGGCATGTGCAAAGGCCCTGAGGTCCAAATTCTCAATGATTCTGTGCAGGTAGAATTATTCCATGTAAGAGCAGGTTTACTGCGAGTCGTCAGAAAGTCTCACAAGACAATTCCTTAAAATTGATTGAATTATGAAGTTAACATTACCTTTAGAACGTTGCATAAAATTCATTCTGGCTTTGAAACTTGTTTTGGGAAAAGAAATTGGTCACGCTGTGACGTTAGAGTTAGAGTCGCGTGGGAAGTCAGAAAAACATAAAAGCTGCTGTAACACGCCACCAGTAAAAGTCTGCCATCACCTCGTGTTGTTCTAACCTGACTCTCACCAGATGAATTTGGTTCCGCCTCGCTCCACTCATCCATCTGGGATCGCTCCATTGGAGATGTGTTTCAGAAGGCTGGGCCTTATCAAAAATCCTTGCATATCATTGGATAAACCACTTGTCTGTCGGAGCCATTTGGTAGATCAAGCTCTTGCCAAATCCGGTCGGGAGAAGAGCAAAAACATCGTTTCCACCAACAAAAGCCTTCAGAGCCGTTCTCTGATGTTCTTTTAACTAAAAAATATTGGGTAGATTGGACGACACGGATGAAACAGCAGCATCAGTGTTGAAACTCCCGCCCGGCGGTCCTGATTGGCTCTACCTGAAAATCTGGTGCCGAAATCTCTCCCAACGAGAGCGATCCCAGATGGATGTGAGTGGAGCTAGGCGGAACGAAATGCATCTGGCGAGAGTCAGGTTAGTGTTGTTCTGCATTCTCTTCAGAAGCATCACCAGAGTGAACAACTTTAAATCCAGTAAGCAAGTCAGGGTTTCTCTTTTGCTTGTATGGATTATAAAAAGTCATAAATCTTAAATTGAAATAGTGATTAAGTAATGAAAGAACATTTAGACGCTTGTTTTTTTGTAAAACAATTGTGAAAGTTGTTAAAAAAATGAAGCAAAATTCCATCATTTTTCAAAAATCACAAATTCAGACTAACTTTGGACTCACTACACTCGTTTCAGAAAGGAAGCACACAGATCAGCAGCCTGGATTAGTTCTTGTTTCAAATGAGACAGTTTAGTCAGAAACATAATCGCAGTTACTCGGGATCATTTACCGACGTCACTGTCAACACTTCTTTGTTAGAAAGAGATCAGCAGTTTCCATTGAGGTCAAGTTTGTTTTTAAAATTGCTCCTGGAAACTTCAGATGTGAATGTGAATGAGTTACTGTCTGAAAACATTTAGAAGTCATGATTGAATTGAATCTTTTTCTATTGACTTTTTCCTGTGAACCGAGACCTGACATCACTGAAATCAAATATTTATCTCAGTGAACAGAGTCTCTGGTGTGTCGGCTGAACTCTGTCCTTCTGGCCGACAGGTGTATTTTATATCCACAAATCTTCCTTCCTGCAGATTTAATGAACTGCGATGAGATTAACGTGCTGATTTGTTGTCTGGTGTCGTCGTCTTGGGATCAGGTGAGAGTCTGGGAGTGAAATCCATCCAGACAGTCGTCTCTCTGACCGACAGACCACCAGCGTTTATGAGTAAACAAGGAATAAACAAAATGCTTCGGAATAAACAAGCGTATGGACGACAGCAGAGCGATAACAGCTACAGAGAGAACCATGATTATTTAGATGTCACACTGTAAGTCGCCATCTTTGTCTGCATCTCACACAGCTTTTAACAGTTGTTTTGATAATTAATGAGCTCTGATGGACCAGAGAAGAATTTCTGAATGAAAATCAGTTGTTTCTGATTTAACTCATTTTCCTCTGCAGTTAAAGAAATTCTGCTGATTCTTTTTGAATCAAATTACTGTAAACTCAACAAAAACTTGCATTAAAACTCTTCTAAATTGATATTAGCAAAGGATTCTTATTGTAAAAAACATTTTACACTCTTAATTTCAGCACAGTTTCAGACAAAACAGCTGAAAATAGGCTCAGGATGTGATGGCACTGCAGCCTGTCCTAATCTATCCTGCAGAGAACATCCTTCATGCTGAGCATCACGAATACCTGGTTTCTGTTTTCCATCCGAGTGATGATGTCAACATACGTCCGTACGTATCGACTGTAAGTGTCTGAAAACACACACCAGCTCCTCTCTGTGTACAGATCCTCTGCATTTTTCATGGAGGGTTCGATGGGAGTGTTTTATGCTCATCGTCGGTTTCACTCAGATAACAGCTCAACATTACACAAATATTGAACATTCACACGCGGCTCTGGAGAATGTGAGTTACCTTCAACGTGTTTCGGACCTCACACGGTTAGATGTACAAGATTTACAAGATTTAGTTTAGAATACTGCAGAAAAAGAAAACCAAGATGACTCGTGTCCTTTCAGACTCAAAGTTTCTACGACTCTCATCTCAGCTGATGGTTTTATTTTTTCTCATTTCCTCGAATCTGTGAAAGAAATCTGACTCAGACGTCTGACAAAACCATCAGTTGGCACAAAGCTGTGGCTCCAACAAACATCTTTACTGTCGTCTGCTTTACAGGACAAAATGTCAAATACTTTTATATATATTTTTATAGATACTCCTATAAACTTGTAAAAGTTGTAAAAAAAACAACACAAACTAAAAGCTCGCTCAGTGTCGGCTGGGATCAGCTCCATACTATTCAGAAGCTAATTCGTTTTCTGATTTGAAAACCAAGTTGAGAATATTAGTGTGTTATAACAAGCAAGCTGACAGTGAAGATCAGAATAAAACATGAAATTTATGATGATAACTGTTGAGATTTTTTTGCAGAATCGTTGTCATATTTCTATATTTGCTACAGTATATATAACAGTTGCCTTACAGCCCTATAATAGGCTTAATTTACAGTAAATAATATACTTTAAAATGTTCCTAATTTGCCTCCTCTTGCCCTTCTGTCAGCTGTTAAATAGTAAAAAGTCCTAAATTTTACATGAACTTTTATTTTGCTCATTATGTGACCTTTAAAGCAGAAACCACGAGTTTAACATTTGAGTTTATTCTGAGATTTTACTATTTAAACAAGCCACCAATTGGTAGCATAAATCTGATCACTGATTTATGAGTTTTAGGTTTGTGAAACAGAAATTCATGTCTGAACAAAGAATTCAGCGTCTATTTTGTTTGATTGATATTTAATCTCACGGAAGTAAACTGCAAAATCAGGACAGCAGCGATCTCAAAGTCCAGATGAGTCGAGTTCAGTCGCAAGAATAAAATCCCATATTATCTTTCTTCCAGCCACCAGGACGTTTAATGTCCATGTTTCCTACATTTCAACATTTCTCAATACAGACAGAGTGACGTAGTTCAGCTCTTCATTTGGAGCAGGAGAGATCAGAAGGTCGAGCTGTTTTAGACCAATTTGAGACCATCGTATGAAGTTAAAACACCCAAACCAACTGACTTTGTGCCTAAATCTAACCAGATCAATACTTGAATCTGCTGATAGGGTTGCTGTTATAATCAGGGCCCATGTTCGGCGTCTCCTGGAGCCATTCTGGGGTCTTATTGAGTCGGACTTTGAGACGCGACACACGAGATGACAAACAGCCGAGAGGAGACTGTAAGTGAGATTTATCTGCTGCTCAGAAGGCCACCGAATTAGTTAGCAGAGCAGACAGCCTGTTGTGTGTGTGTGTGTGTGTGTGTGTGTGTGTGTGTGTGTGTGTGTGTGTGTGTGTGTGTGTGTGTGTGTGTGTGTGTGTGTGTGTGTCAGACAGAGAGAATGAGAGAGAGAGAGAGTGAATGGTGGCTCATTTTGTTTTCAAATCCCAGTTTAAAGAGTCATTCATCTCTCTGCAGCCGTGAGTTGGCATGGTGGGAGATTTCAGTTGCCATAGAAGTAGACAAGCTGAGGGACAAAGGGAGGACAGACTGATGGAGGGGTGAGGAGAGGAGATGAAGAGGAGGAGGAGGAGGAAGAAAGAACGAAAGAGACCAAAATGCTGTGAAGAGATGGAGAGAATTTGGGGCATGGAGGAGGATGGATGGGGAGAAAGTGAACAGCAGTAAGTAGTGAAGGAGTGTAAAGATGGTGGGTGAGATATCAGATGAATAACAGATGAACATGAGGAGGTGAGAGCAGTGAAAAGGGGGGAGAGAGAGAGAGAGGGGGAGTGGACGAGGGAGAGATTCCCAGTGACTTGTGGCCGAGTGCCAAACTGACCAAAACCACGCAGGGCTTCTTGGAAAATCTCTCTCTCTCTCTCTCTCTCTCTCTCTCTCTCTCTCTCTCTCTCTCTCTCTCTCTCTCTCTCTCTCTCTCTCTCTCTCTCTCTCTCTCTCTCTCTCTCTGACACTCTCTGACACACACACACACACACACACACACACTGGCTCGCGGCCAAGCACCACAGCCACCGAGGGGTTCAAACATTCCCTCTTTATCGGCCTTAAAACGAGCGATTTCAAAACCTCCTCTCTCCTCCCTCCTCGCTCGGCTCTTTGGGGACCGCAGGTAGTCAAAACCCTGAGCGCAGTCAGACGTATGAAAGTCTTTTCATATTCCTCTTAATGCTTTTAAGACTCTGGGGGATGCATTTGGCTTTCTTTTGCATAGTTTCACTTTGAAGAGAGGCAGAGCCGAGTGGAGAGAGTGAAGGAGAGGACCAGGATCAAAGCCAGGACGCTGCAGATGAGAGGAGATAAAACCTTTATTGATCCCCAGAGAGGAAATCTGTAGATGCTGCAGCAGCACAGGGACAGAAATGTCTAACTGAACTCATATAGATTCAATTTGACTTCTGATTTCAGTGTCACAGCTCGATTCAATTTAAATTTAAAAAGAAAAATCCAGAACTTTTTCCCAGCGCAGGATTTGGTTTCATGCCCGGACAACTGTCACTTACATTTTCACAACCTCTGTTTTACCACAACAGCTCAGAAAATAAACAAAATCAACCCAACATCTCCGTCAGCTGATTGTCTTCCTGCACGCAAGATAAGTGGCAGGAGGGGAAGCTGCTGTGTCATCGAGAAATACTGGGGAAAAACAATCCTGCTTTTGATTTCCATGATGGGAATTGTAGAATCATTTCGATCAGATTTAGAGTTGAAATCATCTCATGTTGGCTCGACTCTTCTCGTCCAACAGGTCGGATACACGAGTGTTAAGATGATCACGCAGGTCAGAAACAAAACAAACTTTATTTGAAAGAGCAAATGTGAAAAAGCCCTGCACCTTTATCATCACCTCTCTAACACTGTGTGTCAGAGCAGCCGGGACTCTTGGTGTAATGGATTCAACATGTTTAATCACTTTATTCACTTAGTGAAAACATATCTGCTCCCCGAGACAGGTGTGTTTAATCCAGGCAGAGTTGTAGTTCAGTTTTGAATGTAACGTAACCTTAAATGATTTCAGATGTAATCCCTGTGATGACTCGACGCTCAGGGCTCCTCGTAAAGTGTCCGTCTGCACTTTCACCTGGATGATTAACTCGTCTCAGCAGAGAAATTAAAGCCCGACAGACGTTTTTGATGATCTTTAGCACTCAGAACAGTGATTCAAAGCCACATTTTCAGTCTCACTCTCACTTCCTCTGTCCATCACTGTCTGTCCATCTTCTCCACAGAGAACCGAAACATCTCCGACCACAATCGCCGTTTTCTTCTTGTTTTACCAAACTCGCTTCAACCGCACTGTCCATCATCCGGTCGGTGACTCCATCATCGAGTGGCGTCCGTCCAGCACCATCTGTTCAAACACGCTGACAGACGAGCGCTATGACAACACCGGCCATTAATACTTCATTAAACGTCGGCTGTATTTATTGTCACAGTAAATAGATTGGGACATACAGGTAGTGTTACAGACGCGTCTTTCAACAGAGACTGAAACTTCTCTCTCTGTGTAGCTCTGTACAGTGAATTAACCGCCGCTGCAGCTCATTTATTTATCCTGCACTTCTCCTGCAGCCTGTTCTCCTGAATCACATTTGTAATCCAACCAAACTATCTCTCTGTTTGCATTCTTCACCGGGTTTGAAACCCTCTTTTCTACAGAAGAGCATTAACCTCCCGTCGCACAGTTTCCTTGAACCAGACGGTCAACTCAGCAGGACAAGTCATAACCCTGAACTAACGCAATAACTCTCAGATAACATATTTCCTAACCAGCCATTACTCACCGTGCTGTGTCTTTGCCCTCGGATGAGCATTAATTAACTGATTGTAACTTCAACCCTCTGAGTAGTCTGGGGACCTGGGCTCGAATGAAATGGAGATGTTGATTAGTTTTGTCTTAAATTAAACCGATTAAAGAAGGAAGACAAGTGTTGCTTTTAACACTGAATCTCTGAAGTGAGTAGAATCGTGTCGGAGCTCTTAAGATGCCTCCTGATGTTCTCCTTTTACACACTGAGCTCGGAGTGGATTCACACCATCCTCCAACTCATTCTTAAGGGGATATTCCGGTGTAAGTTTAATCCATGGTCTAACACACCTTGACACCGAGTAAGACTCCCCCTCGAGAGGTCAAGTTAGCTGACCGCTAGCTTAGCTAGTTTTAGCAACCTCAGAAAAGACGGCTCAAGGATGAAAATGTCTGATTATTACTCCATTACTTCCGTTCTTTTCCCTGTCAGCTCTCGATAATAAGAACTGAGCATTCCATGGAGTAATAATCAGACATTTTCATCCTTGAGCTGCAGAAATCTACTGCACTCGGTAATCGACTCGTCAGGGCTTCCCCACACAGGCAGGCTGCTGGAGGAGAGGGTGAGTTGTGCTGTGTTTTTAATACAAATCCAGCAAAGCTAGCAGATGTTTGATGCTTCGTACTGTGTGCTGGGGCTGTACATGTACTGTTGCTGAAGTTTGCTGCTGTTCTCACCATTAATTGTGGCTTTTTGATGGCGGTTTCTAGTTGGAGACATAAGCTGCAGTGTATTGTTATCGTGCGGTCTTTTCTGAGGTTGCTAAAACTAGCTAAGCTAGTGGTCAGCTAACTTGACCTCTCGAGGGGGAGTCTTACTCGGTGTCAACGTGTGTTAGACCATGGATTAAATTTACACCGGAATATCCCTTTAATTTTGATCTTGTGCTGATGGCTCCGTCAAAATCTGCCCACAGACATAAAAACATCTGTCGAGATGCTGAAAACTGTGTCGGGAGTGATTTTGGTTGCAGATGGAGGAACCTGTCTGGAAACACTGATGCTGATCTGTTCCTCAGGTGTGAAGACACAGTCAGATATAGAAGAAAGGACCTTTAACCTGGTTTACTCACATACAGGAAGCATTTCACCTCAGCAGCACTGAAGTATGAGGCCGTGCACCGTCTATGAAACAAGCAAGTGACAGTTAAGTTTTTACAACAAACACACACTTGTAGCCTTAAAAAATGTGCATCTGCACACTTGCACAACTGCACACACACACACACACACAAACCGCTGTGTTGACTTAGCCCATCTGGTCCTGATTGTGGCGAGATGATTGAGATGTTTGTCGTGGCTGTAGTCGTGACCCGGCAGCCTGAGACACACACACACACACACACACACACACATATATACATTGTGGATTGTCACATTTACTGACACACACTCACTCATTCATTAATTTACCCATGAACAGAGCTGTAACCCTTCAACAAGCCGACTGTCGGTCATCGAACACACAACACACAGTTAGAAGGTCATTATAACGTATAGTCTGTTACAGATTTTAATCTCTTGTTCTTTTCTTTTCTTTTCTTTTCTTTTCTTTTCTTTTCTTTTCTTTTCTTTTCTTTTCTCATCTGTTCCCCTCCTGTGCCTGTTTATTTCAGCGCCGGTGTCCCTGGTGAGAACTGAAGCTGTTGTCTTGGCTGTGAATTATTCTCCTTTTTACAAAACTTTCATTTGAATCCTGATGCAACCAAAATAAAATGCTGACTGGGCACAAATAGTTTCAAACATCCTCCTCAGGAAACATTTAAAGTTTGCTCCAGCTGGATTTGTTTCGAACCAAATTAGCCAAACCTTGTTTTAAATTCTTTCGACAGATGTAAAAAATTTAATTGCAGATCCGTTAAATAAGTCAGAAGTGGGCGTAGACTGTGAAACGGTCGTCTTGGCTGTGAGTTGATCACTTTGAGACTTTTATGTGAGTCATGATGCAACAAAATAAAAAAGCTGACTGAGCATAAATAGTTTAAACTTCCTCAGAAAACATTTAAAGTTCGCCAGAGCTGGTTTACTAGCATTTGTTTTAGATTAAATAAACTGAACCTGGTAATGAATTCTTCTGAGCGATCAGTTCAATAACTTGCGTTAAAAACATGTTTTTGTGCTTCAGTAAAGCGTCTTTCATTCACAGCCAGTCGACTCTGACTGTTGACTTGTGTTTACCTTGTAAAGCCGAAGCTGTACAACACTGTGAGGGTCGGATTAATCACCAGGCGTCAGAGCCAAAGCTCAGTGGTTTATTTTATTGGTTCCCTCACTTCTTCCACCCACCATACTGTAGCTCACAGAGTCCTGTGGGAAGCTCTGAAGTCAGATCGTGAAATATAGTCAGTAAATTATCTGTCCGCCGGCTGCAGGAGGTAGAAACAGCAGCAACATGCTGACGGTCGTGTCTGGCAGCTGTCACAGGTGGACAGGTGGATTAACAGCAAAGGAGAGAAGTCTGAAAAAGTTGTTGTAATCTTTGTGTTGTGTCAAGTATTGATCATTTCACCTCTCCGGGCCGGTGACGGTGATTTAAAAGGGACCATGTGAGAAGTTTAGAGGTGAAATATCTCTTTGATAAACATCAGAAACATGTGACAGGGACCTGAAGCAGGCAAAACGTTTCAAACTTTAACAATATATTGTATTTTATTAGTGTATCAAATGTGTTTTGTGTAAATTATTTAACTAACTAGTAACTAAGGACTAAGGTAACTAAGGTGGAGAAGCAGAAAATGTAATACTAAATACATAAAAGTACTTAAAGGGATATTCCGGTGTAAGTTTAATCCATGGTCTAACACACCGTGACACCGAGTAAGACTCCCCCTCGAGAGGTCAAGTTAGCTGACCGCTAGCTTAGCTAGTTTTAGCAACCTCAGAAAAGACCGCACGAAAACAATACACTGCAGCTTATGTCTCCAACTAGAAACCGCCATCAAAAAGCCACAATTAATGGTGAGAACAGCAGCAAACTTCAGCAACAGTACATGTACAGTCCCAGCACACAGTACGAAGCATCAAACATCTGCTAGCTTTGCTGGATTTGTATTAAAAACACAGCACAACTCACCCTCTCCTCCAGCAGCCTGCCTGTGTGGGGAGGTTACAGGCACAATTACAAATACGCATATTTATCATATTTAATTTAACCTATTAATCAAAGTTTATTCCAAACTTTATACAATATAACCGGCCACTGCAGCAGCTGAGTGTCCAGTGTGTGTGTGTGTGTGGTGTGTGTGTGTTCCTCCATGAGTCAGCCTCCCCTCCTCTGCTGGCTGTAGATTGCAGGAGAATGTGTGTTGTAACAGAAGATTTGATTCGATCCTGATTTTTTTTGGGAACATCTCTGTTTGTGTTTGGCCACTTCAGATTCGCAGTCCTCGCTCGGCCGCTCCTGTGGGAACGAGATTCAAAATAACAGAGCTCGAAGTTGAACCCGCGCCACCGCTTTCCCACTCCTACCTCGCTCATAAATTTAGTTTTCCCATAAAAAGCATTAAAAACTACTTTAGCACCAAAGTAAAGAAAGTGAAAGTGATCTGTTTCTTGTTTTATTCGCCTCGTATAAACACTGGACATGAACCTACGTGAGAAGAACAGACGCAGTCATGTTCGTATGAAACAGACAGAAATGGATGTCGGGTGTTCTGATTGATTCTCGAGGAAAGTTCTGACCCGATCAAAGTATCCACACGGCCACTTTAACCCTGATTTAATCCAAATGAAGGGCAGGTAGTTGCTCAGGCTGCAGGGACGTGCTGGTACACTTCCTGAGCACTGCCAAGGTGCCCTTGAGCAAGGCACTGGAACCCTAACTGTTCCCTGTTTGTAGGTCCTGTTTGTGCGTCCGTATTTGACAAGTTGAAATTCAAAAATCAGCTTTTCTTACAAATAGGACCTTCAAAGTGTTAGACTGATAGAAATATAGTTTATACTCACATCAAGTGTCTGTTGTAAACTTTTATTTTGGTCGTCTTCTTCTGCTCACTTCTTTAGAGGAGGATTGAACTTTTTCTAAAACATTCGTCATCATTCGTGTTGTGATGTGTAAAGCTGTTCAAGCCGTATCACCAAGTCTTATATTTCTACAGTGATGCTGCTGGTTAAAATGTAGAAAGTTTGTTTCTACAAACTCCCATACTGATGGAAATTTGTGTGTTTCGTAGTCCACAAAACATTTCTGATCAACGCTGCAGCATTCTCCTAAACAACTGAAGTGGCTGGGGACGTTATTTACACCCCAACATCTTTTGAGAATCTGAAACATGCTAAGAAAGTGAAAGAGAAGAGGAATTAAGGTTTTGGAGGTGAAAGGAGACTCAGAGAAAGTCCGGCACCATGCGGAGCGATGTTTCCCTGCAGTGTGTCGAGTGGAGCGCCGCTCAGAAAACGGAGCCTCGGGCTGTTGGCTTGTTCTGCTGCTTCATAACGCTCTGAGATTCGGCCAAAACATCTGGACGCTCTGATACTTAGAGACACGCTGCAATAATACAACAAGCTCGGGAGGTTTTTCCAAGAATATTATATCATTGTTGAAGCTGAAGGCTTTCAAGCGCCGCGATAAAAAGATATGAACTGAACTGAAACAGGATCAGTTGTCGCTCGTTGTAAAATCCATCAGTTTCACACATAAGTCAGTTTCCAGGTGTTTGGAAGCACAGCTGCACATGTGAAAAGTGTCTCCAGAGGATCTGTGTGACTTCTTGTAAAAGTCTTCAAGTTTAAAATGAAACACTTCTGTTGCTTTGGTGTTAGAAAGAAGGGAGTTCACCAGACTTCTGTAGGTGCTGCTCAGGTCTGCAGCAGGCTGCCACCATGATACTGTGGATAATGTAGGCGCCGGCTTCTGACAAGGAAACAGAATGTGTGGAACAACATGCTGACGTCTGGATATCCAGTCAGTACCAGGATGCATCATGTGCAAGCTGAAAACTACGCTGGTGCTGCCGTGTATCTGAGCCTATAGCCCAATCTGCCCTGCTGATCTTGGTTTTATTTCCCATTTATTTTCAGGATCCCAAGGAATGTCCCCTCCGTCCAAGTGAGGAGTGAAACTTTCATGCGTAGCAGAGCACACAGGGCTCTAACAGGGGTTTGCCACAGTGTCCGACAGAAGCTGCCCGGGCTGAAAGTCAGTGTAGCGGAATGATTCAGTTTCTGTTGGCGAGGAATGGCTCCACCGTTTGCATTTTGCTCTCTGCAGCTCAGCCTCTCTCTAAATACTGCTGAATCATCTATAACATCCTCTGCACTTAAATCTTGGTGTGCTATTTTTGCTGTTGGAGAACAGCTGGGACAAAATCCTACTGATTCCACCTTTAACTTTAATAGTCTTTGAGTTATATTAATATGACGTGAGCTTCAGTTAGCTTTGACCACAGATGTCCTTCAGAGGGAGACTGTTTACTCTGATACTCTGAGGACATGTCAGAGCCTGTACTCTATTACTTTACTGGAGTAAAGAAGCTGTATCAGTACTTTTACTGGAGTAAAGAAGCTGTATCAGTACTTTTACTGGAGTAAAGAAGCTGTATCAGTACTTTTACTGGAGTAAAGAAGCTGTATCAGTACTTTTACTGGAGTAGAGAAGCTGTATCAGTACTTTTACTGGAGTAGAGAAGCTGTATCATTACTTTTACAGGAGTAAAGAAGCTGTATCAGTACTTTTACTGGAGTAGAGAAGCTGTATCAGTACTTTTACTGGAGTAGAGAAGCTGTATCAGTACTTTTACTGGAGTAAAGAAGCTGTATCAGTACTTTTACTGGAGTAGAGAAGCTGTATCAGTACTTTTACTGGAGTAAAGAAGCTGTATCAGTACTTTTACTGGAGTAAAGAAGCTGTATCAGTACTTTTACTGGAGTAAAGAAGCTGTATCAGTACTTTTACTGGAGTAAAGAAGCTGTATCAGTACTTTTACTGGAGTAAAGAAGCTGTATCAGTACTTTTACTGGAGTAAAGAAGCTGTATCAGTACTTTTACTGGAGTAAAGAAGCTGTATCAGTACTTTTACTGGAGTAAAGAAGCTGTATCAGTACTTTTACTGGAGTAAAGAAGCTGTATCAGTACTTTTACTGGAGTAAAGAAGCTGTATCAGTACTTTTACTGGAGTAAAGAAGCTGTATCGATTACTTTTACTGGAGTAAAGAAGCTGTATCAGTACTTTTACTGGAGTAGAGAAGCTGTATCAGTACTTTTACTGGAGTAGAGAAGCTGTATCGATTACTTTTACTGGAGTAAAGAAGCTGTATCAGTACTTTTACTGGAGTAGAGAAGCTGTATCAGTACTTTTACTGGAGTAAAGAAGCTGTATCAGTACTTTTACTGGAGTAAAGAAGCTGTATCAGTACTTTTACTGGAGTAGAGAAGCTGTATCAGTACTTTTACTGGAGTAAAGAAGCTGTATCAGTACTTTTACTGGAGTAAAGAAGCTGTATCAATACTTTTACTGGAGTAAAGAAGCTGTATCAGTACTTTTACTGGAGTAGAGAAGCTGTATCAATACTTTTACTGGAGTAAAGAAGCTGTATCAGTACTTTTACTGGAGTAGAGAAGCTGTATCAGTACTTTTACTGGAGTAAAGAAGCTGTATCAGTACTTTTACTGGAGTAAAGAAGCTGTATCAGTACTTTTACTGGAGTAAAGAAGCTGTATCAGTACTTTTACTGGAGTAAAGAAGCTGTATCAGTACTTTTACTGGAGTAAAGAAGCTGTATCAGTACTTTTACTGGAGTAAAGAAGCTGTATCAGTACTTTTACTGGAGTAAAGAAGCTGTATCAGTACTTTTACTGGAGTAAAGAAGCTGTATCAGTACTTTTACTGGAGTAGAGAAGCTGTATCAGTACTTTTACTGGAGTAAAGAAGCTGTATCAGTACTTTTACTGGAGTAAAGAAGCTGTATCAGTACTTTTACTGGAGTAGAGAAGCTGTATCAGTACTTTTACTGGAGTAAAGAAGCTGTATCAGTGCTTTCACTGGAGTAAAGAGGCTGTATCAGTACTTTTACTGGAGTAAAGAAGCTGTATCAGTACTTTTACTGGAGTAAAGAAGCTGTATCAGTACTTTTACTGGAGTAAAGAAGCTGTATCAGTACTTCTACTTTTACCAGAGTCTAGTATCTGATCCTCTACTGGAGGAAAGGATGTGTGCATTTTTTCCACCTCTGTTCTGCACTAAACATAAACATGGTTCATATTTAGCAGTTTTCCCAAACCACCGCTCCGTCTCTCGCATGCCGTCCTCGGTGGAGTCGCTCAGATCCCGACACACTCCAGCGACCCACCGTGCACTTGTTACCCCAGATCTGTATCGGTGCTACTTGCCTGTGCGTCAGTCTTGTTATCGGGGCTGTTTGGTGACCCGGCTCCCCCCCACCTCCCTCTGTGAAGTCACCCAGAGGGCCAGATCACAGCGAAGCCAACATGTGGTTTGAGTTAGCGTCTCAGAGAAACAAGCCCTCCATACGTGGGGCTGTCTGCGTAGCTCGCTGGTCAGCTTGTGTAGTTTATGTGTGTGTGTTGTGTGTGTGTGTGTGCATGCTTGTATGAATGTATGCCAGTTTCTGTCTGTGTGTGTGTAGCTCTAATTCTACGGCAGGAAATAAGGGTCAATTAAAGAGTCAGCACATTGTGTCTCTGGAGACTGAATGAAAAAATAACAAAAGACCAAAAAAGAACCTGCTGAACTTTTCTTGTTTGTTTCAATTACTCTCAATTTTTTTTTCCTTCTTTTTTGGATCTTAAATCTTTATTCTCTCGATCGCTGACAACATTTTGTGTTCATGCTCGTGTATTTAAAGCATGTCCACGTCTCTGTGCAGCAGCCAGGTGGAGATTTTGGCTTTCGTCAGAGTTAATCTGCGCAGCATCTCAGGAAGCAAAGCAGGAGGCAGAAACGAACCAGCTCGTTCCAGCTATTTTCTCCTCGTTTGATTATTTGATTAACTTTCTGTCCTGGTTCCAGGTCGGCCCAATTCACTCGCTCACACAAAAGTCCCTCCAAGAGGCCACTTTGATTCGTATCTCTGCTCGTAAAATCATTTTCTGATTGAACAGAGCGATTCTCGTTTTAATCTGAAGCTGAATTGAAGCAGACTAAACATAATAACTCTTGAGTAACTTTAATTGAGTAGTGAAAATGAGTAATAGTGCCGTCAGCGTGCATGAAGAGTGATGAATATGATAAAGTCAATCAGCGGGGATAAGATCAGCAGTTGAAAGGAATAAAACCATGAAAACATAACGCTGGTGAAACAAACCGCAGGATTAGTCAGCACTTAAGAAAAACGAGTCAGCTGTCGGCCTTCAGCCGTCCAAACAAACACACTTAAATCAAACTGAAATGGCTATTTTTGGGGTCTTTTGTGTTTAAGTAGTGAACAGATTGAATTGAAATTGAAGTTGGTTGTGAGATATTTGACTTATTTAAACGTTTCCCCTCTTTTCTCATGAATTGCTGCACTTGGTTGATAGAAATCTGACACATATCTCAGGTGTTTCTCTCACGATTCTCTCGATATAAGAAGAAAAATCTATCTCCAGGTGTGGATGATAGTTTTTTATTTCCTGATATTACTCTGGAGGATGTGTAAGCTTCTGCGTCACGGTGGATCAGACAATTTTAGGTTGTGATCGATCTTGCAGGTGTCGCGATCTGCTTTTTGTCTAAACGTTGATTGAATATATATGACACGTTTAAATAACAGCTGTACACTTCTTAATCTAAAGATATTAAGTGCATGAGGATAAGTTATTGATATGATCTGAATGATGGTTTAACTCGGAGAATGTGACTCGATCTGTAGACGGGACGACGTCTTCCTCTGTTGGAGTCATGGGCGCCGATTCTGTGGGTGCTTTGAGGTCGGAGCACCCACGGAGATTGCCGAGCACCCACGGAGATCGAGTCATGCAAGCACTGTGAGCACCCACCAGCAGAAACATAAATCGGCGCCCCTGGTTGGAGTTACTGAAACTGCAGAAAGTCCAGCTGTGAAAAGATCAGAAAAGATCTTTGGCCCAAAACTTCTCCTGCTCCTCAAACTGAAGATAAGTGTGATGATTAAATAGTTTTGTGTTTGGATTCATTTAAGAACAGTGATATTTAGCAGGCTCAGATGTGATCCGGCCTGAACTTCGCTCCCAGTGACTCACCAAACAGTCGGGTTGGTTTCTGGTCGTCCCGCTGGGACCAATTTGTTTGTTGGTGCAGCGATATATTTATCAACTCTCCGTGCTTCTCAGTGGCGCTGATATCCTGAAGTCGTGGAGTCTGAGGGATGAATACGCGGCTGCATGGATGGATTATTTATTTGTCAGGGGTTAAAGGTGGCAGCATGGCAGTCCGAGCTGGCATCGGAGGATATTCCCAGAGATGTAGAGACCTGCTTCTTTATATACCAGACCTCCTGACATGTTGGAGTGTTCATGTTTGATTTGGTGGACCTGGTGCACTGAGTGGGAGGAAGTATTTCAATGCTGAGCTTCTGGAAAGACTCAACAGAGCTCATTTCACCGACTGTATACTGTGGAAAGAAAGAAAAACCCTGAAACACGTCATCCGTCTTGTTTCCTTCTTTGCAGACAGTTTTATTCTCTGTTGTGTTTGTCTTTTTTAATCCACAGCTGGAGAACGTCATTCAGAAGAAAATGAAGCCGGGCGTCGCCAACATCCCGCCGCACGTCGTCCACAACCAAACCGCCACCATGCTGGAGATCGGAACGAACCTCCTCACGCACACAGCGGAGCAGACCCGCAAACTCAACGTGGTGGAAGCAAAGGTAACGAGCCGCTGGTTTCATCATCTCGTCACTTGACAGCAGAGTTCCTGGATCTGACGTCTCGTCCTCCACCAGGTGCTGAACCAGACGTCTCGTATAGAGATCCAGCTTCTGGAGAACTCTCTGTCGACCAACAAGCTGGAGAAGGAACTGCTGCTGCAGACGACGGAGATCAGTCAGCTGCGAGCCAAGAACAGGTAGAAACGTCAAACGACTGAGTGACAGATTCTTACTAAAACTCATTTTATTAAAGGTCCCATATTGTAGACAACACTCGGAGAAATGCACAAAGTCCTTAATGAGAAACTGTGGCTTCAAACAAGCCGTCAGGACTTCAGTAACGTTGTGATTTCACATCTCTACGTTTATCACCGCACAGCCACATGAACACTGTGCGAAAAATAATGTGTTTTTTGAACAGTACGAGTTTAAACATTTCTTAGTGGACACCCAAAATAAAAGTATGAACCTGAGAGGAGCATGAGTCTAGTACCTGACCTTTACTCTGGTCCACAACACATGAACATATGGACTTTTGTCTTACATGGAACATCTGAACAATCAGCATTCATTCCCACGTAAAACTACTCTGAAGTAGTCACGAGTGTTTATGGGCTCAAGCTCCGATCGACTGTGATGAAAACACACTGATGTGTCTAATTCTGAACATTATTGATGCTTTTAACGTCCTCTGGGTTTATTCTGCTGATCTTCTGCTGTTCGCTGTTTTTCAGGCACATTAGTGATGATGAACGTGACACAAAAACTAAAAGGCAAAGTCGCCTTCTGGCAATGTGAAAGGAGTTAAGCACCAATTCTGAGCAGGTTTCTCGTATCAAAAGAACAATATTTGCCTCTAAAATGAGCTGGAGTGGAAGCATAAAAAAAGAAAAAGAAAGGTATATAAAACAGATTTACTTGAGTTAATGTACTTAGTTACATTCCATCACTGTTTTTAAGTCAAAAGACATTTAATAAATAGGGTCAGCTGTTAAAAATCCCCTCCAGACAAGTTTAAAGACGTCAATAATTACTCTGCTTCTCACAATAATTTGTGTCTGATGTCTAAAACGTTTAATAACTTCGGGAAAAATTACATCCACCCTCCTCTGACCCAGATATGAGCCTTATCAGCGATTTCACAACCGAACAGTGAGAGTATCTGAAACACAAGCAAGTCATTAGAGATGATGGAAATACGTCCACAGCTGTTGCTGCGAGACACACCAATATTTGGAATCACAATATTTTCACTATTTTTCACTGTGAGGTGAAGTTGGAGCGTAAAACACGCCGTGAGTCATCATCGACATCGTGTTCGCTGTGTACAGTAACAGATACAATACAAACAGGGTGTGTGTGTGTGTGTGTGTGTGTGTGTGTGTGTGTGTGTGTGTGTGTGTGTGTGTGTGTGTGTGTGTACTCCTCCTCTCTGTGTCAGTGTGATACACTCTTAGAAATAAGGGTTCCAAAAGGGTTCTTCTACAAGGGCTGAGGTTCTACCTGGAACCTACCTGGTTTTTCAAGGGTTCTTGGTAACACTAACGGTTCCAGTAAGAACCATTTTGATCCAGAGAACCCTTTAAAAACCCTTTCCTGAATAAAGGGTTTTAAAAGGGTTCTTGGTAACACTAACGGTTCCAGTAAGAACCATTTTGATCCAGAGAACCCTTTAAAAACCCTTTCCTGAATAAAGGGTTTTAAAAGGGTTCTTGGTGACACTAACGGTTCCAGTAAGAACTATTTTGATCCAGAGAACCCTTTAAAAACCCTTTCCTGAATAAAGGGTTTTAAAAGGGTTCTTGGTGACACTAACGGTTCCAGTAAGAACTATTTTGATCCAGAGAACCCTTTAAAAACCCTTTCCTGAATAAAGGGTTTTAAAAGGGTTCTTGGTAACACTAACGGTTCCAGTAAGAACCATTTTGATCCAGAGAACCCTTTTTTGGAGAAAGAGTTCTTCAGGGATTGTTGAAAGCATGGGTATAAGATTCTGTATGGGTTCTTTGTAGAACCTCTCATGGGGGGTTCTGGGTGGAACCTTACACACACAGTTCTAGGTATAACCCTTTATGTTGGGTTCTAGGTAGAACCCTCCACCTTTATAAAAGGTTCTACCTGGAGCCAAAAAGGGTTCTCCTATGAGGACAAGCCGAAGAACCTTATATGGTTCTACTTAGAACTTTTATTTCTAAGAGTGTACAAACATATAACTGATGCAGGACTTTTGCTCATATTCGATATTTTCCATCTCATTTCGTCTGACTGCAGACGCTGGTGTCGATATTTGATCTCATTATTTCCATCTGATTGAAGCGAACATCAGTCTGTCCTGTAGTCAGATTAACAGATTATTATTCCTTCTCTGACCGTGATGGTCACCTGGCACATTTGCGTGTAATAAAAGCCTTATTGATCATCAACTTGTAATAACGAGGAGAGTTTCGGTCAGACTACATGACGTTCAGAGTCATCAGATCACATCATCATCATCAGTGATTCACACATTATACGATCATGCGTGAGTTGGGAGGACTGACGCAGAGTTTCTTTCATTAACACACAGCTCAGTTGAACCTGTCGAGCCGACATCTGCATCAGTAGATTAAATTGCAGCAAACGAAGGTGTAAGGTCTCATTTCGTCACGAAGCATTCCTCAGATAATCCCGCAGGTCTTTAAGAGGTTTCTAAAAGCCTCAGCGGGTCGGAAAATGTTCTCAACTGCAAAGCATTTAATCCTTTAATTTACCTGAAATCTTTCAGAAGGTCGTGACAGTAACGGGCCGCTCTTCAGAGAGCTGCTCTGATTATTGTGTGAATAATAATAAGCAGGATTTAATGAGCTGGAGCAGTTCTGACCCTCCACATGATGACGGCTGCTGCAGGCTCCGGTTTCTCTCTGAAGAACCTCATGAATTGTTTTTTTTTTTCATCGAATGAGTCGTGGCCAGTGTCTTGTTATCGGAAGGTTGCTGGTTTGATTCCCCTGGTCTGCATGTTGAAGTGTCTTTGGGCAAGATAAGATGCTCCTGATGTGCTGGTATGAATGTATGCATGAATTGCTGTAAGTTATTTTGGACTAAAGCATCTGCTAAATGTAATTAAACAGTTTCAGTGCTGCTGTTGAAACTAGAAGTAGAGTTTATGTTTCCTGAGAGAAGAGGAAACAGACACAAGAGGCTTCTCAGCTGTTCTGTTACAGACTGTGTTCATCAGTCAATCAGTCGATTAGCTGATCAAAGGAAAATTAAGATCATTAATTGTGTCTTTATAATCATTTTTCAAGCAAAAATACTAAACATTGTCTGGCTCCAGCTTCATAAATGTCTTTGGGTTTTAGACAAAAAGAAGAAATCTGCAGGCGTCACTTTGGATTGTGGGAAATTGTGATTAAACAATTAATTGATTGATTAACTATACAACATTTTGCAAACATCTGAAAACATTTGAATTACCTTCAGATAAATGCAAAGCTTTAGAGCGTAAAGTCTCAATAGACTTGAAGAACATGTGAGTTAAATCTATTTCACAGTGCTGTTAAAGGTTTTTGACACAATTGATTAACAGACACATCATTTTCATTTCTGTGTTTTAGTTTTCGACACAATGTTTAAATAGAAATAAGCTTTCACACGGCCAATAAAGTGATTAATAACAATGCCAGGTTATAACGTGTGAGGTCTTAAAACAGCTCACTTGGCATACTTTATACTCAGAACAAACTGCAGATGTTGTGGACTCATTAATCTGCACACACACACACACACACACACACACACACGCTGTACGAACCGCAGCCCCCCAACGATCAGCGACTCCCCATCGGTCTCCATCACAGCGAGCGGCGCTGCCTCGTTCACCTGCAGGTCAACATGTTGAAGCGATCAGAAGCAGCAGCTGATAATAATGTGTTCAGCTCCTAATGTGACCAAAGTCTCACCTGCTGATGTAAAGTGATATCAGTCACCAGTGTGACGGAGCTGCAGGTCGGAGGGTGATGGAGGACGATGTGTCGCACTCGTCTGCTACACTTCAGCACAGTGTTGGTTAGAAAAAGCTACGAATGTTTTATTAGCACATCTCACATTACATATCTGAGTGTTAATGTGGTGATGTTCACATGTTAGTGAACTACAGGAGAACAGAGGAGCCTGTCAATCCAACTACATCCTCCCTGTTTGCTAAAGAATGAGTAGAAATCTTCAGGTGATGTTGATTAGATTAGATTTTAGATTTTTATACCCAGGAGGTCGAGCCTCTTCTCGGAGACGTGTGTGATGATGTGGCTTGTTTGCTAAATTCAAGGGTTCGCTTAGCTTTTGTCGTCTAATTAATACAGAAATAAACAACTTTGAAATAAATATGAACACAACTGTTGAAAGATGATGAACCTTCTCACAGGAACTGAGCTGATGGAGTGTGTTTAATGCTTTAAAGCACTCACACGTCCAGATTTGTGGGAAACATTATCGAAGGAGACACATTTTCCCAGCCGACTCCTGCAGACCCCCCACCTCATGTTCTGCTCCTGAGCCAGAGACGTGAGTGTGAACTGGACGTTCAGCCACGTTCATGAGTCCCGTGTTTTGCTCCGAAGCCGCTGCCACTCCTTCATCAGGTTTCATTCACTTGGCTCCGGCGCTGTTGATCTAACCGTGAGGCAGAGTCTATTTCCAGCAGCTGTTCTGCTGGTTCAGCTGCAGAGATAACGTGGACTGTAGTCCGCTCTGGCAGAAAGAATGATGGTCGGGTTATTAATCTTTATTTCCCTGTTTTACAGCTTCTCCAACAGGAGGGAGTAGCTCCGGAGTTACAACCTCTGGTACGCTACGGACAGATTTGTTGTACAAATAGTTTGGATTCGTGTCCTCCCTCCGACAAACACACGGGCTTCATGTTCAACAGTCTGACGTTAATATGACACATTCCTGGAGTTATTCTGTGATGATGACACAGTGATTCACTGCACACTGGCACCAAACGCTGAAGAAGAGAAGAAGAGCATGTTGAATGAGAATCGAGGGGTTTTAAATTCTGTTTTTATTCTCTGTGTCTGTTTTTTAGTCGTCTGGAGAGTAAAGTTCAGAAGTTGGAGTCTCAGCAGAGAGGAGAGCTGGAGGGCATGAAGGAGGAGAAGAACCGGCTGCAGGTACAGACGATAACCATCACATCTGTGTGTTTTACATGTAGTTACCGTTATTAATGTCAGGATTACCTCAGGGACGTTTTTATGAGCGTGTGTTTTACATTTATAAGGCCGAGCTTTCAGTGTGCGAGATGAGAGACACAGCGTCTGACCTCACAGCTGTGAACTCACACAGACCCGAGTGTGCAGAAGATTTATGTCACTGTTTCTGTTCAGTCGGACTACTTTAATCTCAGCTGGCTGATGCAGACAGACACAATGATAAATGTGATGTATGAAGTCTGACGGGACGAAGTGTCTCTCAGTCTGTCGTCAGGAGTCAGATGGCGGCCATCGACGCTTTGGAGCGGCAGCTGAGAGTCGCCAGCAGCAACAACACGGCTCTGCAGCGGCAGCAGGCGCAGCTGATGGAGTCCGTCCACACGCTCATCAACATGGTGGCTTCGACTACAGGTTCACCTTTTACTGCTTCACATCTGCTGCAGGAATTGGCAACGGCTTTTAGTGTCTTTGTAATCAAATATTTGCAGCTCAGTCTCCAGAATATAATGTAAGTTTTTCTGCAAACCACAAACACGTCCAAGGTTTTACCACATTTTTACCAAACGTGACATTATATTAGCTGACTTTCACATCAGGAGGTGGAAGTAGGATGGTGTTGTTACAAGCCAACAAGGCTGCAAACGGTCAACCGCAGTTTGAGTCTGTGGGGTCATTTCAGACCATCTTCAGTCATCTTATGAGTGGACAAAACCAGTTGTTTTTCACGAGAAGTCAGACCGACTGTCTCCAGGTGTTTTTGTGGTGGCAAACACAGGTGTTTTAAGCCAAACCAGGATGTTTTCTAACCCTAACCAATTGGTTTTTGTGCCTAAACCTAAACAGAGCATCAACACAGCGTTATGAAGAGACAGAAAGAAATATTCAACGTAAACGATCATAAAGTTCTGTTTTCACTTATCTGTGGTTTTGCAAAACTTGTGTGTGTTCAGGATCTCCTCCGAGGACCCAGATATGGAGGGACTGTGCAGACGCCTACAAGTCCGGTTACTCTGTCAGCGGTCTGTATCACATCTACATCGGCAACAGATCTGAACCTGTGCAGGTACGACCGACATCAGCGCTGCAGTCGTTCTCCAGCAGCTCCTTGTTTCTCCAGTCGCTTCGGTCGTCTCATAAAATGAGTAGCAGATTTATTTCTGTTTGTTTTAATCCAGCAGCTTTTAGTATCAGCACTCTCTCCTCTCCTCTCTGAAGGTGTACTGTGACATGGAGACAGCCGGTGGAGGCTGGACCGTCTTCCAGCGCAGATTTAACGGCAGCGTGGACTTCCAGAGGAGCTGGAGGGAGTACAAAATGGTCCGTTTGTCTCTTTAGAGCCATGAATCATAACAGATTACAGAATAAAGAGCTGAAGTTGAACCTCCTCTCCTCCTGCAGGGCTTCGGGGACGTGTTAGGAGAACACTGGCTGGGTAACGAAGCTCTGTACCTGCTGACCAGTCAGGGTCAGTACTCTCTGAGGGTGGAGCTGAAGGACTGGGAGGGAAGCCCCGCCCACTCCCAGTACGACCGATTTACACTGACCAATGAGAAGCAGCAGTACAGGTGACTGACAGCTACACTACCAGCAGTTTGTACTGTACACACTGATTCAGACATGTGACACCAGGCTGAAATCATAAATCCTCACGTCTTCATCTTCTCGCCTCGTCTCGTGGCGTCTCCCTCAGGTTGTATCTGAGAGGTTACAGCGGGACGGCGGGGACACAGAGCAGTCTGGCCTCGCATGGGACCGGCTTCAGCACCCGAGACCAGGACAACGACAACTGTGACCACTGCAAATGTGCCCTGATGCTCACTGGAGGTAACGTCTCTACTGTCCTCATTGACTCTCTCTGCATCTCCTGTCCTTTCATGACCTCTCCCATCCTTTTTCTGTCCTCTCCCTGAATCTCCTGTACTCTCCTCAACTCTCATGTATACTTTCCTGTTCTCTCATTTCCTCTCCTGTCCTCTACCGTCCTTCCATGCCCTGTCCTGTCCTTGACTCTCCTCTCATGTCCTCTCATTTCCTCTCCTGTCTTCTTCTGACATATTAGATCTCCTCCTGTCCTCTTCTGTCATCTCCTCAACTCTCCCCTCATGTCCTACCATGCCCTATCCTGTCCTCTCCCATCTTTTCTTCTCCTTTCCTGTCCTTTTATATCCTCTCATGTCTTTTCCTGAACCCTTGTCAACTCTCATTGACCCTCATGTCCTCTCCTGTCCTCTCAAATCCTCTCATGTCCTCTCATTGTCTCTCTCTGCATCTCCCGTCCTTCCATGCCCTGTCCTGTCCTCGACTCTCCTTTACTCTCCTCAATTCTCCTCTTATGTCTTCTCATTTCCTTTCCTGTCTTCTCCTGACATATCAGATCTCCTCCTGTCCCCTTCTGTCATCTCCTCTCCTCTCATGTCCTCTTCTTTCTCTCCTCCCATATGGTCTCCTGTCCTCTCTTCTCCCATCTTCTCTTCTCTTTTCTTCCTCTCCCGTCCTCTCCCTGACTCTCCTGTACTCTCCTCAACTCTCATGTATACTTGTCTGTCCTCTCATTTCCTCTTCTGTCCTCTTCCATCCTTCCATGCCCTATTCCTGTCCTGTCCTCAACTCTCCTCTTATGTCCTCTCATTTCCTTTCCTGTCTTCTCCTGACATATCAGATCTCCTCCTGTCCTCTTCTCTCATCTCCTCTCCTCTCCTCTCCTATCACTGTCCTCTCCATGCCCTATCCTGTCCTCTCCCATCTTCTCTTCTCCTTTCCTGTCCTTTTACATCCTCTCATGTCTTTTCCTGAACCCTTGTCAACTCTCATTAACCCTCATGTCCTCTCATTGTCTCTCTCTGCATCTCCTGTCCTTTCATGGCCTCTCCCATCCTCTCCCTGACTCTCCTGTACTCTCCTCAACTCTCATGTATACTTTTCTGTTCCCTCATTTCCTCTCCTGTCCTTCCATGCCCTATTTCTGTCCTGTCCTTGACTCTCCTCTCATGTCCTCTCATTTCCTCTCCTGTCTTCTCCTGACATATCAGATCTCCTCCTGTCCTCCTCTGTCATCTCCTCAACTCTCCTCTCATGTCCTTTCCTGTCCTGTCCTCTCCCATCTTCTCTTCTCCTTTCCTGTCCTCTTATATCCTCTCATGTCTTTTCCTGAACCCTTGTCAAATCTCATTAACCCTCCTGTCCTCTCATTGTCTCTCTCTGCATCTCCTGTCCTTTCATGGCCTCTCCCTGACTCTCCTACTCTCCTCAACTCTCATGTATACTTTCCTGTCCTCTTATGTCCTTCCATGCCCTGTCCTGTCCTCGACTCTCCTTTACTTTACTCAACATCTCTTATGTCCTCTCATGTCCTTTCCTGTCTTCTCCTGACATCTCATGTCTCTTCCTGTCCTCCTCTGTCATCTCCTCAACTCTCCTCTCATGTCCTCTCATGTCCTCTTCTTTTCTCTCCTCCCATATGGTCTCCTGTCCTCTCCCATCTTCTCTTCTCCTTTCCTGTCCTCTCCCTGACTCTCCTGTACTCTCATCAACTCTCATGTATACTTTTCTGTCCTCTCATTTCCTTTCCTGTCTTCTGACATATCAGATCTCCTCCTGTCCTCCTCTGTCAGCTCCTCAACTCTCTGTCCTGTCCTCTCTTCTCCCATCTTCTCTTCTCCTCTCCTATCCTCTGACTCTCCTGTACTCTCCTCAACTCTCATGTATACTTGTCTGTCCTCTCATTTCCTCTTCTGTCCTCTTCCATCCTTCCATGCCCTGTCCTGCCCTATCCTCGACTCTCCTTTACACTCCTCAACTCTCCTCTTATGTCCTCTCATTTCCTTTCCTGTCTTCTCCTGACATATCAGATCTCCTCCTGTCCTCCTCTGTCATCTCCTCAACTCTCCTCTCATGTCCTTCCATGCCCTATCCTGTCCTCTCCCATCTTCTCTTCTCCTTTCCTGTCCTCTTATATCCTCTCCCTGACTCCCTGTACTCTTCTCAGCTCTCATTCCTTCTCATGTGCTTTTGTCCTCCCATGTCCTTTCCTGTCTTCTCCTGACATCTCATGTCTCTTCCTGTCCTCTTCTGTCATCTCCTCTCCTCTCATGTCCTCTCCCATCTTCTCTTCTCCTTTCTAGTTTTCTCATGTCATCTCCCCGTCCTCCCCCGTCCTCCCCCGTCCTCCCCCGTCCTCCCCTGTCCTCTGGGCTCTCTGGGTTGCGCCATGTTTCCGCTCAAACACATTTTAAATGCGAACTCCTCAAATGAAGCGGTTTGTCTCTTGGACACGTCGGTTCCCTGGAAAGACAAACTAAAATAAACAAGTTTTCTAGTAAATATCTCACTCATGTATGATTTCACAGGGTGGAACCACAGAAATGATAGCAGTCTGATTTGTTTAATCAAAGTTTATGAAACTGTCATTGAATTATATCTCTCCGTCATAAATCACACCAAATAATAAAAAAATACTCCACGATTCCAAAAACACATATTTTGTTGTTGGACGGTCAGAATGAGCTACATTTTCCCGAAAAAGCTCCGGCCTTTTCAAACATCTGTCTCCGTCACCCTTCACCTTGTGTCAGCGCCAACACAAACAGCGCTCTCGTTCTCCTCAGCCTCCCCTCGATGGGCTGCGATCGCCCATTAACTTAATCGCGCCGACAGAAACTTTGATGTCTCTGAGGAGGAGACGTCGCTGGTCACGGTTAGTCAGCGAGTCGTTTAAAATCACAACAACGCAGAGAGTCGAGAGACTGACGGAGACGGGAAGAAATGAACAGAGAGGGAATTAAAGAAAAGATGGGGAGAGAGAAGGGAAGCGGTAATGTGAGAGTTTAAATAAGAGTAATCACATCTGCAGCGTTCCCTCAGGTCGAGCAATGAAAACTGTGAAGTCAAACCTTCCTTCTTCTTCCCTCCTCGTCTCACACGACTCATCTCCCTCCGTGTCTTTGTCTCTCCGTCAGGTTGGTGGTTTGACGCCTGCGGTTTCTCCAACCTGAACGGTATTTACTACACAGTCGGCCACAACATCAGGAAGCTCAACGGCATCAAGTGGCACCACTTCAGAGGCCCCAGCTACTCCCTGCGCTCCACCTCCATGATGGTACGACCCTACGACTTCTAACAGCACCCCTACGCCTCTGTGATGGTGCGACCCAGTGGCTGTCAGCGCCCCTCCAAAACGCCGTCCTGATGATGTGAAACAACCTTCTCAGCTCCAGCTCCATGATGGTTTGACCCTCCACTCCACTGCCCTGATGGTACAAACAAAACCCTCCACCTCCGTACGACTCCGGCTTCAGAGGTGCTGTTTGGTTTTATTTTACGTCTCCTCGTTCAGACTTTGTCTTCACAACCGACCCTGGATGGAAGTTCTCGAGTTGTTGCAAGGTAAAAGTTTTTATAGTTAAAAAAGCTGCTTTCATTTAGCACTTTTTATCCAAAGCACTCATTCACACACCAGCAGCTACCAGCTCGTCTAAACATCTGGAGCACCTCGACACGTGGAGGTCGGGATCCACCCGCCAACCCTTTGATTAGTAGACGATCCGCCCAGACAGCCACATGAAGGTGAAGTGAACAGCCAGCCATCAGAGAGGACGGAGACGTGACTGTATAATAAATATGAAGATAAAAGACACATTTTCAGGCGGTTTCTCCTGGAAGACATTCAGAGTGCTGCACTTGTTTGTACAGAAACTGTTGTGTGAAAATGAAAGAGCTTGAGAGAGAAACTTGAGACTCGACTCCTTTGTCATCTCCACACAGCCGACTTATCGCTGAATGAAGTGGGTGTAAATGAATTACTGACATGATCAGATACAGTTTCCCCCAGTTCTGACGTTGGAGGAGTGTTCGTTTATCCTCTGATGGAGCAGACTGGCAGCTTCATGGAACAGACTGTAATGACTTTGAAGCATCTCTTGGATCAGACACTGTTTGATTCACAGACTTCAGAATACCTCTGCAGTTAGAAACCATGTGGTTTATCACCTTTGACATGAGAACATTCCTCTTTGAGTCCTTCAGCTGGTAATCAGGGTCGAAGTTTGTCTTTGGCCAACATTTTGTGACGATTTGGTTCCGCTTAAAAATGTCTTCAGACACACTTCGGTCGCTCTAGTGACAGAAAATCCTGTCATACCGTCCTCCATCACATTAAAGCATCTCTCTCTACCATACTGACGCTGTAGGAATCAAAAACACCACGACCGGTTTGGACATCCAGACAAATGTGACGGTCACAAGCCCTGACGGAGAGTTTATCATAAAGGATGCATCATCAACAGAGGATGGAGAATATCACATGCACACTCTGGTTCGTACTTAAGCTGAAGGAAAACCTGCTATGTGATAAGTTCAGTGTGAGGTGTGTGAACTGGAACCTGTTCAGTACCGGTGGAAATGTCCCACAGAGGATGTGAAGAGAAGAAGTTCCTCAGGTTCCAGAGATGTTACCTTTCTGTTGCTTCAGTTCACAGATGCAGACGATCAGCGTGGATCATCTCTCTGTCTGTGATGGACAAAATGCAAACAGAAGAAGAGAATAATCCAGGTAACAGCACCGAGGATGTTTATCTGAACCTGAGCTGAGGTCGATGTTTTAAGTGGTTGAACGTGAGAAAGTGAGGCTTCTGAAACACACAGGTTATTATAAAGCAGTGGACTGATGTGGACAACTTCTAACTTCTAATGTTTGTGCATATTATTGAACCTTTTTCACATGTGGAAGGTGGAAGTGGTGTGTGAATCTCTTTAGTGTTGAAGCTTCACTGAGGATCAACCTGAAGATTTTTTCTTCCTGGAACTAAACGTCTCCTGAGAACCAGACGATGGTTTGTGGTTTATGGATGTTTAAGATCAGCTGAGAAGACAAATGACGGCTCATATTCTCCTTACTGTGTTAACTGTTAACGGAAGCTAACAGCCTTGTAGATAACAGAATAATTGAAGGACGGGACATGTAGATGGAGACACTTTGGACATTATGGTTTTGATTATTGTTCAGAAGAGAAACGGCAAGATGTAATCACATTGTTGTACAGTATGCCAGAGGTTTGACACAGCAACACTTGTGAATTGTGATCAATGAACTGCAGCCTCTGAATTTATATCAAGAAAGAGGAAGAAGTGAAACGCTAAAGATGATCTTTACTCAGTTGTTCTGTGTTAAAAGTCTGAACAATGAGCAAGAAAGAAGGAAATAAACAAAAGAAGAAATGAAAGCGGAGAGTCGAGACTCTGAAACAGAAACGTTGCTTTAATTATCTTCCTAATTCAAACAATCTGAATGGGATCGTTTCCTTGTTTGTTGTTGGACTCTGTGTTGTTCAGCCACACTCTGATGACACTCAGACATGAGATGAGTTATAGCACATGTTGATTTTATTCAGAGCTCGTTATCATCTCAACTGTCTCACACACACACACACACACACACACACACACAAAAAATTAGCGACAGAAATTTTACCAACAGAATTTTATGTTCTGACAAAAAGTAGATCAGAAAACTGAGAAAACAAGTGGAGTCGTGTTATAACTTGTTTATCATCAGCAGGTATTTGAACACCTGAACTGAACGTGTCTGAGTGTCTCTGTCACACAAAGACTGACAGATTATAGTAGAAGAAGAACCAGGAGCACGGCGCAGATATTTATGGTCTGTTCATGGTCATTTTATATTCACTGATCCAGTATTCTGCTTGTATTACAATCTCAATAATGTCAACAAGAAATACATGACTGCAATAAATAAATAAATAAATAAAAGTACACTATAATCCTGCTAGCAGCAGCCTCGCTGCTTAAACGCTAACATCCGCACTCGCTAACATCAGGCTGTGTTAAAGAGGATGATGGTCTGAGTTATCAACAGCCCTGACTCCATACAACCCTGCATCATATATTAATTGAGTACATACAAGGATGTGAGATAATTACAAATCTGGAGCACAGCGAGAGAAAGGGTTGCTAACAGAGAGACGGGAATGCTAACATTTGCTCATTAGCACCTATTGTGATGTCACTCGTTGGTTTGTACTGAAACCTTAACTTCAGGATTACGGACATCACCATCTTGTTCTTTTGGACCTATAAGTGACCATATTTGGATGAGAGGGTGGAGCTGGGGAGGATTAATGAACATCATACTGTGTTGAAGAAGACTTGAAACTAGAGACGGAGACCATGAAGTCGTTAGGAAAACTGTTCACTGAGGTGATGAATCAAGAGAGAAGTAGGGTCGTTTCTTCATAAGAATTACATACAGTCAGACTTCTTTTTGGAACCAGTGGAGTCGCCTCCTGCTGGACATTATAAATATTGACAAATTAAAAGATTAAAAGGAAGAAACGAGAAAAGAAACAAAGTAAAGCAAGTATGAGTCCAAGTTTTCTTCATGTGTCTGATTGATTATTATACTGCGACATTCTCCTTTGCATCGTCGTCAATACAGTTTCTCTGTCAGAATAAACAAGTCTGTACTTCATCTTATTAAAATGCACTTTATGGAACAGAAGGTGGTGAAGTTTAGGACAGGTGGAGTTAAATGATCGTTGCTCTCATTGTTACAGTGTTTTGTTTGTTCTGTGTTGAAGCCGTTTTAAATACTGCAAACATCGACAAATTACAACTTTTCAGGTTTAAACATATTTTATTTCAGTTACTGCGATGTGTAGCAAAGCTTGTCCACTCAGCTGTAAACAGTCTGCAGAGTTCTGTACAATAAAATATGTTAATAAAGCTTGTCTAAGGTGGTATTACAGGTGTGACGTGTCACTGTTTCTTCTTCTCACAGCTTCTCACTAATTATTTGTCAGATATATTTGTGTAATTTTGAACCAATGTGATTTTCTCAAGGAAAATATAAGTGCCTTATGCTAACCAAATGCATTTTGTCCTATAGCTACAGAAAGTTAGACTTATGCAGTATTGTGAGATTTTGCAGAGGCAAAAAGTTCCCAATAGTACCAGAAGTTATGAATATTTAACATATTAGTATCAGTTGTCAGCAGAAGATACTGAATGGTAAAGAGGTTTCCATCAACATGTCTCTAATAGATGATGGAGAGGAAAATATTATAATCAAGCAAATATCTGGCTTGATTATACTGTCCATCTCCTGTTTTATCCTGTATTTTAGTATAGTTCAAGTAAAGTTCATTCACATAAAAAAAATATATATACAAATAGTATATAATCCAAATTAACCCTAACCCAAACTGTACAAATTGCATGTGAAGTGAGCAGAACTGAGGTGAGTTGTGCACTTAGGTCAGTTGTGCGTCACTCTGCCTCCCTCTTGTGGTCAGACTGTGGTACTACAACACTTTACACATGATAGTTTTCAGTGCTTCTGTGGGGTAAATATGTGTTAAAGCAAAAATAATTTGAAACAAAAAATAAATAAGAGCTTCTAATCCAATATTGTCCATACTATGACGGTCTTAAATCATAGCTCAATGATTTAAAATAGCGCCCTCTGATAGTTTATAAACTCATAATAAACACATAAACATGCTTATAAGAATTAATGGCGCCGTGTTTAGTTTTGTGCCATATTCTTAATAAGTAATTTTGCTCTGAACAGCTGTTGTCACACTTGAATTGTTATATTAAATGCAGCCCGTCATCGCTTTCCGTGACCTCATCTGCCCTGGCTGACTTCGCTTTCACGTGACTTAATTTTGTCCTTCCGCGGCTCCGGTAGAGTCTCTTCCGGTATAGAGAACGCAGCTGAACTGTGTTAGCGGTTTCTGTGAAGGTCGTGAGTCCAACTTGTGAGTATCCCCTAACATAAGAATATTCAGATGTTTGCGTTTGATTTTATGGTACAACGTTTTGATTTTTCAGACTAATAACGACTCCTGGCTTTTAACGTTTTCCCGGTATTTTGCCGCTTTCTTCTCAAGTCGCCGCTCGCTTAGCAGCTAGCTGCATCGAGCTAGCTAACGTTAGCTTATCGTGTTGCAGTTACCCTGCGTTAGCTAGATGCTAACTGACATCTCGTTCCTCCTTTTGACTAATCTGTAAGTAGAAACGATATTGTTACGTGTGTGGAGGATATTAGTTAAGGTGTTTAGTGAATATTATTGGCCCTTAATGTAATTTAAGGGGTGAACTATTCTTGTTAAAGACAGGAAGTGTTTTCTGTCTTGTCGTGTTTATGACATTAAGCTATTTTGACCCTCTGTCATAGCTATTCTTTAACTTAGCGTTACTGAATCCTCTGTTAATATTTGCTGCTGAATGACGATCCTTGATGATGTTTATATATTATGTGTGACACCACAGTGTAATACAGGACACATGCTCCAGGAAGTAAAGCTACAGAGAGGTCACTCGATAGTCTGTGTTTGTGCTGCTGACCTGACTTGGCAGCGGTGTCTGATGGCGGTCTGCCTGCAGGGACACATAGCTAATTGACTAATGTCGGCCAATATTAATATTATCTGCATCTCTAACACTGTGCTTTAAATGTATGAAGAACGTAAGAAGTAAAGTCAAACAGTGAAGACAGTATTTTTGAGAACGAGCCTGATTTACTTCGAGATTAGTGGAGTTAAATTGACCTTCGAGTCAGAGTCTGAATGTTTTAATAAAGTCACAATGAAAATCCAGTTTCAGTTATTATTAATGCACTGACTCATCCAAGAGTTTGGTGATATTGAGGACGTCACTCCTCTAGGGGCTTTATAGACAACTATGAAGAGCATTACATTTGCAGGATGTAGATTAAATGTATATTTATGATCCCTTTAATGTTTATTTTAATGTGTTATAGTTTTCATACAGCACAAATTACAACACTTTCCACCTCTGATTTTGCCAGAAAACAACTGGAGACTTCAGTCAGATGCACTAGAATGATCATCAGGCGATCAGGTCAATAATAAGGGCACATGATAGAAAATATGACAGACTTTGTTGCTTTTTTACTCTAATATCTAAATCCTTCGTCAACACACTTAACCCTGAGATGTTTCTGGTGGACCGACCAGCAGTCTGCATGGTGTGTGTGTGTGTGTGTGTGTGTGATGTGGCCAATGTTTTTGTTTTGTGTGTGTGTGTGTGTTAGGCAGTTGAATGAGAGTCTGCGAAATTAAATATAAGGAGACATAACATCTTGTGAAAACATCTTCACAGTATTAATGTAAAAAGTGGATTTGTCTTGACGTCAGATAGAAATAAATTTCAGTTTGATTGCATCATTATTCAGGCTATACAGGTGTCTGTGGTGAATGCAGTCAACCTGTGAATAAGATATTTGCCCGCTTTTTAATTTCAGTGTTGACCCTGATATCAAGTGAAGAGGCTGAGTGATGTCATACTGACTGATTAAAACCCATTTCTATTCCTTTTTTTCCTCCTAGTGATCCATCATGTCTCTGCAAAAGCCTTTGATGAGGGGGATGCTGGGAAAGCGTCTGAGGTTTCACCTGCCCATCGCTTTCACTCTGTCACTCCTAGCTGCGATAGGATTCAAGGTGAGAGGAGACAAATCCACACTGGCATCTTGACCAGACAGAATCCAAACCAAGAAACTCATGCTCACCCATCAATAACTCCTGTGAAGCTTCTGGCTGGGTTTACATGGGACTTAATATTTTGGTTAAAATTGGTTTTAAAGCCCAAATAGAATAAATATTCTCCATATAAACACCTCAGACTGAATAAATGGGCCCACAATGAATGAAGTTTCAGTCGGTTGTAGACGGGTCAGTTAATTTACTCCCCTGTAAACACAGCTGCTGATAAAGAGGCGCCTATTCAACTCAAATACAGAGGTATTTTTAAAAATGTAGCTAAAAGTTATTTTCATTATCGATTCATTTCATTTTCAATTAAATTGAATTGGAAAATTCTTGTCACATTGTCTTCGAATTTCTTCTTTTGTCCAACCAACAGCCCAAAACTGGAATAAACAGACCTTTAATTCTTACTTATTGGACTAATCGTCACAGCTGTAGTTTTATAATGTTTGTCCATCTCTATCTACATATATAAGGCGATGCAATATTAATACCACAAAGGAAACAAATGCTGCAGCACCATTACATGGGATTAATCATTTTTCAACTGTATCTGGGTAATTGTTCAAGTTTGGTCATTGAAAAACACAACTCCAATTTAAAAATGAAACTACAATCCAATATTCATCCAGTAATGAAATGTTTGTAGGTGTTGCACAAGATGGCTGAGGCCAATATACAACATACATCTTTATTTAAACCTGTCACAGTCACATCTGGTGACCAGTCAGAGATCTTAAAGGGCTGAAAACATGTTTTGGTGAAAGCTGAAACACTCGCAAATCTGTTGGAGATTGAAACTCTGCTCACATTTTTCTCTTTATAAATGATTATGTCTTGACAGTCAGCTCTCTCTTTAGGTTTTAATTTTAAACTGCAAACAAACAAACCGACATGTCCTTTGTTCCCCACAGTACACAGTGACAGAGCCCAGGAAACAGGCGTACGCTGACTTCTACAAGCAGTACGACGCCGCCAAAGAGTTCAACGCCATGAAGGAAGCCGGCATCTTTGAGAGCGTGCGGCCCTCTGGGGAGTAAAGCCACTGTGAGTATTTCCACACATCACAAAACTTAACAAATACTGAGAATAAACATGGTTTCTATGCAACATTAAGAAGAACACTTTATACGCGTTGCTCAGTGTGGACAGATTGTATAGATCGTGTTATAAACACGTCAACATTTGGTTTTATTTCTTGTGTTTTCATGTTTTCTTCCTGCAGCTCTTCTTCCTCGTCGTTCATTCCTGGTCTGAGGATGAAGTTCCCTCTCGCCCCCTTGGATGTTATTTACCGGTTAGATGTGAACACCGCTATGCTGTTTTGTTCCTCTAAATAAAATATTCTATTAATGTAACGGCCTTTTGTCTTTGTCTTCTTCTTTTGAAACATTATTCCAGATATTCTGTTGTATTGTAATCCATTACTCGTGATCATATATTAGCCTTAAATGCTGCAGTTCCTACCAGGTGTTACTGACCACTGATTGATTACCATTCATGTGTGATAGCTGTATTTTTGTGTATGTAAATACTTCAATATTTGAACTGAACTAGTTTTTGGTTTGTAGAGTAGAACCGGACAGGCTGTGCAGAACTGACAGTATTCAAGACAGATCCTGTGTCCTAATCCCATATATCATATCAATAGTATAAAGTAGATACTGATTTTTATAGTGTGGAGTTTTTTACTATGATTACTGGTACGGGTAAGAAAAAAAATTAATGGAGTTAAATAATCTATTTGTGAACCATTAAATTAATCCCCAAGTATTGTCATATCGTCCTATCGATTACTACAGAGTGTTGCATGCTGCTTGGGATATCAACTGCCTCAATCACTGATAAATATAAAGAGAAACTCTACAATATGCTTACTGTTTCTGCAAGAAAATTAATTCTTCTAAACTGGGCAACTGACAAAGCTCCGTCCAAAACATACTGACATAAGATTATACCTGAATATATATCATTGGATTACTTGAGAGGCAATATATTTCACAAAATACGGGAGCCTTTTATGTCATATATTGGTTTAGATATCTGCTGTTTTTACGAGAGGGTTAATGTAGTGTAATCTGAGTGAATCCTGACTTAAAGCTGGTGTTTGTAGGTTGTGTAAACCCTGAGTCTTACCGCCTGCCTGTGTGAATCTGTGTCTGTGAGCTGAGATGTTCTGATCCGTTTGGTTTTGTGTCCTATTTCTGTTTTGTTTTTTCATGATTTTTTTTATTGCTGTTGTTTTGCAGGTCGGTTGCTTTGATGCAATTACAATGTAAGAAAGAAAAAAAAAGTAAAGTCAACTTTTTAAATGAACAGTGTTAGAGGGAGTGTTAACCCATAAGAACCCAGACACATTTATCCTTTAAGGAAAATTATGGGGAGCATAAAACAGACTAAATAGACCATATAGAACACATTTCTGAATTTTTTTCAAAATACCACCCCTTACTGTCAGAGATCTGTAATGTGACATATATGTCACATTGGGCGTTAAAAACATGGATAATTTCTCCATAAAGGAAAATTATGGAGTACATGAAACAGACTAAATAGACCATATAGAACACATTTCTGACATTTTTTCCTCAAAATAACACTCCCTAGTGTCAATGATCTGTCAGTGGGTGTTCATGGTAAATTAATTCCTCATTTGAAAATAAATTATCCTTAGTCTTTTTTGGTTTGATAACGAAAAATTGTCTTTTTATTTGCCTTTCCACAATATTATAACTACTATAACCTCTTAGGTTTAACAGCAAAACCTTTAACAGCATAAAATGTATTTATTTCACAATACAAAAATTGCAAATTGAATAAAAAAAGACTGCCTCTTTATAGCGGAGGTCTTCTCAACAAGCCACTGTAGCTGTAGAAAACTGAGCTACTGTCTTTTTCTCGTCATGTGTTTCTGTTTGGTAACAAAGAATCTAACTTTACCTCTTTAACAACTAATTTTTCTTTTCATATTTGTTTTCCAACACAAAAATTAATACATTTAAAGTCTGGGCCCTCCTTTAAAAAATAACTGAACAGGGCTGCTGTCTATTAATGCACATCTTATACATAACAGTCTTAATTTCAATGATTTTTTTAAATTTAATGTTTAAAAACTATTTCTATTACATCGAGAGCAAACCCAACCAGAGTTAAATTCCTAGTTTGTGTACACATACTTGGCCAATAAAGCTGATTCTGGTTCTGATTCTGACTCTGCAGCTGAGCAGTCCTGGCTGTTCTCAGCGTGTGTTTGTCGCCCCCTGCTGCCGCCGCCCGGTACTGCAGCCTTTGTTCGGCCCGCCTTCCTGCCCCACTCTTCTCGACTCTTCCTGGTTCCTTCAACTGGATGTCACAGCGGCTGCCGAGCGGTTTGTCAAACAAGTCCAAAGTTGTCCAGACACGGGGGGAGGATGAGCCCGACGGCGAGGAGACGGCAGCTGGGTGACGACTTCACACCGTGTGGACCTCGTTTCACAAAATGATAAGCGGACGCGGTGTTTTTCGAGGCTTCCAGGCGGCAGCGGCGCGGACGCTGCTGTAACACAGCGGGGCTACATAGCTGCTCGGCTAGCTGCTGCTAGCCACCTCGCGCGCTAGCATACGGTGGTCTGTTAACTGACTGTTAGCTTCGAGTGTCTGCTGCGAGCCGTTGACGGTCAAGTTTGGCTGACTTCAGACCGACTGAGAGGACCGAGGAGGACGACATGGAGAACAAGAGCGGAGTGCAGATGAGGAATCACCCTCGCAGGTAAAAACGTTAAGCTGAGGATGAAAACAAACGGCTTGATTTTCTGACATCCCTCATTGATTTTAATCTGTCTGGACGTTTGAGTGAAGTTGAAGCTGCTGACAGAAACTAGCTTGAGTGAGTTCGAGTGACACTAACGGTTACATAACGGAAAACAGACGAATGTGAGATTCATGTACAACTGAAACATCTAAACAGTTTATTTTAACTGCTCAATCTTCAATCCGGAGTTATAATCTCCAGTTATAATCTGTGGTTTGAGGGGTCTTCAGTTAATTTACGAGCCTAACTGATCAGTGAGTTTGAACCATTTTATTTTATTTCATTATTACTGTACTGTACCTCATCTGAAGCTAATAGTAATATTGGTTTTCATGCCAGTCTGAGGTTTCAGTAAGAAAATCTCTTCCTGATGTGTTTCTGTAATCCTGCACTTCCCCACTTCTTATTCTCTCCCTAAGTAGAAATACAAACAAACAGTTATCCAGGAGTTCACCTCCTCTTGTATCAGGTTCTTGATCTCTTGTGTCTAATCCCATGTCTTTGTCACTATCAAAGCCCTGCTGATCCAATTTAAAGCCTCACCTCTGTGTGTTAATCTGGTTTCATCTGATTTAATCTCGACCGGTTTAACTGAATCAACACACAGCAGATAAAATGCTCTCGGTGGATGTTCGTCACTCACATGTGTGGGCTCTGACAGGTGGGCAGGTGGGTTTTCATGACGACAGGAGCGAGAGAGAGAGACCACAGGGAGAAATGAGGCCACTGGAAAGAGTTCACATGCTTCTGGTTAAAAACGAAGAACAGCTGAGTTCATTTAGTGAACTGAAGTGAGACTTTATAATCCGTGTAATGTGTCACTTTGTTCTCCTGTGTGTGACTAAGTCAGCTGTCATGTCTGCGCTCCACCACTCCCCAGATTATTAAGGAAATAAACCTGATTCACATTAATGTCAGACAAGAGTAGAAACACTTTATACTGACTGTCAAAATCCTGTTGAGGGTTTGTTTATATGTGTTAATGATAATTTTACGGCTGCACAATTTATCAGAATATTATCGAAATCGTACTGTGGTCGAGTGTAATATCTAAAGATGAAATTTGTGACATAACCTTAACATTATATGAAGTACTGTAGTGCTACAGAGATGTGCTGGCCTACAAATCTAAATCTCCAGATAAGAGCCTGATCGATGTGTCGGTTGGCCGATATTTAAACAGCAAAATGCAGAAAAAGATGCTTCAGTTAATTTAAAATGATTAAATTCCAGTATAAGTTTACTTTTTCAGTGGACTCATGTCATTTTAGACAATATAAGTTTATTATTAAGATGTAAAATATCCTTCCCTTAGCTATATATCTTTCTGTACTATCTATCACTGCTAAAAAAATGTGTGTAAATCAGTCGATGTGACGATATCGGAGTTTTTGACTCCCTTATATTAGTATCAACATCAGACTCCTGACGTGAGAAAACATGTTTGATTGGTGCAAACGTCACCTCATCTTGATTTTAGTAGTTGTTTTTTTTTCTGACAACATAAACTTTACACTGATATCGACAGATCTGTGTTCGGCCAATATCTGCCACACGACACAAAGCTCTGGCTCTAGTTAGAATGATAGTAAACTGGATATCTGGCTGTATCTTGATTAGATTTTAAAATATTGATTAGCAGATCAGTCTTCAGGGAAAATAATCATTAGTTGCAGCCCCAGTCAGAGTTTATCACACCTGAGGTGGTCAGGTCCTGACTCATCTCATCTCATGATTAATGTAGCTGGTAGATGAAACACTCACTGGATATGTGATCTTTGTTATGTGTGATAGCAGCTCTGCTCTTTAAAGCACCGTTACGTAATTATTTTTAAAACCATTTTAGCGGAGCTGGCCTTCTTGCTGTTGGACAAGCAAATAATATTAGCTTGCTTACTAAATTCTGTCTTGTGTTGTTCGACTGTTTCACCAGAAGTTGTCGACTCAGGATGGTGGACGGACGAACCACTTCAGTAAACTCCACAAATTGCTTGAAGAGTCAGAAATCCATGAACGATTTTAAAAATGGCGACGCTCAAGAAAGTGAATTGAAAACATTTTAAAAAACGAGCCACGTTTTGATGATCTCATAACGCTGTAAATAGCCGTGACAAGACGTTCAGTAAAAGAGGAGCACGAGCAGTTTGTTTGGTTTAGAAATGCGTTTGTTTGACAGAAGGAAGTGAAGAGTTCCTATTCTGTCCATTTATCAGGAGGATGCCGGTAAAACCCACTGTTCTGTTGTTATCACGTCCACTCACTCGTCCAGAGTTTCCTCATTGACTTCATGTAGGTGTTTTTACATCAGTTCAGCCCTTAATGTTGAATAAGGTTTATTTAGGTATTAACAACTAATTTACTTTGGTTGCGTCCTGAAACAGTGCTACACTAACAGTTTTAATAAAAGGTGTATTGAATCACAAGATCTTCAAACTGTCAGTTTATCAGCAGCTGTGCTTTCTGCCGTTAACAGGTTTTGATAAAGTTTGTAATATAACTTTCATATATTGATAATAATAAAATAATTAATATTACAGTTAGGAATTGAAGCTATTCAAGTTTTCTCATCCACCCACATTTTTACAAACGTTAACTGGTCGATGTATCATGTAAGAACAACATACCAAGCAGCAGTCAGCAGTAAATGCAGAGTCAGATCAGTAGAAATGAAACTGAATTCTTGAAGTCAAAAAGAAGCCAGATGGACGTTTTATATTTAGTCGTGTAAACATTTGGTGTGTCCAGCAGTTTCAGCCGCAGCAGATCCACACATACGTTTGTAGAAGTTCACAGAGTCCACTTGAAAAGCAGATTGTGGGCTGCTACGGTAGATCAGCGTTTCAGTGCTCAGCTCTCTGTCTGCTCTGTGGTTTGTGGCCTGAGGTTGATGCACTGCAGCTCGGCGTTGGGCCACAGTGGGCACAGGATCAGATCTGACCCGGAGGCTTCAGAGAGAGTCGTGTTGACACAGCCGAGTTATGAACTGACCACCTGACAGACGGACGGAGTGGCTGAGGCTTGATGACAGTTGTGTTTTAGAGCTTTTCAGGTTTTTAATTTTCAACAAAAATAGTAAAACCGTAAATAAACCTGAGCTTTACAAACAGCTTAAAAAGTCTTTCTGGTGGACACCCAGCAGTGGAGCAGCAGTTTGTCTCGTGTCTTTGATTGTCACCGACATGATTTAATATTTCGTTCTCTCTTCCTGTTGTCATACCAGGAATAGTTTGCCCCAAGCTGCATCTCGCACATATTTGGATCTATTTTTGTTGGTGTACCGAGTCTATTTTTGTCCTGACTCATCAAACTGGAGAATCTGGAAATGTTCTGTAGTACTGCTCCGCTCGCATTCCTGGAGAGAGTAAAGGTGGACGGCTGCGCCCAAAATAACAGCATGAATTACATATTCTGCCTGATTCTCATCTGTTCAGTTGGCAAAGCTGACTGTTCACATGGAGACTGTGTGGAAACAGAAATAGCTGCAGTGACTCCTGAAATATCAGCATTCTGAGATCTCACTCTATTTTACTGCTGAACTCTTGTCAGAGCAAAGTAATACATCAATATATTACTGTAAGACTAAAATACCTTAGCATAGGGTTGATTTACTCCTGATGTGAACTCTGATCGTTGTTTGTAGTTGGACAGATGTTGGTGAGGTTGTTGCATACTTCACAATAGCTCAAGAATGCCAAATATTCTCTGGTTCCAGCCTCTCAAATGTAAAAACAATCCTTCTTTTGTTTATTTTATTAGTGCATAACAGCTTTTCTTTGGGTTTTCTATTGTTGGACACACAAAACAAGACACCTGTCTAATCAGTGAATCGAGGAACTTAGCAGCAGATTTATCGATGAGACCAACAGCAGCCCCACCCTGAAATAACGCACTGAAACGTTTCAGTTTCATCTTCAGTCTCCCTCCTCGCTGTCTCCACCGCCTTCAACCATGTCTCTCTCTGTCTCCTCCACCTTCAACCATGTCTCTCTCTGTCTCCACAGACAGCTGAAGAAGCTGAGCGAGGACAGTCTCACCAAGCAGCCAGAGGAAGTCTTTGATGTCCTGGAGAAGCTGGGTGAAGGGTGAGTCACGTAGTCGTAGTGTTGGTAAAGACGACGGCTGACACGGAGGATCAACACTCCCACACTCTGATAACTGTGAACGCCGGCGTCTCCACACTCCTGTCTGTATTTAAATGAGATCTGAGCGTTTGAGTTGAACAGCTTCTATTTCCTCTTTCTCTCCTCCACACTCTCTCTGTGACCCGTTCTCTTTCTTTCTGCCTCGTTTCTTCTCCCTCTTTGTTCGGCTCCTCCTCTCCGGTGCCCATCAACATAAACATTGCCTCTTCATATCCTGTTTCTCAACGCACTTCCTGTTCTGGGCGGCTGATTGACGCTGTGGCTGTGTGTGTGACGCTTGTCATATTCAGCAACTAGCTCTACCTAATAACCTTCCAGTTAATATAACTCAGACTGTGTGTGTTGTTTCTTTCTGCAACATAAACCAAGCATCAGCCACTCTCATGTTAATGAGACTAATAATCACACCGGTTATGTTAAAAGTTGTTTAATGGATCATTTTCTCCCTCTCAGTTCTTTTGAGCAGGTGAGAACAAACCACAGATGTGTGAAAATGAAAGTGTGTGAGAGAAATAATGAGAGAATAATCCCGAGCAGCTACAGGAAAGAACATCTGAGGTGATGTTGACAGCTGATAGACGTCAGTTCCTCTTGATTGTTGAGCAAAGTGTAACTCAGCAGGAGGCAGAACAATGTCGTACAAAACCAGAATCATGATAATCATATTTTGACAAGTACCTATATATTAATAGACATTTAGGTTCTTTCGTGAACTCTTTTCTCTTGTACTCACACATGTGTGAGTCTTGTCATATCCTCACTCTCTCCTGTCAGACTCTGGAAGCATCCTTTGTCTGTTTGAGCGTCTCATCTGTGATTCTGCTGTGTTTAACAGATGATTCAGCCTGTTTCTGCAGTAAAGACGTAGAGAGGCGCTTTACATCAGGGCCTCTCAGACTTATCACTGAAAGGTCCGCATCTGATTTTTATTCAAGGTCAGGGGTCGAACGATTAGCAACAACAAATCAGGCGAACATTTAATCAATTAATGCCACATCTCATGTCTTTTTAGTATTTAATAATTAAAAAAATATGAATTGTATTATTTTAGCATCCAACTTTGGGTGTTGTAGTAAAAAAACAAGAAAGTTATAACAGATGTAGACTTTTGTATTTCAACAAAGAAAGATGAGAAAAAATCAAAACTTAACATTTCAAACGACCTTCGTGACCCCTGCAGAGTGGATTCTGAGTGGATTAGTTGCACTTGAAGGCACCACGCTGCTGCACATGACCAGCGATTTTTTAAAATTTATTTTTTGGTTGCAGGTTAATTTACAGGTAACACAAACATTTAACACAACAAATGAAATCTGTGTGTGTGCAGGTCGTACGGCTGTGTGTTTAAAGCTCATTATAAGGAGACCGGGGAGATTGTGGCCATCAAACAAGTTCCTGTGGAGTCTGACCTGCAGGAGATCATCAAGGAAATCTCCATCATGCAGCAGTGTAACAGGTACCTGCACTCATGGTTTATGTGAATATACATGTACTGTTAAACAAACACACATCTGTATTATATCATGAAATATTATACTTGGTCGCATGAAATTTAGGGCACTTTTGTGACGTTCGTCTGACAGACGCTGTCGCTGAATGAGACTCAAATATCAACGTTTCTTACAAAAAGCACCTTTAAAGATGTGGACTTTATTTGACTCAGAACGCTGAAGCTTCACTTTATGTGATGTTTATATGAGCAGCTGATTATTATTTTAAGACGGACTTGAAAGATTGTGAAGCTGTCTTTGGAGAAGACAGAGTGGAGGTCTGCTCCGCCTTGAAGTTTCTGTTTCCCTTTTTTAAATTAAACTTGGGACTGTTTCTCCACATCTTTGACTGCACTCTGTCCTCCTTTTATATTGCCTTGTTCTTTTTTAATATCTTGTCTTTAATGCCCTTTATGTTTTATGTAAACCACTTTGCCTATTTGCCTTGTTGCCATAAAAATAAACTTGCCTCGAAGGACAGTGTGGTGGAAGGCTTCAGTTAACGAACAAAACCAAACTTTGATATTAAACTGGCTGAGTAAATACAAAGTCTTCTACAGTTTGAGACGCCTGCTGTCTCACCCCGAGTCTAATCTGTGTCTGTGTTCAGCCCACATGTGGTGCGGTACTACGGCAGCTACTTCAAAAACAGTGACCTGTGGATCGTTATGGAGTATTGTGGAGCAGGATCAGTGATCGATATCATCCGATTACGCAACAAGACGGTAATATCATACTCAAACACACACACACACACACACAGTTTGGAGTATTTGTGTAAGTGTACTGAAGTGTGTGTGTTTATGTGTCTGTGTGTTGCAGCTCACAGAGGAGGAGATCGCCACCATCGTGCAGTCCACTCTGAAGGGTCTGGAGTATCTTCACTTCATGAGGAAAATCCACCGAGACATCAAAGCAGGAAACATCCTGCTGAACACGGAGGGCCAGGCCAAACTGGCCGACTTTGGAGTTGCTGGACAACTAACAGTGAGTGAAGTTAAAAAGATTATATAAGAAATGAACTACGACACAATTTATGCAAAAGTTTAACTCCGGCTTGAGATACTGAATCAGTATCAGTGCAGATAATTAACTAATGAAAAGAACAGGTGTTTACTTTTAATAAAAGTCAGTTTTAATTTTATAAACCTTCCTGTACTTTCTTGAACTGTTTCCTTTTCACAGTAAGACATCTTTAATATCTTTAATGTTCAGTTTGGATTTAACAATCTCTCCTCCATCTTTCTCTGTCTCCACCTCTCTTCCTCAGGACACCATGGCGAAGCGAAACACAGTCATCGGCACGCCGTTCTGGATGGCTCCAGAGGTCATACAGGAGATCGGCTACAACTGTGTGGCTGACATCTGGTCTCTGGGAATAACGGCTATAGAGATGGCTGAGGGGAAGCCGCCTTACGCCGACATACATCCCATGAGGGTGAGAGAGTCTGTACAGTGCGTTTGTGTATGAGTTGTTTTATGAAGACAGAAGGCCTGAAAGAAATTAAAAGTGTATTATGTACACTGAGTGTTTCTCTGTGCACGCCCACCTTCCTTCTGGGTTTACTGAGTTACGTTTCCTCTTCCAGGCCATCTTCATGATCCCCACCAACCCTCCTCCAACGTTCAGGAACCCGGATCTGTGGTCTGAGCCCTTCAGAGACTTTGTCAGCCAGTGTTTGGTGAAAAACCCAGAAAACAGGGCGACTGCCACACAGCTGTTACAGGTAACACAGTGTGAGATTCTACTTCTCAGCCTGAACTGTCAGTAGATGCAGCATTTTTCCAGCCAGTTTGGTTAGAAACTCTGTGAACAGGTCCACAATAAAGATGCATCTGCACAGAGGCAATATCTTAATCGGTAAAGATTGGCATTTTATTGTATTGAAGAGCCATTAAATGTGGCCTCAGGTGCTCCTATATTTGCTAGTAAGGAAAATTGAAAATTTGTTTGCAGCTTGAATGAAATCTTTCTTGCTCGTTCTTTGTCTCTCTCCACGTCAGCATCCGTTCATTAAGTCGGCCAAGCCCAACTCCATCCTCAGAGCCCTGATCACAGACGCCATGGAGATCAAACTGAAGAGGCAAGAGGAGGCAGAACAGAGAGAGCAAGAAGCTGATGATGATGACAATTCGGTAGGTAACATTATTTGACTTGAAATGGACTCAATGTGAGTAAGTGTACTAGGTTTGATACTCCAGACGTAGAAGCTTTATAAATACAATACAGTGTTCATGAACATGATTAGTGCCCACCTGACATGTGTTTAATGATTCTGTAACCTCTGCCGCTGTGTTTCAGGACGAGGACGAGGTGGACCAGGGAACGATGGTGCGGGCGGGAACAGGCGACTCAGGAACGATCCGGGCTGCTGGTTCGTTAGCGAGTTCGCTCGGTGGTACGGCTCGGACTATGATCGAACACGATGACACTGGAACCATGCAGTCGCAGCTGGGCACCATGGTCATCAACTCTGACGATGATGATGAGGAAGAAGCCGGTACTATGAAAAGTAAGACCTTTCAAGAACACTCACATACGCATAATGTGTGTCAGTCACATACTGTCTGAATCTTCTACAGAGTTAAACACAAATATAGGTCATCATGTGTGACCAGGACAGCGAGGAATTGGCTCCCAGTTAACTGAACAAAGTCTAAGAGGAACCAGTTGATGAGGAACATGCTGACACTATATTCAAACAAAGTTACTGTGTGGACACGACCGATTGTCACCACATCTGTTTCTACCGAAACTGTGTTTGAAATCCTCAAATCGAGGAAAAAAACTTCAACTGCTCTCACAGATGATCTTTAATAAATCACAAGGATTCACCCACACACTGTTTTGAGTTGCTCAGATCATATCAGACATGTTACTAAATGAGTACTGTAGTTGTTGAGCAGTGAGCAGCCGATGAAAACCAAGCTCAGGGAGTTGAAGTGGATCTCTGACATTAAATCTTTTCAACATTGTGGAGTAGAATGATTCTGTGAACCAGCTGCTTGTTGTGCAGTTAAACGTAAATGCAGCTTTTGAGTTCCTGTTTTATCCACTAGAGGTCACAGTGTGACCATCACATGGAAGAGGAGGGTTCACTGACTCATGGTGAACTGATGAACTGTGGTGTGTGTCTGGTTTTACTTTATCATCTCGTACATGTGCTATAAGACAGGAAATGAATGCTTTCATCCATCAGCGACAGTAGCTGTTGACTTCCAGAGTTGTTTTTGTTCCAAAATAGGAAAATAGTGATTATTAATTGGGCTAAAAATCTGGTTTCAAATCTCTCTTTGTCTGAATGATTGGATTTTGCTTCTTAAATTTTGAGATTGATCTTTCAGTATGTCCTCTTCCTGTTTATGTGTGATTCAGGGTCTAAAATTAAGCACAAAATGCAGGTAGATGTTTTTGGCGAGTAAATACCTGCTGAGTGTCTGTGTCAGTTTCACCACAGGGACTTCATGATGCGTTCATTTGCACTTGACTGCACCTCGTAAACTCAGAAATCAATACACAGATGGCCACAGCAGTTGTTTTAAACCGGAACGGTTCAAATTCTTTCTTATTTTCCCGTCTTGAAATACATGTTATTACTTTCTTTTAATAATCAGATGATAAAAAAATAACAATATCACATACTTTTCTCCATCGGCAGATTTTGACCACAAATCTCCAAAACTGTTTGATTAAATCCTTAATGTCAGTGATGATATTTTAATAATGAATCCTCATACAATTTACAGCATTAGTTTTCTCAGATTTCTTTCATATCCAGGCAAAATTATATTGTGACTGAAATATCCCTGGAAATTGAATCGAATCAATTTGGAAAATCTGGCTGCTGTGTTCTTTTAGCGGGCTGAAGGTTCTTTTAGCGGGCTGAAGGCTCGCGAGCATGTCATTAAACTTTAGATTATTGTTTCCAGTGTAACACTGTTAACAACCTTTTGTTGTAAAATAACCTCTCCAGGCTGTTGGCAGAAACAAACTCTGGCTTCATGGTTTACACATTAACATAATGTCCCTTTTTACTGATTTATTTTCAGCGACTGACCAGATTAATGCAAACACTTACAGGGATGTATACTGAAAGTTTTTAACGTTGTGGTGTAGTTTGTTGTCACGGTGTTGTGGCCTCCACCTCTGCTGAGCTCCTCCATGTTAACACACATGGAGCGAGTCAGTAAACAGCAGAGCAGAGAGGCGACAGAGGCGACTGTGAAGTGAACCAGGTGATGACAACTGAACTTTACTTGTGTTGACAGCAACAACGCTTGTTACTGGTTGTGCAGTAAGTTCCTGTCAGTACTCAAACAACACACCTGTTCAACAGGCATAAAGGTGTAAAAATGAAGAAAGTGATATTCTGATCTGCTCTGTCTGCAGTCTTTCATTGATAAAATCTTAAATCTTAATAAATATGATGTGATCATCTAATTCGGGACACGTCTTTGATTGACTATTTTAATCCCTGGAGGACACGTGAACACGATCAGTGTAGCTGCTGGGACAGATAATAAACCAGCTGTGCTCCTGAGGGCCTGAATGAGGAACAGCTTCTGTTTAAAAATGTGGTGGCTCATAAACTTCTGTCAGTATCCCACTTAATGCAGTGAGTATTTTACCTTCTGCTGGACTGTGTCATGTGTTCAGAGATGTGTTGGTGCTGCTTCAGTCTGTTGGAGTCTCTCTGCAGTGTGGGAGTCGTGAGCGTTGGATGTATTGGCTGCTTTTAGAGTCTCAATAAGAGTCGGACTCTCTTGTTCATCAGTGCTGGCAGCCTGTGGGTGTGTTTTATGTGTTTGTTTTTATGTGCTGAGAATTAACCCCAGTGAGACACTACAGCACAGTGAGTTTGTCGGATGTGTGTGTGTGTGTGTGTGTGTGTGTTTGCCCTGTGCGTCTCCAGTAATGCACACAGCTGATGCTTGTTGTAGTTTGCTGATGGAAACAAAGCATCTGTGGAAGCTTATGTCAGATTATTAGAACGCCTACATTGGATCTATTGAGATTTATGTTGAAGTCACTGGGGCCTCGTAGCCGTTATGAACACTGACAGGAACAGGCAGCGTATGGACGCCCTGCAGTGTCCTGCTGAAACAGTCAGAACAGTCTGAAGTTATGAGGACTGAACCACCATGGAATGAGCCGAACATACAGGTGGAGTCGACTCCTGCACACACAGCTTGTTGTGAGCGTTTCATGTAGGAACTACTTTCTTTCTACAAAACTACACCGTATGACTGCTAAAAAGGAAGCGTGGATCTACTCATGGACAAGAAGCTAGTTTATTAACGTTAAAGCTCAGAACGCACAAGACACACATGTAGTTTTTGCCACTAAACAAAAGATGTTTGCAGAGAGGAGAGGGGAAGAGACGTCGTGTGGTGAATGCTGAGTTTAGTGATTGACCTAAAATCTAAACATACAGACACTCTTCTGAGCATGTTGTTGCTCACCAGCCCACCGCTAATGTACAGGAAAATAAGGGCGAGTAAATACTTGTGCGAGGAACACAAATAAACACAAATGCTTCCACAGTCAAACATACAAGGTGTGAGGTAAATGTATTTATCTTTCAGGGTTTGAGTCCTTTTGTACATTCACAGTAAAAACAAGACGATCTGTTTTATAAAATATGATATAAACATAACTCACAACAAGCTCTGTGGAGCAAACTGTTCCTTTAAGACGAACACAGTCGACATGAACATGCAGAGAGATGCATCCATGTACACACACACACACACACACACACACACCTCACAAGTCCTTTAGTCAATCTCTAAAACACATACTCATAAATCCACACACACACACACACACTCTGTCTCCTGTCTGATGTCCTACTATTAAGTTAGCATTGATCTCGACTGCTGGCAGTTCAATCCACATTAACACAGGAACATTTAGAGTTCATAATTACATTAGTGCCCCCATACCCTTCAGTTCAGTGTGTGTGTGTGTGTGTGTGTGTGTCTGTCTGCTGTGTAATGTCTGTACTGCCTGAGTGCTTTTTCTACAAAGTTGTTCCTGGGTGTGTGTGTGTGTATGTGTGTGTGTGTGCATCCCAAACTAATGACCACAATCTGATGCTGGAGGAGCCTTGAGGATTGAGATAAGATATTAGATCAGATATTGATCCTCTCTAATGGTTCCGAATAATAAAAAGCCCTTTAATTTACACTGATTAGCCTCCAACCCTCGCTGACTACAATCCTTGATAGAAGTCGCTCTCATCTGTCACTGTCTGCTGCACTTCTTCTCCGAGTCATTCACAGTGGGGGTTACATTAATGAATTGACAAATGTAACCAGCAGGATCTTAAAATATTAAACTCCACCATTAAAGTCCACCACAGAACACAGAAGTACTTTTCCAACAGATATCGTAAACCTCTCCCAGTAACGCTGCACTGTTTTCTCTTAAATCTCACCTGATTAAAGTCCCTGTGAATGTTTCCACAGTGATTCAGGCCTTTCCTGCCTTTGCATCACACAGCGCAACTTGTTGCAAGACCTCTGTCGGCTGCTGTCAGGGCGTTAAATTCCTCCTCCACTTCCTCCTCTCTCATTGAAAGGCCTCCAGTCTCTGTTAGTGGAGCAGCTCACATGCACTCGTTAGCTAGCATGCTACCTGTGGAAAGTGATAGTGGCTGACTGTGTAGATAAAACCAACAGCCAGACTATGCTAACTGACTTCTGGTTGTTTTCAGGACTCTGGCATAAACGTGTTTTTTTCCACATCACGCAGTACATTTCTTCCTCCATGCTGGTTTGAAAACCTCTTAACTAAAAATAGCTTGACAGATCTTTCAAGGTCTGATTTGATGTAAATCTAAAAGTAGGTGCTTCTTAATAGAGCTTTTATCCTGCTGATGTTCAACAATAAATGTGTTGATCTATTGTAGAAGAAGTAGGGAGCTGTGATGTTAACAAGATCTCCGGTTTATGAATTAATCTGTACCTGTACATTAGTTCTTCTTTAACGCCAAAACACTCTTTTTTTAAAAACTGGGTTAAGTTACAAGATAGAAAACTCCTCAATGCTCCTGGAAACTTCTATGTTCATTAAAGTTTTCTTAGGTTGTTGTCACAGATCTCTGATAATGATCACATCTGTCTGCCGAGTCTGACAGATGTCACTGTGATACAGACGGCAGCTTTTTTATTTCAGATTTCTAGTCAAAGGCTCTGATTTGGTCAAAAAGAAATAATCTCTTTTGTATATTTATGAGAGAAGTATTGTGCTGTTTTATGATATCCCTTCAGACATTTATAGCAGCAAAACTTATGATGATACTTTTAGGGTTTTATTTCAAAATGTATTTGATTTGCTGTTGTTCTCTCCAGCAGTGAGACAGACACAAATCAGAAACAGAAGCCCAGATATGGATCCGTTTCTGGCACTTTTATTCTTTTTCTCTGCCTCACGCAGACATGATATGAACAGCAGCTGCCCTGAAGTGAGACTGAACCAAACTTTCCATTCGTTGTTTGAGATTCATGTAGATGGAAACATCATCTTGACGTAAATGAATTATTTAAATTGAGTTTTCCGTCTCTGAGCATTAACAATGTTCTCTAATCTTGAAATGCGTAAAGCTTTGCTCCGTCACCGTCTCGAGTGTAGATGTTCTTATAACTTAGAAGTACAAACAAGTGGATATTTTGCACATGCTGAAATAAATACAGGAGTGTATTTTCATTTAGTCTCGAGTTAAAAAGATTTAATGGCTCTCTGTACCTGCTCAGCTCTCACATCACTTCACTGTATTAAAGTTTCATTTTGTTTTGGAGACGGGGCAGATGGTCGTCCTCCCAGGGGTCCGCTCTGGTTCGGCCTTCGTTTTAAGTTCAAACTGTATAAAAGCTTTACTTTCCTGTAAACTTGTGGTTTACGTTCAGCCTGGTTTAGAGGCTGCAGAACGAAACATTAACACTGCTGGAGGTTTCCCTCCTACTGAGGCCTGGAAACCAAATGATATTTACTAATGCCACCAGCAGTCTGTAGTTTGTCAGGATGAAGACGTCCACCGCATCGTTTGTTTGCGTCATTAAATCTTCTGGCTCATCTGAGTCACTCTGGATGTCTTCGTAGCATGGGATCCATCCTCATTTTGAGCCTGAAACTTCCTCCGATTGAGGGAAACATTTAGGCTTTTTAATTGAAGTAAACACAACAACGTGGACTCCCCACGGGGAAGAGACCGCTGTGAGGTGACATCTGGTCTGATTGGTCGGGAAAAGGCAGAGCGGAGCGAAGAGCAGAGCGAACAGAGTAATGGTCTTGTCAGTGGGTGACAAACGATAATGATGGAAACATTTTTACTACTGGTTTATATTCAGTTTATTTATGTTTGCTACTTTTGGCACAAGTTTAATCAGCTGATCAGTAAGCCTTCAGGCCTATTAGTGTCTGATACAGTTTTATATTGCTGCAGTTTAATATTTAAATGCCTCTGTCATGGTCGTGGCTGTGTCCAGAGGCATGTTGTCTGTTGTTTTCTTCACTGTTGGGTTATCTGTTGTTTTGAAAAAAGTCCCCCAGTGTTTCCCGAGATTACGTCCTCAAAGGTCTTGTTTAGAGATGTTCAATTTACTGTCACAGAGGAGGAAAGAAACCAGAAAACAAACTGTGCTGATTGTAGAGATCTTCTGTGCTGCAGGGTTGAACATGTAAGTGAAGCATCCACGTCTTACAGTTTGTAGTCTCTTTGCAGCAACATCCACATTTAAAGCTTTGTAGTCCACCACAAGCTGATGATGCACCATGTGATGAAGCTCTCTATCAGTCTCCCCTACTCCTCTGTAAAAATAGTCTTAAAGTGAAGACATTGTGTTTTTTACTGAAAATTATTCACTAGAATCATACATGTCAATTTCACAACGACCTCCATTCACCAAGAACTACATTTAATACTTTTTATTAAGTTCCTTCAAAGTCTTGGACAGACATGGATGTAAACTGCAAATTGCCTGGTTTGCGGAGGCATGTAAGTGATGCAGGGCGGTAATTCTAATTTCTAACGCCACTTCCAGTAAAACTACTCTTTTCCGTCCACTCATCATGCAGCCTGAACCATCTGCTGTCAGAATGTGGAAGAAAGACGAATGTCTAAATGAGATCTGTCAAACAGATGATTTCATTTGAAAGAGACGAACGTGGTGTGGCAGCGGCTCAGCTGGTAAATCAATACGTCACAAGTCTGAATCAACCTCCTGAGTTCTGAAGCATCATTGAGCTCCCGTCATCTTTTATTTCTGTCTCTGTTTACCGATCAAACAAATGCTGCGAGGAAAAAATAGCGAATTTACTTCCAGCATGAGAAAAGGTCACATAAAAGTATTCATGTCTGCATCTACATCTCTCCTCATTTCTTCTCTCTTCCCGTCACTCGACAGTCTCAGTTTGATTTATTAAATATAGATATTTTTCATCACAAAGTCCACAGATTCTTTCCTCCAGTAGCAGTTCAGATGCTGGTGTAAAAACAGACTCTGGTAAAAGTAGAAGTACAGATTCAACTTCTTTCCTCCAGTAAAGTAATCGAGTACAGGCTCTGACATGTCCTCAGAGTATCAGAGTAAAAAGTCTCCCTCTGAAGGACATCTGTGGTCAAAGCTAACTGAAGCTCACGTCATATTAATATAATTCAAAGACTATTAAAGTTAAAGGTAGAATCAGTAGGATTTGTCCCAGCTGTTCCTGAACGCACCACAAAGACAGCTGATTGTTGAGTCTCATTCCCAGGACGTCACATAGACACATGTTGGGTTGTAAAGCGTCCCGAGCAGCAACAAAGAGAGAAAATCAGAAACTCTCTGCAGAGGGCTCACATGCATCAAAACTAAAGAAAGAGCCTGTTTTGAAAATGTAAAGAGGAGAAAGTCAAGACATTTGTGTTCAAATGTAAAGAGGAAAAATCAGAAGCTGTCTCTTAGAGAAATAATTTAGACCAAATCTGGATGTTGGTGTCAGGAGGTGTTCGATTATATTCTCAAAAAATGTCTGTCTGTAAATTTTGCCTTGTGGTTCCTGTGAATATTTAAACATTTAAACCAGCAGTTCAAACAAATCAAGTGTCCCTTGTGTGTGTAAAAATCCTCAACTTCATGTTCTCAGCGATGTCTTCAAAGTGAAGGCTGAAATTTAAAGTGAAAAGTCATGTTTCTAAACCTCACGTGGTGCACGAGTCCATGTAGAAACTCTCCAGTCTCACACGTCCTCACGTTGTGGCTGTGTTTTTTAAAAAGAAGCCTGTTTGAGCAGAAGCTCGGTTAACACTTCTTAAATCGAGTTACGTAACAGGCAGATTAGCTGAACGGATGGAAAACAGCAACTTTCATACTCAGAAAATGTGAGATTATGAAGATCTTGTTTTTACACCGTAAATCATGTCGTTTTAATTACTGCGTGAGCTTTTCTTACCATTAAGCTTTTCCCCTTGAAGATGTGTGACACTGATACAAATCATCACAGTAATGAGAGCACTAACACGGCAGTTCAAAACATGTGACAGAAATATATCATGAGGATATAAATATGCAGCGGCATAAAACAAAGGAAAGCGCCGCTCACGAGCTCGCTTGCCTCCACATGGGGTTGGCATAGCAACCAACAAAGCACAGCAGGTCACAGTTTATCATGTGAAGCACAGTTGGAAAGAGTCTTTGACCAGAGAGATAATTGCTCAAGTTTCCCAACAACACCAGATACCAAACCAGATAAAAGAGATGTGAGATCGAAGAATTTATGGCTCCGACCTTCTTTTTATCTGATTTATGATGAGAAAAAAAAACTCCATATTGGGAAAACTGTGACCGGTTTTCTTAAACAATGGCTTCTCCAAAGTTCAAGCTCTTGGCAGCTCAGTCTGGTGCGGAGGCAACAGAAATGTTGAATAAACAGCCATTAATTACTTTTACAGTCGGGAGATTACTCGACTTTAAAATGATTCTCAGCCGAAGTGAAAACAAACCGAGCCTCGAGTGAGATCAGCGATGAGACGGTAGGGACAGTTTCTTTTTAATCACCGTTATCCAGCTCAGAATACACAAAGCTGACACATTCTCACACACATAAGGTTTAACAACAGATGCTTTGTTTCCTCGGAAAAAGGTTTAAAGTTACAAACAGTTTCTGACCAAACGTAGGTGAACAGAATTGTTTCTTCTGTTTGGATCTCTACGAGCTCAGACGCACCAGGCTGATGTCAGAGAACTAGAATCTGATGGTTTGTTTCCCATCAGCCTACAAACTTAGAAATTCTATTCCAGGCAGGCAGCACTGTTGTTTTCTCCATAAATTGGCCAAATGTGTGCACATGAATGGTACATTTTAGGGAATTTAGCTGAAGATACTAGTGAACCTGCACCTCAAGAGCAGTGAATCTCTTCCTCAGCCGTGGCTCAGATAGCAGAGGGACCGGAGAGCCAACATTTCTAAATTTGTCATCTTCGATATAACTGCCAGATTACACAGAAATCTGTGGTGAGGGAGATTCCTGTTGATAAAACCAGGTTTAAGTGGTTGTGTGTGTGTTTGTAGACTGACCTTGATGGATTCCAGTATTTGTTTTTTGTTTTTTTTTGCATTAGCCATGCTGAAGTGTCCAAGAGCTAGATACTGAAACCCTTCCGCCTTCTGCTGGACTCTGGAGGGAGCCAACAAACAAGAATTGAATCCTTTCAGACAGTAAAGAACATTTAAAGAGGTCATATGATGCTAATTTTCAGGTTCATACTTTTATTTGGGGGTCGTAGGAGAATAGGTTAACATACTTTTTAACATACTTTTTTTTAAACACATTATTTTTCTCATATGGTGCCTCACTGCAGCAGCTTTTCACATTGTGTCTTGAACGCTCTGTTTTAGCAACAGAGTGAGACATCTCGCCTCTGTTCAATCTTTGATGAGAGTTGTACATGCGCATTACTTAACGGGCCGGCTGTAGCCAATCAGAGGCAGAGAAGGGCGGGTGATGCCGAGCGAGGTAGTGTGATCTGAAATAACGCCGCTCCAGCAGTAGCAGCTGTGTGTCTGCTGACTGACTGCAGTGTATGGATTTTATAATAAATGTATAAAGATATATATTTATATAACACCTGTTACATAGTGATGCACATAAGTTACAGAAGTAAAGGCTCGACTCCAAACCGAGTGTTTCAGGCAGGGCAGGAGGGATTTCTGTGGGAGACAGTGACTCCCTTTTTCACTTTCCAGAACTTAAATATGCAGATAAATGCTTCATAACACAATAAAGGAAAGGCAAAAACCCCAAATCCAAAATATGAGTCTCTTTGACCTGTCTTATATAAAAGCAACCTGCTGGATCAAAATCTGTCTTGGTCCTTAGTCCAGTTAGTCCTTGTCCCCTTAATTAACCTGATTATTGGAGATAAATTGATTCTATTGCCCCATAAACCAGCTCTGATCTCCTCTTGTTATGACATCAGATTGACCCTCTCCAGGAGGCCTATAGAGGACTGAACTGTCAAATACAAACAAAGCTTGGACGAACACGATGTGGCAATAAATATTTGGACACATTTATCACATAGTACAATGTTAGGGTCAACTTAATAGACAATAATAGAAAGTCATGAATGTGAAACTTCAGCCTCTGTAACACAACAGCAGCTTATTAAAGCCGTGAATCACACTGAACCACACTGATCCGCTCAGTGTTTCACTGCAGTCCTGGACTCACAGGAGCAGAATCAAAGATGCAGAGAAGAATATGTCCAATGAAGCGAGTGTTGTCTCAGTAACTTCCCACACTAATTGTGTTAGTAGCTGTTTTTCTTTTCCATGCACGTGTGCAGATACTAACCCACTCACATACAGTCAATCCTCCCACTCAAACAGAATTAAGGCTCTTTTAACATTTCTCAGTTTTATTGGTTCTTCTGTCATGTTGTTGATTGTTTCCTGGGGAAGTTTGGTTCTTTGTGATAAAGTCTGAACAAACAACGTCACAGGAAGATATCTTTACTTTAGAGGTGAACCGCTGTTGTTGATGCCTTTTGCATCTTCACTGAGAGATCAAACCATCTCGCTGTTCCTCCCATTGGGCTGATTTGCTTATTAAAATTAGTTATTTTGGGGAGAGTTTGATTTTTTCATGTAGCCTTTAGCTGACTGAAAGTTGTGCCTGCAGGGACTTAGATTTATAACATGTATACAGGCTATAGATGTACTGTGCTTTTATATTTACAGCATTAAATCTCACTCATCTCAGTTATAAGTCTTGACACTGATTTGAAGAACACATTTCAAGTTAAACACAACATATCGACGGACTTGCTGCAGCTCTGAACTTGTACATGTGCCTTTGTGTCCTGACAGTAACTGTAAACGTGTTCCGTCTCCAGTATCGCCGCTGTCATAACGTAAAGGATGATTGTGTGCTTTGCAGGGAGAGATGAGACGATGCAGCCGAGCAAGCCGTCCTTCCTGGAGTACTTTGAGCAGAAAGAGAAGGAGGCCAACAGTCACAATGACGGAGGAGGAAAAGGAGAAAACTGCGCAGACAACCGTAAACTGCCAGCTGAGGGAGATCTCCAAGTGGTGAGTTAGAAACACTGAGTTTGTATCTGTGATGAGCCTCACAGCGTCGAGATGACGAGTCACCACAGAGCCATCCTCCTGTTCTGTCCAGCTTGAGTCACTGTGGCCATGAACTGCTATGCTAACATTAGCTAGTCTAAGTTTAGGTAAAGCATTCAAGCCTTGTGGGCAGGATTAATGTAAAATCAATGTGCAGAGCATCAAAAGTACTGAAAAAACTTCTCCCAGACAAAGTTTGTAGTCAAAATGTTCACTGTAGCTGCTAAGCTAAGAGCGATACCTTTAATGTAAAGGAGTTCTGAAGTTGTTAAAGGTCTTATTTTTTTGCACAGGTGACTCAGTTTCAGTGTGTTAATGAACGGAGGTGAAGATCTGTTGTTTCCGTGCCTCCTTAGTTTGACTCCCTTTGTTCTCCTCCGTCTGGCTGCCTTTACGTTTCAGCTCAGTTGGCTGAGTCCTCTGAGGGAGAGCACATTACAGAGAGCGCTCGTTTGTCTCACTCAGAGACATTTAAGCAGAACAAATGGCTGCTGCTGGGATTAAATATTAAATATGTGACCTTTAAATGCGAGGTGGTTTCTCTTACCAGACCACCCGGCTCCCTGCTCACTGTACAGGCTTCTTATGGAAGCGAGAACAATTAAGCTTTGTTTCTCAGAAAACAAGGCGACTTTATGGAGTGATCGATTTTTTTCTGCAGTTATTGAGGACGGATTTAGCAACGATAGAATTGTGTAAATGCTGTAAAATGTTCAGTGTGTGTGTGTGTGTGTGTGTGTGTGTGTGTGTGTGTGTGTGTGTGTGTGTGTGTGTGTGTGTGTGTGTGGCATTCCGTGCACCTATTGAGACTCAGATCTGTGCCGCTGTGCATTTTTAGTTGTCGCACTAACAGGCAGTGACAGGTAACCGCTGGCTGACCCTGATTCTCACTGGAGTTCTCCTGGATCACTGTGAACACACACACCAATATACAAACACACACACACCAATATACAAACACACACACACCAATATACAAACACACACACAGAGGGAGCATCGTTTTCAGTAGGTGTATCACACATCGCTGTGACATCAACACTGTCGTAGTTAATAGGTGTCACACACACACACACACACACACACACACACACCGCACTTTATCCTCCGTAATATAATAAATGATGTGTTGTGCACACACACAAAGGTTACAAAGTGTTACGCTAACGAAAGCACATGACAATACTGTGCTCTACAGAAGACACGTTGTTTTAATGTTTTAATCACTTGATCTGTCTTGTGACAGACGGTGAGCGATACGATTGTAGGTGTTTTAATTAGAAATGATTTGACCTCTGTTGCTTTGTGTGTACGGCACATTTGTGTTATTGTTTTAAATTTACTAAAATCTTTCTATTCTTTGTGTGTTTGTATTGTAATCAGGGCGTCACTGTAACAGAGAGCTTGTTTTCTGTGGCCTCTCCCTGTTTAAATAAAGCTATAATGTAAAGATAACAGCAGGAAATAACACACCGCTGCCACAAATTTAACTGAGCAACTTTTAAATCCAGCGATGAAGGACGCCAACGTTCATCTGCCCAACCCTCCTCTCCACTGCTCATTCATTCTTCTTTTAACACTTCAAACTACAGAACATCCAACTATAAGATATAAGCCTGAAAATAAAAACTGAGATACAGAGTTGTTTGAATAGAGATGATGCTTTGTCTCGTGTTGTCACATTGATGTGAACCGTGCAGAGCGGCACATTGCAAAGTTTCAACTCGTCTCATCGTGAATCTTTGGTCTGAACTGAACATCAGTGTTCTGTGTTTCTGTGTCCTGGTTGTGTTTGACTTCTGAATCTCTCAGGTGAGTTAAAGTGTCTCAGTGTTTCCAGTTCAGAGACATTTCAACACTTTATGTGCGAAGACAGCAGTCCAGTTAATTCAAACAGGCTTCGCTCGATGACACAAATCCCGCTCGGGGAGGATTTATTGTTCCATTAGACTTGCAAATGTGAGGATAAAAAGCTAATTTCTTCTGGGATCTTTAATACTGGGAGGCAGCGCGTTGACAGCTTCATGCTGACGGCGTTTAATTTTAGATCTGACTACTCGGCTATTTTTGTGTTTAGCTGCCAGATGTTTTTTTAATGTAGTTATTCAGAACGTTTTCATGTTGGCAACAAAACTCTGAACACTCTCGTTTCCTCCAGTTTGTGGTTTATATGTTGAGCTGAATTGTCTCTTTCTCACACTGACTGTCGACTGTCTCTGATGAACTTTGGGGGGATTTAGATACGTAGAAATCCCTCTCTGAGTTTGAACATTTCATATTAAGATGTCTTTGTTTTAAGCTGCTTTGGCTGATATTTACCATCCTTCATGTGGCTCATGCTTCAGCCAGTTCAGTGGTGTGATGAACCGTCCAACCGGGATGTATAATCCAGTGTTCTAACACCACTTTGCCTCTCTGTTCAGTGGCTCCCTGTTGCAGCTCACATCCAGTTCAACACTCAGGACTGCTCTTTACTCCCTCCAGGTCACAGTAAAAACCATTTACTCCTCTTCAGCATCTGAATGATGCTACCACTTACTAATGTCAAAGTTCCTTTAAGAAAAAAAACATTAAGGGATGGGGTTAAATGTTTTTATGCCATCTAGCTCTTGCTCTTATGGAGATCGAATGCACATACTGCGAGTCAATTTGGATAAAAGCATCTGCTAATGAATGTAATGTAAATATATAAGGCCTCTAACTTGCCTTCTCTGTATCGTAAATCTCCACATTAAGCATGCCGTTAGTCACTGACGGAGACGTCACCCATGTTGATTTTCATTTTTCTACCATTACACGTCTTTTACTTAACTGTTGCCAGTAAATACAGCAACATTCTCTGTTTATCATTACTGCCTCTTGCTCTTTTTTTTTTTTGGAGCAGTAATATGATAATTTGACTTGAGGCCATAAAATGTCAAAATGAGCCATCAGATTGTGTTTGTTAGTCGCTTTTTTTTTTGGAATTTTTTTTTTGGAATTTTTTTTTTG
>CM077785.1:34208549-34436049 GCA_039737535.1 Lagodon rhomboides
TTAGTTTTCACCTTATCCTTTTCTTTAACTGCCAGAAAGGGGCTTCCATATACATCACTGTTAACCTGATGTAAAGCCTGACACAGACACCTTTTGCAGTAGGTGAAAATAGAGTGAATGCAGCAGGTGTTTTTCCCACTGTGAATATTTCTGCTACTGAAAATGTCCAGAGCAGAAACTCCTAATTGACTTTGTGCACAAAGCCTTGTCACGCTTTAGATAAATAAAGGGTAATGGTTCGTTGTCTGAGATCTTAAACGCAGATGCTGCTCTCAGTTACTTTTTTGAGTGTGTAGGTGAGTGAAATGCAGCAGAGTAATAATTATGCAAACCATGAAAATTATTTCTTCACTTGGAGAAATAAAAGTTGAAACTTGTAAATGTGGGAACTTGAAAGTTCAGCATCTACACTTGTTCTGATCTGAAGCAGGTAGTTTTCTGTTATTGGTATCGGCTGAAAAACTCAAAATAGTGCACCCCAAATTAAAACATGAAGCGTTTCCAGTGGAAATGCCAGATCCACGAAATACCCAAAGCACATATGCAGAATAGTTGTGTTAACACTTTAAGTTGCACAAACAACACACACATACTTGCTTGTAGTGATTATGATGAGCAGCATGATGCAGCAGGGAGCCAGTTTCAGGGGAATGGTGTAGGTCATGATCTGCAGTGCCACAGAAGTTGTCAGCATGATCATGTCGTTTATAACCAAATGTATGTACAGCACGTACCTGCAGGAGAGACGATCACAGCAGTCAGCAAGGAGAAGATATGACAGGAGAGGACAAAATACTTATGATTTGACTGTTATCATCTTCACATATTTGTTTGAAAGAAAACACACATGGTCCTCGTATCACCTGGGGTCTCTCTGGAAGACATGGCTCTTAAAGTAGATGTAGACAAAAGTTCCATTGATGAAGTTGATGATGACGGCGATAAAAAACGTGATGAAGTTCTTTAAGAAAGCTTCGCTCAGGGTGTCCAGACGTCTGGTTGAGTTCATATCGCACCTCGTCCTGCTTAGTCCTGAGAAACCAAGTCTCGGTTCAGATCAAATGAGGAAAAAGAGTCAGTGTCTCAGTTATTGTTGAGTCAATGAAACCATCTCAGTTTACCTCAATTAAAAAAATCTTCAAAATTGCAATATGGCTAAGTTAATATCAGAATCACAGAAGCCTCAATTGTTTGATAAATGTAAAATATGTGACAAAAAATCATTATAACAAAGTAGTGTCTGGTATCCTGGCCAGGCTCCAACTAACAGTTATTTTCACTGACAATCAATCTTCTGATTATTTCCACAATGAATCGCTGTCTGTAAAAAGTCAAAAAATTATGAAATATCACAATTTACCAGAACCCTGAATGATGTCTCCAAAAAATTCACAGACTCACTCACAGAAAATTCTCACATAATAGAAGACACATTTTGCTTTGAATATGACTGAAACAGTGAATTGATTATTAAAGTTGTTGACAATAAATTTTCTTTTGATTGGTGAATCGATTATTGTCTAATTGTTGCATCTCTGATTTGAGAGGAGAAAAAAACAACAACATGATTCATAATTTCTTCACATAAAATGATTTAGAATTGATATTAATTGGATTTTAGAAAATAGAATAAAATTTAAACTAGAAAAAAAAAAATCCCTATTTATGAGTAGCTAGATTTCTGTTAAAATATTCCCTCTAGTTATCTCTGATTGGATTAAAATATCACATTTTAAAGTTAAGAACAGAAGAGTTTTTTATCATTATATTTCAATAAACTGACTGACAAACTGGCAAAATTAAGGCAAGCAAATAAAGAACAAATGGACCATTTATGAATTAGTATTAGTATTCGTAGTAATAGTAGTTTAAGAATTGTCTAACTTTTTAACAAACATCTAAATGGAAAGGTAAAGTCAGCAAGGTAAACTTACTTCAGTGCCACACTGGTCTGGCCTATGTGGTGATATCGTGCTAACTGTCTGTGAGTAGTGAGAGCAACAAGAAGAGATGCTGTTATATAGATTTCTGTGATGATAATTCAGTGAGATGATCCCGTCATGTAGATGTGGGAGTCACTGAGGAGGGTACTTTTCTATGTCAGTGTTTGAAATGTAAATGTATTGTTAATGTCAAGTACAGTTTGATTTAGTGATTGTAAAATAGACCTCTAATCATGTCGATCTTTTGCTACTTTAACACATTACTTTAACAGATTTAATATTGTTTTCGTCAAAAGTGTCATTTGCTGGTTTCAATGTACATTTCTTTGTCATTTATGATAGTTGTAAATGCTACCCATGAAGATTATATGCTAGCAGTCTTATTTTGACCGGCTGTATTTTCACTCTACTGTCAGTTATTAGTTGCCTTTATTCGCAACAGCTGACTGCAAATTGCGATTGTATGGACCCAGTAGTAGACCGAATATTTCACAATTCATTATATTGGAACGACTTGGCATTAGGTTATGAGACTGTTATGTAACTTCTCTTAACATTTCTGAAGACATTACAAGGTTTATTACATGTGCGTCTGACTTTAGCAGTGAAACTGTTAGTTATTGTGCACAGTTAGTAAATGATGAACTTCTTGCTCCAGGAAACAAGGAGCAGATCCGGCTTCTAACCCAATGAAGAAACGACCAGGCCTTTAGAGCTGGAATATGCTGCTGCATCAAGCATTGGGCCGAGTGATGTAAGTAAACCGTGTGCCCTGTGAAAACCATGTGGCTGTCTGATGAAAATGTGTTCTCTGCAGTCCATGTTTCTGCTATATGACAATATAAAATTATTAGTTCTGTACACAACTGTTCCTTACTTTCCTCCTACAATGCCTTTTCACAGTCATATCAACAAAAACAATAATCAGTCAACTAATACTAGTTTTTAAATTTAAGCATCAAGTGTTGAACACTTTGCACAGACATATTTGTCAAAAACCACATTATCTTAAATGGATACCTGAATAAAAAGGAATTTATTCAGGTAGTTCAGGTGAAGAGGGGGTGGTGGAGGAAGGCTTAGGCTTATAGCTGGTGATAATGGGGCTGGAAGGCAGAGGCTTTGGTCAAGGCTCCAGTGAGTGGCACTATTGGATCCACAGAGGGATCTGGCTGGTGGCTGAGGAGCAGGAGGCTGGGCGGCAGAGTGACTGTGGAGCTGCAGCTTAGAATTGCACTGGCTCTAGGAAAGACATGGACTTCAAAAGTGTGTGTTGAAGATGCAATGTATCAAGCAAGTACAAAGTCACAATTAGTACAAGAGGCCAGCCAACGCTGGGAGCCGCACCCAGTGTCTGCAAGAAAACCTCAGAGCACACGGACCAAAACCAAAACACGAAGCACAGAGAGAACACAATGTCCACAATCATGACAGTGGATTTGGCTTGATTGAACTGGAAGGGACTGTTGGTGGAGTTATACACTCTATTGAGTGCCATTCTAGCGCTCCCCATCCCTGGATTCTCAGATTCATATGAATGAAATAAAATGTAAATTATCTGTTTAAAATCAGAAATTATATTATTAATCATTATTAATGATCACTATGGTTGAAATAGTTATTACTTTAAACTTGAACTTGAATATTATAATGTTTTTGAGGTTGTTCAGGTGTTTGGGATCATTTAAGGTTAAGTAGTGAACATATTCAGTCTTTCAATAAGAACAAAGGCTAAAGCAACTGAATTTTTAAATGTTGTATTTTCTTTATGCATTCTGCACTGCACTTTGGAACATTTACAGTAAACGGACAAACCATATTTTGAAAACCAGCTGCATTTCATAAAAATGTGCATTTACTATTATGGAAACAGGGCTCCAGACTGCGACCAAATGGTCGCATTTTGTGACCAAAATTTGAGACAGTGCGACTAAATTTTACATTTAGTCACGCATGTGCGATCAGTGAATTTGCCGGTGTTTTTTTTTTTTCTTTTTTTTTACACTGGTATTGTGTAAGGGGCCAATGGCAGGCCAATCAGAGCACTGAGGCCAATGTGTGTCAGGGACAGGGAATTCAGCCAAATTCAGCACATAGCAGACAGGAAGTCACGCACCAAAACAACAGTATACCATCCGGTTACTTTTCAAAATAAAACACTCCGTGTTGACGCCAGCACACAAATCTATAAAAGAGACAAATACAAGCTCTTCTACTGATCCTTCGGTCGGGAACACTTCCTGTTGTTGTTTTTATAACACATAACGGTCGCGGTGGCGAGTGATTGTGTGATTATCGCGGGAACTCCTTGGTCTCATGACGCCAGTTGTCGACAGTACTGCGCCGCGGCAGACTCAAAATGCAACCGGTGGGGATCGGAGTCGTAACGCACCGGGCACGTATCTGGTGGAATCTCTGGGTTATTTCCTCCCCGATAAGCCCCGTAGTGTGCCCTAACTCAGAGGAGTGAGTTTGAGTCTGAAGACACAAGTGTGGCGAAAAAGGCATACTGTTTTCGTGAAGAATGGCAGCGCAAATTTGACTGGTTAAAGTCTCAGAGAGACGAATTCCATGAACTGCAAATTTTGAGGTCAATACCCGCAACACGCGGGGAACATGAAATTTGTAGGTAATGCTGCACAATGCTGCACTACACAGTTAAAATACAACACACTGGTTAAACACAGTGCTAGTGTAAGGCATGAAATACGTCGTGACCTGTATGAAGACGCAACTCCACTGTCAGTTGCATTTAGAAGTCAAGAGGCTTTTACTCAGTGCGCTGAGGAGGCCGAATTAATATTTAAGTTGAACACGGCCTTTTTCATTGCCAAGGGTTATTTATATATATATATATATATATATATATATATATATATATATATATATATATATATATATATATATATATATATATATATATATATATATATATATATATATATATATATATATATATATATATATATATATATATATATATATATATAATGATGCCAATGTGTGCCCCTAAATTTCGTGAATGTGCTCCTAAAATTTTCAGTTAGGGGCAACTGTGCTCCAAGTAAAAAAAGTTAGTCTGAAGCCCTGTGGAAAGAAACTTTTACAAACTTTTTCTGACCCAATTTGTATTTGCAGAAAGTTACCTACAACATGCAAAATCACTGGTGTTTAAGTTCATTCAGTGTGAGACCTTTTTGGACCTTCTCTGGGGTCTCATTGGGTTTACCCTCCTCTTTGCAGGATAACAGCTCCAGTAGAAGAGCATCCTGACGTGGCTGCTGAAAGTCTTGTCTCTGATGCCGTATATGAGCGGACTGAGCAGACGTGGAAGGATACCAGAAATCAGGTAGGTGGTGAAGATGATTGTGCTGCGTTTCTTGGGCCAAGCAGTGACTAACATAATGTCGATGAATGGAGCAATGAAGGAGGACATGCAGATGAGGAGTTGGACTCCGTGCAGCAGGATGGTGTTACGGGCGTTTCTGGCTGAGGCCTGGCTCAAACCTGAGGCTGCCCGGGCAGCACAGAGGACCTTCAAGTAGGTGATGAGCACAGTCAGGAAGACGAAGCAAAGCAGAAGCCCCTGAGGAGGACATAAAGGCACACAAGCCAAAAACATAAACAAACTGCTCCATGGAATAAACACAAATGGCTGATATCATAAAGGAAACCAAAGACTAATAATCAGTATTTCACCTGGACAATTTCCCTGTGTGTCTTGTGGAACGGTGTGCTGAAGATGTTGGAATCAAAACAGATGACGTTTCTTGAGAAGATAGAAAGAGGCTGGGTGGCAGCAAGGAAGATGATATCTGTGACGGTGGGCATGAGGGACACGGCCCACATCAGTGTGATGAAACCGTAGGTCCGCTGCACGGTGCAGATCTGGACGTGATGAAGAGGTTTGCAAACAGCAATATAGCGCTCGAGTGCCATGCCAGCCAGGTTCAGAGGGCTGTTCCTGGGTGAAGACAATTAAAAACACCCAAGATTTGATTTGTTCAGGATTTGTTCCGATTTACATTACAAATACAAATGAAGTGTGGATCTCATTTATGAAGAGACATACTGTACATGAATGTGCTAATCTAACTTTAATTGCTAGTCACTTTGCAGGGACAATTTGTTTGCATGTTGGACCTGCATACAATTTCTCCTCACATATTTGTCGTGTTGCCAAAGTGAAATGTCTGTTGTTTTCCCTCTGTAGTATTTATACTACACTTTTGTCGCTTTGGACAAAAGCGTCTGCTAAATGCCCTAACTGTAAATGTAATGTAAATATAAATAACATGCCCTCATACTGACCCGTTTTACTCTGGTTATGATCTCTGGTCATGTCTCTGACACAGTATGTTAAACATGCTGGTCCTACATTGATCATCAGCATCCACAGATGTGTTTTAAACTGGTTCACAAAGCCAAACTTAGTAAATACACACAACACATTACATTATACTCCACTGTTGCTTCCGTTGTAGTCTGATCTCTAAAGTCTAAATCCTCGATTCCACCTTTGATTTCGAATGTCAAGATCGTGACGTCATTTCAATTGATATCCGATTATATCCGACTTATAATCAAGATCCTGACACTCCTAATAACTATGACTTATTATCTCATGATTTTGGCCTTTTCTCTCATTATTATGATTTACCATGTGAATATTCTTCATCAAGCTTAGTTTTCACCTTATCCTTTTCTTTAACAGGCAGAAAGGGGCTTCCATATGTATCACTGTTAACCTGATGTAAAGCCTGGCACAGACACTTTTGCAGTAGGTGATAACAGAGTGAATGCAGCATGTAGGCTGATTGAAATTCAGTTTATACAAAGCTGCTGCTGTACACTTAACTTTTGTCATATTGTTTTTCCCACCGAATATTTTTGCCACTGAAAATGTCAGAGCAGAAACTCCTGATTGACTTTGTGCACAATGCCTGAACATGTCACGCTTTAAATGAATATAGGCTAATAGTTTGTTGGCTCAGATCTTAAACACAGTTGCCGCTCTTAGTGACTTGTTTTTAATGTGTATGTCGGTGAAATGCAGCGGAGTAATAATTATGCAAACTATGAACATTATTTCCTCACTTGGAGAAACTAAAGTTGAAACTTGGAAGTTCAGCATCTACACTCGTTCTGATCTGAAGCAGGTAGTTTTCTGTTATATGTATCTGAAAAACCATCATCAACAATCATAGTGCACCCCAATCTAAAACATGTAATGTTTGCAGTGGAAATGTCAGATCCAAGAAAACCCCCAAAGCACATATGCAGAAAAGTTGTGTTAACACTTTAAGTTGAACAAACAACACACACCTACTTGTTTGTAGCGACTAAGATGAGCAGCATGATGCAGCAGGGAGCCAGTTTCAGGGGAATGGTGTAGATCATGATCTGCAGTGCCACAGCAATTGTCAGCAGGATCATGTCATTGATAACCAAATGTATGTACAGCACGTACCTGCAGGAGAGACAAGCACAGCAGTCAGCAAGGAGAAGATATGACAGGAGAGGAAAAGATAAGAAGAGAGCAGGATTTAGCAAAATATATGAAGGTACAAGAGCAAAAATCTAATCGATTTGACTGTAATCATCTTCACATATTTGTTTGAAAGAAAACACACATGGTCCTCGTATCACCTGGGGTCTCTCCGGAAGACATGGCTCTTAAAGTAGGTGTAGACAAAAGTTCCATTGATGAAGTTGATGATGACGGCGATAAAAAATGTGATGAAGTTCTTTAAGAAAGCTTCGCTCAGGGTGTCCAGACGTCTGGTTGAGTTCATATCGTACCTCGTCCTGCTTAGTTCTGAGAAACCAAGTCTCGGTTCAGATCAAATGAGGAAAAAGAGTCAGTGTCTCAGTTATTGTTGAGTCAATGAAACCGTCTCAGTTTACCTCAATTAAAAAAATCTTCAAAATTGCAATATGGCTAAGTTAAATATCCAAATCACAGAAGCCTCAATTGTTTGATAAATGTAAAATATGTGACAAAAAATCATTATAACAAAGTAGTGTCTGGTATCCTGGCCAGGCTCCAACTAACAGTTATTTTCACTGACAATCAATCTTCTGATTATTTCCACAATGAATCGCTGTCTGTAAAAAGTCAAATTATGAAATATCACAATTTACCAGAACCCTGAATGATGTCTCCAAAAAATTCACAGACTCACTCACAGAAAATTCTCACATAATAGAAGACACATTTTGCTTTGAATATGACTGAAACAGTGAATTGATTATTAAAGTTGTTGACAATAAATTTTCTTTTGATTGGTGAATCGATTATCGTCTAATTGTTGCATCTCTGATTTAAGAGGAGAAAAAAACAACAACATGATTCATAATTTCTTCACATAAAATGATTTAGAATTGATATTAATTGGATTTTAGAAAATAGAATAAAATTTAAACTAGAAAAAAAACCATCCCTATTTATGAGTAGCTAGATTTCTGTTAAAATATTCCCTCTAGTTATCTCTGATTGGATTAAAATATCACATTTTAAAGTTAAGAACAGAAGAGTTTTTTATCATTATATTTCAATAAACTGACTGACTAACTGCCAAAATTAAGGCAAGCAAATAAAGAACAAATGGACCATTTCTGAATTAGTATTAGTATTAGTAGTAGTAGTAGTTTAAGAATTGTCTTACTTTTTAACAAACATCGAAATGGAAAGGTAAATTAAGCGAGGTAAACTTACTTCAGTGCCACACTGGTCTGGCCTATGTGGTGATATCGTGCTAACTGTCTGTGAGTAGTGAGAGCAACAAGAAGAGATGCTGTTATATAGATTTCTGTGATGATAATTCAGTGAGATGATCCCGTCATGTAGATGTGGGAGTCACTGAGGAGGGTACTTTTCTATGTCAGTGTTTGAAATGTAAATGTATTCTTAATGTCAAGTACAGTTTGATTTAGTGATTGTAAAATAGACCTCTAATCATGTCGATCTTTTGCTACTTTAACACATTACTTTAACAGATTTAATATTGTTTTCATCAAAGGTGTCATTTGCTGGTTTCAATGTACATTTCTTTGTCATTTATGATAGTTGTAAATGCTACCCATGAAGATTATATGCTAGCAGTCTTATTTTGACCGGCTGTATTTTCACTCTACTGTCAGTTATTAGTTGCCTTTATTCGCAACAGCTGACTGCAAATTGCGATTGTATGGACCCTGTAGTAGACCGAATATTTCACAATTCATTATATTGGAACGACTTGGCATTAGGTTATGAGACTGTTATGTAACTTCTCTTAACATTTCTGAAGACATTACAAGGTTTATTACATGTGCGTCTGACTTTAGCAGTGAAACTGTTAGTTATTGTGCACAGTTAGTAAATGATGAACTTCTTGCTCCAGGAAACAAGGAGCAGATCCGGCTTCTAACCCAATGAAGAAACGACCAGGCCTTTAGAGCTGGAATATGCTGCTGCATCAAGCATTGGGCCGAGTGATGTAAGTAAACCGTGTGCCCTGTGAAAACCATGTGGCTGTCTGATGAAAATGTGTTCTCTGCAGTCCATGTTTCTGCTATATGACAATATAAAATTATTAGTTCTGTACACAACTGTTCCTTACTTTCCTCCTACAATGCCTTTTCACAGTCATATCAACAAAAACAATAATCAGTCAACTAATACTAGTTTTTAAATTTAAGCATCAAGTGTTGAACACTTTGCACAGACATATTTGTCAAAAACCACATTATCTTAAATGGATACCTGAATAAAAAGGAATTTATTCAGGTAGTTCAGGTGAAGAGGGGGTGGTGGAGGAAGGCTTAGGCTTATAGCTGGTGATAATGGGGCTGGAAGGCAGAGGCTTTGGTCAAGGCTCCAGTGAGTGGCACTATTGGATCCACAGAGGGATCTGGCTGGTGGCTGAGGAGCAGGAGGCTGGGCGGCAGAGTGACTGTGGAGCTGCAGCTTAGAATTGCACTGGCTCTAGGAAAGACATGGACTTCAAAAGTGTGTGTTGAAGATGCAATGTATCAAACAAGTACAAAGTCACAATTAGTACAAGAGGCCAGCCAACGCTGGGAGCCGCACATTGGTACACTGGTATTGTGTAAGGGGCGAATGGCAGGCCAATCAGAGCACTGAGGCCAATGTGTGTCAGGGACAGGGAATTCAGCCGAATTCAGCACATAGCAGACAGGAAGTCACACACCAAAACAACAGTATACCATCCAGTTACTTTTCAAAATAAGACACTCCGTGTTGACGCCAGCACACAAATCTATAAAAGAGACAAATACAAGCTCTTCTACTGATCCTTCGGTCGGGAACACTTCCTGTTGTTGTTTTTATAACACATAACGGTCGCGGTGGCGAGTGATTGTGTGATTATCGCGGGAACTCCTTGGTCTCATGACGCCAGTTGTCGACAGTACTGCACCGCGGCAGACTCAAAATGCAACCGGTGGGGATCGGAGTCGTAACGCACCGGGCACGTATCTGGTGGAATCTCTGGGTTATTTCCTCCCCGATAAGCCCCGTAGTGTACCCTAGCTCAGAGGAGTGAGTTTGAGTCTGAAGACACAAGTGTGGCGAAAAAGGCATACTGTTTTCGTGAAGAATGGCAGCGCAAATTTGACTGGTTAAAGTCTCAGAGAGACGAATTCCATGAACTGCAAATTTTGAGGTCAATACCCGCAACACGCGGGGAACATGAAAATTGTAGGTAATGCTGCACAATGCTGCACTACACAGTTAAAATACAACACACTGGTTAAACACAGTGCTAGTGTAAGGCATAAAATACGTCGTGACCTGTATGAAGACGCAACTCCACTGTCAGTTGCATTTATATATATATATATATATATATATATATATGATGCCAATGTGTGCCCCTATTTCGTGAATGTGCTCCTAAAATTTTCAGTTAGGGGCAACTGTGCTCCAAGTAAAAAAAGTTAGTCTGAAGCCCTGTGGAAAGAAAGTTTTACAAACTTTGACTGACCCAGTTTGTATTTGCAGAAAGTTACCTACAACATGCAAAATCACTGGTGTTTAAGTTCATTCAGTGTGAGACCTTTTTGGACCTTCTCTGGGGTGTCATTGGGTTTACCCTCCTCTTTGCAGGATAACAGCTCCAGCAGAAGAGCATCCTGACGTGGCTGCTGAATGTCTTGTCTCTGATGCCATATATGAGCGGACTGAGCAGACGTGGAAGGATACCAGAAATCAGGTAGGTGGTAAAGAGAATTGTGCTGCGTTTCTTGGGCCAAGCAGTGACTAACATAATGTCGATCAATGGAGCAATGAAGGAGGACATGCAGATGAGGAGCTGGACTCCGTGCAGCAGGATGGTGTTACGGGCGTTTCTGGCTGAGGCCTGGCTCAAACCTGAGGCTGCCCGGGCAGCACAGAGGACCTTCAAGTAGGTGATGAGCACAGTCAGGAAGACGAAGCAAAGCAGAAGCCCCTGAGGAGGACATAAAGGCACACAAGCCAAAAACATAAACAAACTGCTCCATGGAATAAACACAAATGGCTGATATCATAAAGGAAACCAAAGATTAATAATCAGTATTTCACCTGGACAATTTCCCTGTGTGTCTTGTGGAACGGTGTGCTGAAGATGTTGGAATCAAAACAGATGACATTTCTTGAGAAGATAGAAAGAGGCTGGGTGGCAGCAAGGAAGATGATATCTGTGACGGTGGGCATGAGGGACACGGCCCACATCAATGTGATGAAAACGTAGGTCCGCTGCACGGTGCAGATCTGGACGTGATGAAGAGGTTTGCAAACAGCAATATAACGCTCGAGTGCCATGCCAGCCAGGTTCAGAGGGCTGTTCCTGGGTGAAGACAATTAAAAACACCCAAGGTTGGAATTGTTCAGGATTTGTTCAGATTTACATTTCAAATACAAATGAAGTGTGGATCTCATTTATGAAGAGACATACTGTACATGAATGTGCTAATCTACCTTTAATTGCTAGTCACTTTGCAGGGACAATTTGTTTGTATGTTGGACCTGCATACAATTTCTCCTCACATATTTGTCGTGTTGCCAAAGTGAAATGTCTGTTGTTTTCCCTCTGTAGTATTTATACTACACTTTTGTCGCCTTGGACAAAAGCGTCTGCTAAATGCCCTAACTGTAAATGTAATGTAAATATAAATAACATGCCCTCATACTGACCCGTTTTACTCTGGTTATGATCTCTGGTCATGTCTCTGACACAGTATGTTAAACATGCTGTTCCTACATTGATCGTCAGCATCCACAGATGTGTTTTAAACTGGTTCACAAAGCCAAACTTAGTAAATACACACAACACATTACATTATACTCCACTGTTGCTTCCGTTGTAGTCTGATCTCTAAAGTCTAAATCCTCGATTCCACCTTTGATTTCGAATGTCAAGATCGTGACGTCATTTCAATTGATATCCGATTATATCCGATTTATAATCAAGATCCTGACACTCCTAATAACTATGACTTATTATCTCATGATTTTGGCCTTTTCTCTCATTATTATGATTTACCATGTGAATATTCTTCATCAAGCTTAGTTTTCACCTTATCCTTTTCTTTAACAGGCAGAAAGGGGCTTCCATATGTATCACTGTTAACCTGATGTAAAGCCTGGCACAGACACTTTTGCAGTAGGTGATAACAGAGTGAATGCAGCATGTAGGCTGATTGAAATTCAGTTTATACAAAGCTGCTGCTGTACACTTAACTTTTGTCATATTGTTTTTCCCACCGAATATTTTTGCCACTGAAAATGTCAGAGCAGAAACTCCTGATTGACTTTGTGCACAATGCCTGGACATGTCACGCTTTAAATAAATATAGGCTAATAGTTTGTTGGCTCAGATCTTAAACACAGTTGCCGCTCTTAGTGACTTGTTTTTAATGTGTATGTCGGTGAAATGCAGCGGAGTAATAATTATGCAAACTATGAACATTATTTCCTCACTTGGAGAAACTAAAGTTGAAACTTGGAAGTTCAGCATCTACACTTGTTCTGATCTGAAGCAGGTAGTTTTCTGTTATATGTATCTGAAAAACCATCATCAACAATCATAGTGCACCCCAATCTAAAACATGTAATGTTTGCAGTGGAAATGTCAGATCCAAGAAAACCCCCAAAGCACATATGCAGAAAAGTTGTGCTAACACTTTAAGTTGAACAAACAACACACACCTACTTGTTTGTAGCGACTAAGATGAGCAGAATGATGCAGCAGGGAGCCAGTTTCAGGGGAATGGTGTAGATCATGATCTGCAGTGCCACAGCAATTGTCAGCAGGATCATGTCATTGATAACCAAATGTATGTACAGCACGTACCTGCAGGAGAGACAAGCACAGCAGTCAGCAAGGACAAGATATGACAGGAGAGGAAAAGATAAGAAGAGAGCAGGATTTAGCAAAATATATGAAGGTACAAGAGCAAAAATCTAATCGATTTGACTGTAATCATCTTCACATATTTGTTTGAAAGAAAACACACATGGTCCTCGTATCACCTGGGGTCTCTCTGGAAGACATGGTTCTTAAAGTAGGTGTAGACAAAAATTCCATTGATGAAGTTGATGATGACGGCGATAGAAAATGTGATGAAGCTCTTTAAGAAAGCTTCGCTCTGGGTTAGCAGACGTCTGGTTGAGTTCATATCGTACCTCTTCCTGCTTAGTCCTGAGAAACCAAGTCTCGGTTCAGATCAAATGAAAAAACAAGCTGTCAGTGTCTCAGTTATTGTTGAGTCAATGAAACCGTCTGAGTTCAATTGAAATATAGCTAAGTGCAATATCCAAATCACAGAAGCCTCAAGTGATTGATAAAGATAAAATACGTGACAGAAAATCATGATAAAAAAGTAGTGTAGTGCTGCAGAAATGTCCTGGCCTACAAATCTAATTATCCAGATGTAAGAAAACATCTATGTTCAATAGAGACTTCAACAAATGTCATAAAATCATGATTTTATAGTTTTTTTCAGTGAGAATAAATACTGTGATGCAGAAATGATAAGTCACACTAATCCTAAATCATATCTGTCAAAATAATCGCAATAGATTTTACCAGATCGTGCAGCTCTAAGTTCCACAAAAGAAGTATAATTACATAAAGCTCCAACTAACAGTTATTTTTACTGACGATCAATCTTCTGATTATTTCCACAATGAATCGCTGTCTGTAAAAAGTCAAAAAATTATGAAATATCACAATTTGCCAGAACCCCGAATGATGTCTCCAAAAAATTCACAGACTCACTCACAGAAAATTCTCATATAATAATAGACACATTTTGCTTTGAATATGACTGAAACAGTGAATTGATTATTAAAGTTGTTGACAATAAATTTTCTTTTGATTGATGAATCGATTATCGTCTAATTGTTGCATCTCTGATTTAAGATGAAAAAAAACAACCACAGAGAATTCGTAATTTCTTCACATCAAATGGTTTAAAATTGATATTAAATGGATTTTCAAAAATAGAATAAAATTGAAAATAGAAAAAAACATCCCTATTTAAGATTAGCTAGAACTGTTAAAATATTCCCTCTAGTTATCTCTGATTGGAATAGAATATCACATTTTCAAAGTTAAGAACAGAAGAGTTTTTCATCATTATATTTTGGAATAACTGACACAATTAAGGCAAAGCAGATAAAAAACATATGAACCATTTTTGAATAAGGCTGCAGATCTTAGCTAAATTCAGAAGAGCTGACTAATCTTTAAATGATCTGTATTGTACATTTGTCTGAAAAGAAAAAACATAAAAAAAAGTAAATCTAACAGTGTTGGATAAAACAAAATCCTTCGACTGGTACCTGAGCACTGTCTGACTTTTTAACAAACTTGTAATTGGATGGGTAAACTAAGCAAGGTAAACTTACTTCAGTGCCACACTGGTCTGGCCTATGTGGTGATATTGTGCTAACTGTCTGTGAGTAGTGAGAGTAACAAGAAGAGATGCTGTTATATAGATTTCTGTGATGATAATTCAGTGAGATGATCCCGTCATGTAGAGGTGGGAGTCACTGAGGAGGGTACTTTTCTATGTCAGTGTTTGAAATTTAAATGCATTGTTAATGTCAAGTACAGTTTGATTTAGTGATTGTAAAATAGACCTCTAATGATGTCGATCATATGCTACTATAACCCATTATCAATCCCTTACCATAATCTAATCCAGTAAAAGTTTACGGGCCAAACGGCAGTGTAGAGTACCCGGCCTTCTTGGGGTCTCTGGGAGGGGCACTGGAAAGTTCTCCAACTGGAGACTCCGTCGTTCTCCTGGGGGACTTCAACGCCCACGTGGGCAGCGACAGTGTTACCTGGAGGGGTGTGATTGGGAGGAACGGCCTCCCCGATCTGAACCCGAGCGGAGTTCTGTTATTGGACTTCTGTGCTAGCCACAGTTTGTCCATAACGAACACCATGTTCGAGCATAGGGGTGTCCACAAGTGCACGTGGCACCAGGACACCCTAGGCCAGAGGTCAATGATCGACTTTGTAGTCGTGTCATCTGACCTCCGGCCGTAGGTCTTGGACACTCGGGTGAAGAGAGGGGCTGAGCTGTCAACTGATCACCACCTGTTGGTGAGTTGGATTCGCTGGCAGGGGAAGACGCTGGACAGACTTGGCAGACCCAAACGCGTAGTGAGGGTCTGCTGGGAACGTCTGGCGGAACCCTCTGTCAGGGGGTCTTCAACTCCCACCTCCGGGAGAGCTTTGACCAGATCCCGAGGGAGGCTGGGGACATAGAGTCCGAGTGGACCATGTTCTCCGCTTCCATTGTTGACGCGGCTGTACGAAGCTGTGGCCGAAAGGTCTCCGGTGCCTGTCGAGGCGGCAATCCCCGAACCCGGTGGTGGACACTGGAAGTAAGGGATGCTGTCAAGCTGAAGAAGGAGTCCTACCGAGCCTGGTTGGCTCGGCGGACTCCTGAGGCAGCTGACGGGTACGGCAGGCCAAACGTGCGGCAGCGCGGGCAGTTGCGGAAGCAAAAACTCGGGCCTGGGAAAAGTTCGGGGAGGCCATGGAGGAGGACTACCGGTCGGCCTCGAGGAAATTCTGGCAAACCATCCGGCGCCCCAGGAGGGGGAAGCAGTGCTCCACCAACACTGTTTACAGTGGGGGTGGGGAGCTGTTGACCTCAACTGGGGACATTGTCGGGCGGTGGAAGGAATACTTCGAGGATCTCCTCAATCCCACTGACACGCCTTCCGTAGAGGAAGCAGAGGCTGAGGGCTCAGAGGCTGATTCATGCATCACTCAAGCCGAAGTCACTGAGGTAGTCAGGAAGCTCCTCAGTGGCAAGGTACCGGGGGTGGATGAGATCCGCCCTGAGTACCTCAAGTCTTTGGATGCTGTGTGGCTTTCTTGGCTGACACGTCTCTGCAGCATCGCGTGGCAGTCGGGGACAGTACCTCTGGACTGGCAGACCGGGGTGGTGGTCCCTCTATTTAAAAAGGGGGACGGGGGATCACACTCCTCAGCCTCCCTGGAAAAGTCTATTCCAGGGTACTGGAGAGGAGAATTCGGCCGATAGTCGAACCTCGGATTCAGGAGGAACAATGCGGTTTTCGTCCTGGTCGTGGAACACTGGACCAGCTCTATACCCTCCGCAGGGTGCTCGAGGGTTCATGGGAGTTTGCCCAACCAGTCCACATGTGTTTTGTGGACTTGGAGAAGGCATTCGACCGTGTCCCTCGTGGCATTCTGTGGGAGGTGCTTCGGGAGTATGGGGTCCGGGGCCCTCTGCTAAGGGCTGTACGATCCCTGTATGACCGGAGCAGGAGTTTGGTTCGCATTGCCGGCAGTAAGTCAGACCTGTTCCCGGTGCATGTTTGACTCCGGCAGGGCTGCCCTTTGTCACCGGTTCTGTTCATTATTTTTATGGACAGAATTTCTAGGCACAGCCGGGGGCCGTAGGGGGTCTGGTTCGGGAGCCACAGGATTTCATCTCTGCTTTTCGCGGATGATGTTGTCTTGTTGGCCTCTTCGAGCCAGGACCTCCAGCATGTCTTGGGGCGGTTTGCGGCCGAGTCTGAAGCAACTGGTATGAGAATCAGCACAGTCCGAGGCCATGGTTCTCGACCGGAAAAAGGTGGCTTGCTCCATCTGGGTTGGGGGAGAGTTCCTGAGGAGTCTAAGTATCTTGGGGTCTTGTTCACGAGTGAGGGAAAGATGGAGCGTGAGATTGACAGGCGGATCGGTGCAGCGGCTGCAGTAATGCGGTCGTTGTATCGGTCCGTCGTGGTGAAGAGAGAGCTGAGCCGAAAGGCGAAGCTCTCGATTTACCAGTCAATCTACGCTCCTACCCTCACCTATGGTCATGAACTTTGGGTCATGACCGAAAGAATCAGATCCCGGATACAAGCGGCCGAAATGAGTTTCCTCCGCAGGGTGGCGGGGCGCTCTCTTAGAGATAGGGTGAGGAGCTCTGCCACCCGGGAGGAGCTCGGAGTAGAGCCGCTGCTTCTCCACATAGAGAGGAGCCAGTTGAGGTGGCTCGGGCAACTTTTCCGGATGCCCCCGGGACGCCTTCCTCGGGAGGTGTTCCTGGCATGCCCCACCGGGAGGAGACCCCGGGGAAGACCCAGGACACACTGGAGTGACTATGTCACCCAGCTGGCCTGGGAACGCCTCAGGGTCCTCCCGAAAGAGCTGGGGGAAGTTTCTGGGGAGAGGGAAGTCTGGGCGTCCCTGCTCAGGCTGCTAAGCCCGCGACCCGGCCCCGGATAAGCAGAAGAAAATGGGATGGGATGGGATAATCCAGTAAAAGTTTGTTTGTTAGAATGTCTGATTCTTAATAAGGACTGCAACAAATGATTATTTTCATTATCAGTCAATCCGCTGACAGTTTTCATTATTAATGGATTAATATTTTAATAAATGACAAAAAAAATTGAACAGTGCTCATCACAATTTCCCACACACCAAATGAGACCTTCAGTTTTCTCCTTTTGTCCAAAATCCAAAGACTCTTTATTTACTGTCGCAAATGACAAAGAAAAGAAGCTAGCTGGAAGTATGCAGTATGCAGACACATGAGTCTGTTTTGTCCAGGTGGGTGAGGGCTGGGTGGAGGGCAGAGCAGATTGCATCGTCTGTAGATCGTTTGGCTCGGTATGCAATACCGTAAGAAATAAATACTATAAAGGCTTTTGTGGCCCCAGAGGAAGCTGCATGTAATCTGATGAATTACCTCCAGTGATGTCGCTCAATAGCCGTTTTTGTACTGGGCAATAAGCCACCAATTTGCCAACCTTTTGGTGGCTTTCTCCGCGGATTTAGACAGCAGGCGGCAAATTGGTGGTCTGTTTTGTTCCACCAGTTTTGCGCCTCGGAGGGTTCACTTATTTGCGCCTCCATTGCTGTGTAAATCTGAGGCGGCAATGTGGTGGCAAATGCTGAGATGGGCGGAGGTGTCGATGACGTGCACTGCTGCGCACCCACAGCCTGGGATTTTTAAAACCAGGAAACAGCTGATCACAGCAGTCAGTTCGTCACTTCATCCACGAAGTTGAGCAACTGGAAAGCCGCTGAGATCTGGGAGATGCTAGCGTCTCCTCGGTCTCTGCAGCTGTCTTGGTTGTCCGCTTGTTGTTGTAGCGGCGAGCTAATAGCGGTCGCTACTTTCAAATTAAAAGCCCTCCGCTAAGAACCCAGTTCTAAACTCCGATGGGGTGCAATGTAAAGCTCTTATTTTGAAGACAAATTCGACCTGCTTCTCTTCATGCCCAACTTCGTGCTTCACGTCACGTCACATGTTGACGCCTACCCCAGAGGAGGAAAAGTGGAGGCTTTTTGGAAAAGAAGGAATATTACATCTCCCTTTTAGATAGACAAGGTGCCACATTGCAGCCTTTACCTTGCTGCAAATGTGCCACCTTTTCTATCTAAAAGGGGCTAGTGGCTCAGACGCATTGTGTGTAATATAGGCACCAGATTTGGAAACTGCTCTGCTTCAGACTGCTACATCACAGCTGGACTCATAATGGACAGTTTAAAAACAAATGATCAAAATGTGTACAGCAGAATAGGAGATATCACCTTTTTTATTCCACAAATTCTTCTTCAAAACATTGTGCCGACATTACCCAAAATGCAATTTAGCTGAGTGACATCAGTAGAGGCAATTCATCAGATTACACGCAGCTTCCTCTGGGGCCACTTATTTTCACATATGCAGTAGCACTCCCCAAGAGATGAGAGCAGCCTGAAGGGAAGGAACCACGAAGGCAAGCATGCACAGCAGCAGCTGAAACTAAAGGACAGAAAACATTTGGTGGTAGTGATGATGGAAATATACAATCTTTAAAACAAACAGTGAACCTGTGAGTCTCAGGTAGCTCAGGTCTTTACACTTGTACAATAGTGGAATTACACCTTGTAAAAAGATAATATTATTTAGAGATGCAAAAATTTGTCAGCCAAAAAAATGTATTATACGCTAGCAGTTTCGTTTTGACCGGCTGTATTTTTACTGTGCTGTCAGTTATTAGTTGCCTTTATTTGTAACAGCTGATTGTAAATTGCGATTGTATGGACCCAGTAGTAGACCGAACATTGTCATTCAATTCATTATATTGTAACAACTTGGCATCATGGTTATGAGACTGTTATGTAACTTCGCTAAACATTTTTGAAGACATTCCAAGGTTTATTACGTGTGTCTCACTGTAGCAGTGACACTGTTAGATATTGCACACAGTTAGTAAATTATGAACTGAACCAGCTCCAGGAAACAAGGAGCAGATCCGGCTTCTAACCCAATGAAGAAATGACCAGGCCTTTAGAGCTGGAATATGGTGCTGCATCAAGCATTGGGTCGAGTGACTTAAGTAAACCGTGTGCCCTGTGAAAACCATGTGGCTGTCTGATGAAAATGTTGTTGTCTGCAGTCCATGTTTCTGTTATATGACAATATAAAATCATTAGTTTTGTACACAACTGTTCCTTTCCTCCTACAATGCCTTTTCACAGTCATATCAACAAAAACAATAATCAGTCAACTAATACTAGTTTTTAAATTTAAGCATCAAGTGTTGAACACTTTGCACAGACATATTTATCAAACAGCCATATTGGTCGGCAAAAATGGCAGGAAAAACAAATCCGTAAATCGGGTTTAATGAAGAACAGTTGTTCTGTAATCAATCCATACATGTATTATCTTGGATAAATGACCTCTTTAGAGATAATTTTTTATGTACGCTTTTTGGTTGGTTGGTTTGTCAGCAGGATTACACATAAATTACTGAACAGATGTGTGTCAGTCCAGAATAGATGTTTTGGTGTGGCTCCAGATAAAGGGATGGATCCAGGAATTATGTCTCAATTTCTTTAACATTGCAAGGCCAGCAGGTGGGCGATGAGGGGCTTTGCCTCAGGAACAGAAAGCGCAGGCAGCCACCAACTCTTTGGTGTCCTTGGATATGCTCGGCCACCGGAAGTGCTACTTTAGAAACTGAAGGGTCCGATGGATACCAGGACGGCACAGGAGTTTAGAGGAGTGCCCCCACTGGAGACAAACAGGCGATTTGCGGGACTAGCACTTGGATCCAGTTGATTGTGTTGAGACTCTCTGACAATAGCCTCAATCTCCCAGGAGGCAGCGCCGACAATGCAGGAGGGGCAGGATGGTTTCGGAGTTGTGAGACATAGAATCAGGAGAATGTAGGCGGGAGAGGACATCAGGCTTGATGTTGTGGGATCAGGGGTGGTAGGAGAGGGTGAAGTTTAAAGCAGCTGAGGAATAGGGACCAGTGTGCTTGCCGAGAGTTCAGACGTTTAGCTGAATGTAGCAAATGTATTCTCTCACGAACTTTCCTGTAGATATTGAAGTAAAACATGCAAAATCACTGGTGTTTTAAGGTCAGTCAGTGAGGGACCTATTTGGACCTTCTCTGGGGTCCCATCAGGTTCACCCTCTTCTCTGCACTGTTGCGGCAACTCCAGCAGGAGAGCATCTTGACGTGGCTGCTGAACGTCTTGTCTCTGATGCCATATATGAGTGGACTAAGCAGACGTGGAAGTATACCAGAAAGCACGTAGGTGGTGAAGAAAATTGTGGTGCGTTTCTTGGGCCAAGCAGTGACTAACACAATGTTGATGAATGGAGCAATGTAGGAGGACATGCAGATGAGGAGCTGGACTCCGTGCAGCAGGATGGTGTTACGGGCGTTTCTGGCTGAGGCCTGGTTCAAACCTGAGGCTGCCCGGGCAGCACAGAGGACCTTCAGGTAGGTGATGAGCAAAATCAGGAAGACGAAGCAAAGCAGAAGCCCCTGAGGAGGACATAAAGGCACACAAGCCAAAAACATAAACAAACTGCTCCATGGAATAAACACAAATGGCTGATATCGTAAAGGAAATCAAAGATTAATAATCAGTATTTCACCTGGACAATTTCCCTGTGTGTATTGTGGAACGGTGTGCTGAAGATGTAAGAATAGTAACAGATGACGTTTCTTGAGAAGATAGAAAGAGGCTGGGTTGCAACAAGGAAGATGATATCTGTGACGGTGGGCATGAGGGAGACGGCCCACATCAGTGTGATGAAACTGTAGGTCCGCTGCACGGTGCAGATCTGGACGTGATGAAGAGGTTTGCAAACAGCAATACAACGCTCCAGTGCCATGCCAGCCAGGTTCAGAGGGCTGTTCCTGGGTGAAGCCAAATATGAAAGAAGTGTGGATCTCATTTGTGAACAGACATACTGTACATGTATTTGACCTTTATTTAATTATCCACCACAACATGAAGCCTGATGTCTAATATTGTTCTAATCTTTCAATTACAAATCAAGTAGAAACGAGATTCTTGAATCCGTCCCTTTATCTGGAACCACACCAAAAAGTACTGCGTTTTTTTCCTCCGCCAGAGTTTTGTGTAATCCTGCTGATGGACCAACCAACACAAAAAAACTAACATGGACTCGGGTGAAAAAAAAACCCTTCCCTGAGTGAAGGTGGCCTTTTAATGATAAAACTAATGATATAACAGAATAACAGTCACAGAGCCATTGACTTTAATTTGTATAAATACATATAAATACATTGTCCTTATTATGCCTACATACACTGGTGGACTTAAAAAACGCTGTAAAAGTCAGCACTTGAATGCCCCTATGATGGATAAAACATAATCAAGTCTCCTTCAGGATGCTCTTTCTGTGCACTGGTGCCCTAAGTAAATTATCTGAGTGCTACCTCCACCTCTGACAGTGACACTCTTCCTGTTGGAACTCAAATCAAACGCACCCTCGCAGTAAAGGCGGGCTTTTGAACATTCTAATCTCCGCCCAGCCGTTTTTTATTCCGTTGGCGGTGTTGTCGAACTCTGCCGCTAACCCTTTAATGCTAAAGCTAATGCTAACGAGATATCATTTAATTTACCAGCTATCGTGCCGGACGTGTCATCATGTCGCCTCAGCCAGGAATAATTGTGTTTGCGTCGCTCCCTCAGTTCGCTCGCTGCCGCCGACCACCATGTTCGCCAGCCGTTAATCAAGTTAATTAATCGTTTGTCTGAAGTTCACCTTGTTGGCGGCCGTCAGTAATGGCGTTGGTGTCGTTGGTCAGCCGTTAGCGTTGTCAGGTACATTTTATTGCCACTTTTGAGGACTACTAGAGGATTTACTGTCACACTGAGACCCTGAGGACCACAGCTTCAGTTCACCACTTACTGTAAGTGTTAACTACATGTGCTAATGTTTCTAACAGTATGAGGAAGCTGAGAGTTCTCTTTATGTATTATTTTCTGCTGCTCTTTCATCAAAGTTGGCGCTTGTTAAATTGCTCTCTAGCTGTATTTATTCGCATTCATATTACATTATTGTGGTAGCTGAGCACATTTGTCCTTAGCTTGTTTGGCTGACAGTAAACTTATTATCCATAAACAAGAGGTGTAGTGCTATTTGTTTAAGGACCAAAGCATACATGTATAGGCTTATGTGATGAGTGGTGGCATGAATCAGTTTCTTATTTTTAACAATTAATTCACAAAGACGACCGGTATCTTCTAAGATGGAACATTCTTGCCTGCAGGGCTCTAGCCAGGATTTTATAAATCCTGAGGTCATGTTGGCCAACTAGCTGGAGCAGCATTGAAAAGGGATTGAAATAATGAAGCAGAGACTTCTCTCTCATGCATACATGACTTATTTATTGCCCTGATGTGATCCTGTGGAAGCCAATTTTTCTGCCAGTTAAAGAAAAAAATTTGGTCAAACATAATGAGTCAGAAAGTCAAAAGACTTTTGTCTGTCAATTTCAACTTTTTTTCTCATAATTTAGAGTTATGACATCTAATAGTTATGACTTTGACCCATACCTATTACTTAAATCTCATAATTAAAACATTTTAATCTCATATTTTCATTTTTTATGTCATATTTATGATAATCATAATAATCTCTACCTTGGATCTGATGATTATGCCCTTTTCTCTCATTATTGTAATTTAACATGGGAATATTGTCCATGAAGCTTAGTTTTCACCTTATCCTTTTCTTTAACTGGCATAAAGGGGCTTCCATATGTATCACTGTTAACCTGATGTAAAGCCTGACACAGACACTTTTGCAGTAGGTGATAACAGAGTAAATGAAGCAGGTGTTTTTCCCACTGTGAATATTTCTGCTACTGAAAATGTCCGAGCAGAAACTCCTAATTGTCTTTGTGTACAAAGCCTGGACTTGTCACGGTTTGAATAAATAAAAGCTAATTGTTCATAGGCTCAGATCTTAAACGCAGCTGCTGCTCTTAGTTACTTTTTTGAGTGGGTAGGTTCGTGAAATGCAGCAGAGTAATAATAATGCAAACTATGACAATTCTTTCTTCACTTGGAGATATAAAAGTTGAAACTTGTAAAAGTGGAAACTTGAAAGTTCAGCATCTACACTTGTTCTGATCTGAAGCAGGTAGTTTTCTGTTATTGGTATCGGCTGAAAAACTCAAAATAGTGCACCCCAAACTACAACATGAAGTGTTTCCAGTGGACATGTCAGATCCAAGAAATACCCAAAGCACATATGCAGAATAGTTGTGTTAACACTTTAAGTTGCACAAACAACACACACCTACTTGTTTGTAGTGACTAAGATGAGCAGCATGATGCAGCAGGGAGCCAGTTTCAGGGGAATGGTGTAGGTCATTATCTGCAGTGCCACAGAAGTTGTCAGCAGGATCATGTCGTTTATAACCAAATGTATGTACAGCATGTACCTGCAGGAGAGACGATCACAGCAGATATGGAGAAGATATGACAGGAGAGGACAAAATACTTAAGATTTGACTGTAATCATCTTCACATATTTGTTTGAAAGAAAACACACATGGTCCTCGCATCACCTGGGGTCTCTCTGGAAGACATGGCTCTTAAAGTAGGTGTAGACAAAAGTTCCATTGATGAAGTTGATGATGACGGCGATAGCAAATATCATGAAGTTCTTTATGAAAGCTTCGCTCAGGGTGTCCAGACGTCTGGTTGAGTTCATATCGCACCTCGTCCTGCTTAGTTCTGAGAAACCAAGTCTCGGTTCAGATCAAATGAGGAAAAAGAGTCAGTGTCTCAGTTATTGTTGAGTCAATGAAACCGTCTCAGTTTACCTCAATTAAAAACATCTTCAAAATTGCAATATGGCTAAGTTAAATATCCAAATCACAGAAGCCTCAATTGTTTGATAAAGGTAAAATACGTGACAAAAAATCATTAAAACAAAGTAGTGTCTGGTATCCTGGCCAGGCTCCAACTAACAGTTATTTTCACTGACAATCAATCTTCTGATTATTTCCACAATGAATCGCTGTCTGTAAAAAGTCAAAAAATTATGAAATATCACAATTTACCAGAACCCTGAATGATGTATCCAAAAAATTCACAGACTCACTCACAGAAAATTCTCACATAATAGAAGACACATTTTGTCTTGAATATGACTGAAACAGTGAATTGATTATTAAAGTTGTTGACAATAAATTTTCTTTTGATTGGTGAATCGATTATTGTCTAATTGTTGCATATCTGATTTAAGAGGAGAAAAAAACAACATGATTCATAATTTCCTCACATAAAATCATTTAGAATTGATATTAAGTGGATTTTAGAAAATCGAATAAAATTGAAAATAGAAAAAAACATCCCTATTTATGAGTAGCTAGATTTCTGTTAAAATATTCCCTCTAGTTATCTCTGATTGGAATAAAATGTCACATTTTCTAAGAAATTAACAGACCAGTTTTTCATCATTATATTTTGTAATAACTTACACAATTAAGGCAAAGCAAATGAAGCACAAATGGACCATTTCTGAATAAGTATTAGTATTCGTAGTAGTAATAGTAGTTTAAGAATTGTCTAACTTTTTAACAAACATCTAAATGGAAAGGTAAATTAAGCGAGGTAAACTTACTTCAGTGCTTCACTGGTCTGGCCAATGTGGTGATATCGTGCTAACTGTCTGTGAGTAGTGAGAGCAACAAGAAGAGATGCTGTTATATAGATTTCTGTGATGATAATTCAGTGAGATGATCCCGTCATGTAGAGGTGGGAGTCACTGAGGAGGGTACTTTTTCTATGTCATTGTAAAAGTTTGTTCATTATCATAGATCTCTTTTGGTTGGCAATTTTTTGCTTGATTTTGCGTGTTTGTAGCTCCAGCAGAAGCTGATACTTGATAAGGACTGCAACTAATGATTATTTTCATTATCAGTCAATCCGCTGACAGTTTTCACTATCAATTGTTTAACAGTTTAGTATGTGTCAAAAAGTGCGAACAATGCTCATCACAATTTCCCACTGACCAAATGAGACCTTCAGTTTTCTCCTTTTGTCCAATACCCAAAGACTCTTCATTACTTGTTGCAAATGAGCAGCAAATCTTCATATTTAAGAAGCTGGAACAGGCAAATGTTTCTTGCTTGAGAAATGACAGAAAATTGTGATTGAATATCAAAATATTTGCACATGTTATTTCTATGTTTATTCTATAGTTTATATTTCCATGTTATTCCTTTGCTTGTATGGTTAGTTGTTTGATAGGAGAATGATCTACTGAACAGCTGAATCAGTAGCTGATCTGTTAAGCAACAGAAAAAAGCCATTCTTCAAGCAAAGACTTTCTGTAAACAGTTATAAATGTTTTATAGTTTTTTAGTAAAGAATAACTGTCAGTAATTCCAAAACTTGTCAAGTCACTCAGAAGTCACATTGACTGACTGTCAGTTGGACGACAGGTTCACTTTCATTAACATCGGTCTGACCCTGAAGATCCTTTGGCTCCGACAAGTCAGGTACCGAGTCCAGTACTTCCTGAACTGCTCATCCCGAAAACCGTAGATGACGGAGCTCATGAAACGGGGGATGTTGTAGACAACCAAAAAGAAGATGTAACGAATCTCCAGACTGGAGTGGGGGAAGAGGGAGATGAGAGCGGCCTGAAGGGAAGGAACCACGAAGGCAAGCATGCACAGCAGCAGCTGAAACAAAAGATCAGAAAAAATATAGTAGTTGTGACGATAGAAATAGTAAATATAAATAACATAAAGTTGTGAGTCTCAGGGCGCTCAGGTCTTCAAACTTGTACGAATGTGGAATTAAACTTTGCCCCAGTCGCTGAACCAGCCACCATCCCTCAACAAGATGGATTCTGACCTGGCAAATCCACAACAAGTCAACGTCTGAATCTCGCACAGCACAATGAGAACTGGTGACAGGAGCCGTCTTTGTTGACCTGTCTGTCGCATATGACACTGCGAACCACCGCCTCCTGCTGAAAAATATCTTGGAGAATACCAAAGACCTGGCATTCACAGATCTCATCGGAAAGATAGACGCTTCTATGTTGTTCTTAACAAGCAAAGTCGCTGGCGATGACAACGGAACGGCTTGCATCAAGGTAGTGTGCTGGCTCCACTACGTAATAAGATCTACACCAATGACCAGCCAATGGACCAGAACACTGAGCGAAATCTACGCTGATGACCTCTTTGTAACATCCCAAGAGAGTATGTTTGAAGCTGTAGAAGCAAATCTCACCTCAACCCTAAATGAGCTACACCTCTTCTGTGAGCGCAACCACCTGCACGCAAACCCTGGAAAGACCCAAGCCTGCTCGTTTCATCTCAGGAACCGGAAGCAAACAGACCCCTTAACATCACATTGTCTGGAACACCTCTTGAGCACTGCACCAACCCTGTTACCTTGATGTAACACTGGATTGTACTCTCTCCTATAAGGAACACGACAAAAACACCAAACTGAAAGTTAACTCCCAAAATAACATCCTCTGGAAGCTGACCAACTCCAAATGGGGAGCCACAGCACACACATTAAGATCTACTGCTCTGGCCCGGTGCTATTACCCTGTGGAGTATGGGTGTCCTGTCTGGGAGAGATCACCCCATGCCAAGAAACTAGACCCAGCGTTGAATGACACCTGTCGCTTAATCACTGGCTGCTTGACTAAACAATCTGCACATCCTCGCTGACATTGCCCCTGCTGATGTTAGATGGGGAGTCGCCAGCCGAGTAGAGATGACCAAGGCCACCAATGATGAACGCCATCTCCTCTACGGTCGTGTACCCCTGGCCCAACGGCTGAAGTCCAGGAAATGGACTATGGTTGAAATAGCTATTACTTTAAACTTGAACTTAAATATTATAATATTTTTGAGGTTGTTCCGGTGTTTGGGATCATTTAAGGTTAAGTACTGAACATATTCAGTCTTTCAAGAAGAACAAATGCTGAAGCAACTGAATTTTGAATGTTTTATTTTCTTTGTTTATGCATTCTGCACTGCACTTTGGAACATTTACAGTAAACAAACATTTTTACATTGTAAACCAGCTGCATTTCATAAAAATGTGCATGTACTATGATGGAAAGAAACTTTTATAAACTTTTTCTAACCCAATTTGTATTTGCAGAAAATTAACTAACATGCAAAATCACTGGTGTTTAAGATCATTCAGTGTGAGACCTTTTTGGACCTTCTCTGGGGTCTCATTGGTTCACCCTTTTCTCTGCAGGATAACAACTCCAGCAGAAGTGCATCCTGACGTGGCTGCTGAAAGTCTTGTCTCTGATGCCATATATGAGCGGACTGAGCAGACGTGGAAGGATACCGGAAATCAGGTAGGTGGTGAAGAGAATTGTGGTGCGTTTCTTGGGCCAAGCAGTGACTAAGATAATGTCGATGAATGGAGCAATGAAGGAGGACATGCAGATGAGGAGCTGGACTCCGTGCAGCAGGATGGTGTTTCGGGCGTTTCTGGCTGAGGCCTGGTTCAAACCTGAGGCTGCCCGGGCAGCACAGAGGACCTTCAGGTAGGTGATGAGCACAGTCAGGAAGACGAAGCAAAGCAGAAGCCCCTGAGGAGGACATAAAGGCACACAAGCCAAAAACATAAACAAACTGCTCCATGGAATAAACACAAATGGCTGATATCGTAAAGGAAATCAAAGACTAATAATCAGTATTTCACCTGGACAATTTCCCTGTGCGTCTTGTGGAACGGTGTGCTGAAGATGTTGGGCTCATAACAGATGACATTTCTTGAGAAGATGGAAAGAGGCTGGGTGGCAACAAGGAAGATGACATCTATGACGGCGGGCATGAGGGAGACGGCCCAGATCAGTGTGATGAAACTGTAGGTCCGCTGCACGGTGCAGATCTGGACGTGATGAAGAGGTTTGCAAACAGCAATATAGCGCTCGAGTGCCATGCCAGCCAGGTTCAGAGGGCTGTTCCTGGGTGAAGACAATTAAAAACACCCAAGATTGGAATTGTTCAGGATTTGTTCAGATTTACATTTCAAATACAAATGAAGTGTGGATCTCATTTATGAAGAGACATACTGTACATGAATGTGCTAATCTAACTTTAATTGCTAGTCACTTTGCTGGGACAATTTGTTGCCTGTTGGACCTGCATACAGCTTGTGTGTGTGTTCAGTTAGGTCTAGGGTTGGGTATCATTTGGGTTTTATCCGATACCGGTGCCTACTCGGTACTTTTTAAACGGTTCCGGTGCTAAAACGGTTCTCGAACCGGTGCTTAAAAAAACGAAAACGCACACACTTTGTCAAAAAACAATACCCTTTTATTTCCAGGGCCAATTTAAACACAATATAAAATAAAGCAATATAATTTAAAATAATATAAAATAAGAATTCACATTTACGTCATATCAAATAAAACAATATTGTATCAAATATAAGTAGGCTACTGAAGATTAATAGAGATTACTACCAGGGTAATCTAATCTCCATTTAGTCCTCCTAATGACCTGAACTGAACAGTGCAACACCTTAAATATTAAAATAGATACATATATAATAATAACAGTAGTGCACATTTAAACATTTGCATGCACGACTTGTTGTGAGTTTCACATTAAGCAGAAAGTCAGCGGACACTGAGTTGAAGTTTAGCACATAGCACACGTTGTCACACACACTGTTGAATGGCCACGGTGTTTGCTAGCCTACTTGATATGCAAGATTTGCGTTAAATTACTCGATTTACCCGAAGAGGAAAGGCTGCTGTGAGTGCTGTGACTGTCATCATCATCCTCTGTGATGTCCACCACCACACCGGCAGGGCTGGGAGTCCGGCTGCTGATGCTGAAGTGCTTGGCCTTGCATCACGTGGCTATTGAACACGGTGCATTGTTCGGCTTTTAAATAAACACCGTGAGTCGTCAGTGAGTCGTTAAATTTGAGGTGTTACCTCCTTTGCACGATATCGCTTTATTGCATCTGTTGCATGTTGCAGAGTCTGAATCCTTGGATGTGAAATGTAGCCAAGCCTTGGATCTTTTTGCCTTCGGCATCTTCATTCATCCTCTCACTGCTATCAGTTCTGATGATCTGATCAACAAGTGTGCAGCGTAGAGGCACTGACGTCACGCAGGTTGACGCCGCCCGCAATCCCATGGGGTGTTAAAAAAAGTCAGGCACCGAAATTTGCGTTCCTATTCGATCTCGTTACAACCATTTATGTCGGAACCGGTGCCCTACTGGAACCGAGTTTCGGTGCTCAACCGAGTTAGGTCTACTTCTTTATCATGCCTGCGGAGATAACCTCACGTATTTGTCGTGTTGCCTGTGGACGCGTGTGCTAGGTTGGTGCAGCGGTGTCGGAGTGTCACTCCACAGTCCGTTTGTGTGAAGTATTTTGAATCCCCGCTGATCAGTTTGCTGAAAGACGAAGCTGCTATGTTGTTATGTTTGTTCTCATCGATGGATTAAAACTAGCAGTAAAGTCATGACTGTCATCAACCAAACTGTTTTCAACCAAACCAAAGTGAAATGTTGTTGTTTTTGAGATCGTGACATTATTTCAATTGATATCCGATTATATCTGACATATAATCAAGATCCTGACACGCCTAATGACTATGACTTCTTATCTCATGATTTTGGCCTTTTCTGTCATTATTATGATTTACCATGTGAATATTCTTCATCAAGCTTAGTTTTCACCTTATCCTTTTCTTTAACAGGCAGAAAGGGGCTTCCATATGTATCACTGTTAACCTGATGTAAAGCCTGGCACAAACACTTTTGCAGTAGGTGACAACAGAGTGAATGCAGCATGTAGGCTGATTGAAATTCAGTTAATACAAAGCTGCTGCTGTGCACTGTAACTTTTGTCATAATGTTTTTCCCACTGTGAGTATTTTTGCCACTAAAAATGTCAGAGCAGAAACTCCTGATTGACTTTGTGCACAATGCCTGAACATGTCACGCTTTAAATGAATATAGGCTAATAGTTTGTTGGCTCAGATCTTAAACACAGTTGCTGCTCTTAGTGACTTGTTTTTAATGTGTAGGTCGGTGAAATGCAGTGGAGTAATAATTATGCAAACTATGAATATTATTTTCCTCACTTGGAGAAATGAAAGTGGGAACTTGGAAGTTCGGCATCTACACTTGTTTTCATCTCAATAAGGTAGTTTTCTGTTATCTGTATCTGAAAAACCTATCATAGTGCACCCCAATCTAAAACATGTACTTTTTGCAGTGGAAATGTCAGATCCAAGAAAACCCCCAAAGCACCTATGCAGAAAAGTTGTGTTAACACTTTAAGTTGAACAAACAACACACACCTACTTGTTTGTAGTGACTAAGATGAGCAGCATGATGCAGCAGGGAGCCAGTTTCAGGGGAATGGTGTAGATCATGATCTGCAGTGCCACAGCAGTTGTCAGCAGGATCATGTCGTTTATAACCAAATGTATGTACAGCACGTACCTGCAGGAGAGACAAGCACAGCAGTCAGCAAGGAGAAGATATGACAGGAGAGGACCAAATACTTACAATTTGACTGTAATCATCTTCATGTATTTGTTTAAAAGAAAACACACATGGTCCTCGTATCACCTGGGGTCTCTCTGGAAGACATGGCTCTTAAAGTAGGTGTAGACAAAAGTTCCATTGATGAAGTTGATGATGACGGCGATAAAAAATGTGATGAAGTTCGTTAAGAATGCTTTGCTCAGGGTGTCCAGACGTCTGGTTGAGTTCATATCATACCTCGTCCTGCTTAGTTCTGAGAAACCAAGTCTCGGTTCAGATCAAATGAAAAAACAAACTGTCAGTGTCTCAGTTATTGTTGAGTCAATGAAACCGTCTGAGTTTATTTCTATTAAAGCATAGCTAAGTGCAATATCCAAATCACAGTTGCCTCAATTGATTGATAAAGGTAAAATACGTGACAGAAAATCACTATAAAAAAGCAGTGTAGTGCTGCAGAAATATCCTGGCCTACAAATCTAATTATCCAGATGTAAGAAAACATATGTTCAGTAGAAACTTCAACAAATGTGGTAACATCACGATTTTATAGTTTTTCAGTGATCAGATGATCAGTTACACTAATTCTAAATCATATCTGTCAAATTAATTGCAATATTTTTTTCCACAAAAGAATGAAGAAATATAATTACATAAGGCTCCAACTAACAGTTTTACTGAGCCCAAACTGACGTCTTCCAATTTCCTCTTCTGTCCGACGAACAGTCCAAAACCCAGACTCTGGGTAGCAGCAAAGCAGCAAATCTTGATTGATTTTACTGACAATCAGTCTGCTGATTATTTCCACAATGAATGGATTGTTTAGTCTGTAAAATAAAAATAAAAAAATCCCTTCATTTACTGTCATAAATGACGAGGAAAAGTAGAAAATTCTCATATAATAGAAGACACATTTTGCTTTGAATATGACTGAAATGATGAATTTATTATTAAAATTCTCGTCAATACATTTTCTTTTGAATTTCTGCATCTCTGTGATTAAAGATGAAAGATAAATAATAGAAAATCCATAATTTCTTCACATAAAATGATATAGAATTGAAATTGATTTGATTTGAAAAAATGAATAAAATTGAAAATGGAAAAAAAAAGCAGCCCTATTTATTACTAGCAAGATCTGTTAATATATTCCTTCTACTTATCTATGATTCGACCATTTCTGAATAAATATCAGTATTAGTAGTAGTAGTTTAAGAATTGTCTAACTTTTTAACAAACTTCTAAATGGAAAGGTAAATTAAGCGAGGTAAACTTACTTCAGTGCCACACTGGTCTGGCCTATGTGGTGATATCGTGCTAACTGTCAGTGAGTAGTGAGAGCAACAAGAAGAGATGCTGTTATATAGATTTCTGTGATGATAATTCAGTGAGATGATCCCGTCATGTAGAGGTGGGAGTCACTGAGGAGGGTAGATTTCTATGTCAGTGTAAAAGTTTGTTCATTATCATAGATCTCTTTTGGTTGGCAATTTTTTGCTTGATTTTGCGTGTTTGTAGTTCCAGCAGAAGCTCTGATACTTGATAAGGACTGCAACTAATGATTATTTTCATTAACAGTCAATCCGCTGACAGTTTTCACTATAAATGGTTTAACAGTTTAGTGAATTTCAAAAAATGCGAACAGTGTTCATCACAATTTCCTACAGACCAAATGAGACCTTCAGTTTTCTCCTTTTGTCCAGTACCCAAAGACTCTTCATTACTTGTTGCAAATGAGCAGCAAATCTTTATATTTAAGAAGCTGGAACAGGCAAATGTTTCTTGCTTGAGAAATGACTGAAAATATTAATTTATTATCAAAATATTGGCACTTCATGTTATTTTGACTGACTAATTGAATTATCGACTAAATGTTGCATCTATTCTTGATCATTCAAACTTTTTCATCCTTCCTTTACTTGTATGGTTAGTTGTTTGATAGGAGAATGATCTACTGAACAGCTGAATCAGTAGCTGATTTGTTAAAGACACTGTGGAATTATTTCTCCCATCTAGTGGTTAAATTTTATTTTGCATTCAAATGAATGCTGCTCTCTAGCGCCTCGCCTTTTCAAACGTGCGTTGCAGCCTGTTGGAACTACGGCAGGCGGGATGTGTCAAGATTCAAGAAGCTGTGACAACAACGTGTCTTCAAACAGCACTTCATCAAGTTTAGTTTCGGGTGATGAGGTACGTTATTTCAAACAGACTTCAAACTGCAGCTGACGAGCGCGTCTGGCTAAGCTCCTTCTCCGTTCCACAGTCACGCTGGCTCTGAGTGAAAACGCCTTTAGCCTTATCTGTACCACGTAGAGCTTTTTGTCCCTCTCACCAGTTCATCGTTTTTTATAGAGCGGAAGGACATGGAAGCCTCCGTAGAGCTCGCCCGTCCTATGGAAATACAGAGAAGTGATTCTTCCCTCAGGAGGAGAAGTGAGATTGTTGGCAGAGATCATTTTACACCAATGAGGACTTATTTATGAATGAAGACGCTGATTTGAGCTAATAAATTAGTTAAAACACGACACAGTGGACCTTTAAGCAACAGAAAAAAGCCATTCTTCAAACAAAGATATTTCGATATGAGAGTTATTCATTAATCATTTTAAATGTAATGTTTCGACTGTTGGGCAGACAAAACAAGACATTTGAAGACGTTGAAGCCCTGCAATCTGATGGGAATCTTTTATTTATTATATTGACATTTAAATAAAAAAAATAATAACAGAGTTTTTTTTACAGATTCATCAATGATACAAAATAATGGTATTTGCAGCCTGTACAGTTTGAAATTTAAATCTATCTATGAATGAGCGATAAAAAATAAAAAAAAAATGCTGGCCATCATATTCATTTTTAACTTTATTTTCTGCGTTTTGTCTTTTTTTGACAAATAAATAACCCTGATAATACGAGTGTAGGGAGGTGGAGAGAGAGTCTGTAACAATACCTGACAAATAGTACAAGTAAGAACACAGTGTTTTAAAGCCTGCAACTCACCTTCAGTTAGTTAGAACTGAAGAAACCTCTTGGATGAGAAATGAAACATCTTCAACAAACTGAAACACGTCCAGTTCCCTAGGATATAACACTCAGAATTAATACAAGAGCAATTATTGTCAGCTACTCAATAACTAGCAACAACTAGCAACTATAAACAGGTGAACTCATAAACAAGAGATGCACAAGGCCAAAGGTCTTCTCTTGGTTATTTAGACGATATTATCATATGTTTATTCTCAACATGATATCAATATTTCATTTTTTGAATATCACAGTCAATATGGCGACATCTGTAATTTATTGGATTTATCAAGTACCGCTTTATAAACACTTGCAGGAAGGGGAATGTATTGAAAACATGGTGTCTGCCTTCAGACACTTTCCACCATGATTACACTAGCTTCTGTGTGTGGATATGTGGTATAACATTTTTGACTGGACCCCCAGGAATGAGTGTGCAGTGTGTAATGGGTCTTTATTGAAGGCTTAGCAGCAAGACTACAACATCACAGTTATAAACAGCTGAACAGTATTTGACACATTCATTCATCCATCTGCGTGTCTTTCTTATTTGATCCGACTGAAATTATTTGAATATCAGTATCGAAGTTTGCTGACTTTCTGTAAACAGTTATAAAAGTTTTATAGTTTTTTAGTAAAGAAAAACTGTCAATAATTCCAACACTTGTCAAGTCAGTTAGAAGTCACATTGACTGACTGTCAGTTGGACGACAGGTTCACTTTCATTAACACCGGTCTAACCCTGAAGATCCTTTGGCTCCGACAGGCCAGGTACCGAGTCCAGTACTTCCTGAACTGCTCGTCCCGAAAACCGTAGATGACAGGGCTCATGAAACGGGGGATGATGTAGACAACCAAAAAGAAGATGTAACGAATCTCCAGACTGAAGCGGGGGAAGAGGGAGATGAGAGCGGCCTGAAGGGAAGGAACCACGAAGGCAAGCATGCACAGCAGCAGCTGAAACAAACGGACAGAAAAAATATAGTAGTTGTGACGATAGAAATAGAAATATTTAATATAGATAACATAAACTTGAGTCTCAGGCTGCTCAGGTCTTCAAACTTGTACGAATGTGGAATTAAACCTTTCAAAGAAACAAAAAAAAGATACTTAAAATTTAGAGAAACAACAATTAGTTGACCAAAAAATGCATTGCCAACCATTTTGATAATCAATGTGCAGTGTCAGCCAATTTTTGTGCTGTCTGTTCAAGTTGAAAATATCCTTCTGGATCTAAAAGTGAAATAGTCAATTATTCTGACAGAAATTTAAATATAATTTTTCATTAATGATGAATGATTTCTCTGTTTTTATGTTGTAGTAAAGATAAAGTTAGGGTTTTGAACTATTGGTGAAACAAAACAAGATGTTGATGATGAAGGTGTCACCAGTTGGACTCTCAATGAAGATTTTTGGCAAAAATGGCAGACAAATGTTTTTGTTATACAAAACCCTGGTGGTGTGATTCTTGACCTATTTGATGGATAAACTTTATGTAGGAAACTGTCCATGTTATATATCTCAATAGGCCTTGGTCAAGGTGGACATTTTGCCTTGTTGCGATATAATGATCACAATTATTTAAGGCCATATCAACCAGCTGTAGCTCAAGATGATTTGTGCGTAGATGCACCCACCTGCACCCCATGAAGCATGACGGTGTTCCTCGCTCTGTTCACTGAGGCCAAGCCCGTGGAGGCGGCTCGTGCCGTCAGCATGATCCTGCAGTAGGTGTAGAGCAGAGTCAGAGCTACAAAGGACAGGTACACCCCGTCAAACACACAGTTCTTGTAGTAGATGGAGCGGTGGCGGAAGAGAAGCGGGTGGTCGCAGAAAATGGTGGTGTGGAAGAAGCTTAAAGGCTCGTTGACGATGGTGATGAGGAGGTCAGAGATGGGTGGGGTGGCAGTGAGGATGAGGATGACACAGATGAGGAGGAGGGTGCGAGGGACAGTGCACATCTGGCTGTAGTGTAAGGGAAAGCAGATGGAGATGTAGCGCTCCACTGCCATGCCAGCCAGGATGAGAGGTGTGGAGCGGGTGGTGAGGACTGCTGTCATGATCTGAGGGAAACACAGGGGGGTTATTGTGGTAGTCAGATGTGAAGGAAAGATGAGGAGGAAAGATGAAGATCGAAGTTTAGAGAGATACTCAGACAGATTTATGCTCTTTTACAATGTTTAAAAGGCATAAACATGTTAGCACTATTAGGGGTTGAATAAATGGAACCAGGTGGACACAAGTTGGAAACAAATTGTAACTTGCTCTACTGTCTGTTGAAAGTACATGAAACGAACTCAAGCCTTATTCATTTGAGATTTTTTTAGTTGTTTTTCCCGTTGTTCCAAACTCATACTGAACCCAACCCTCTGTGTACAGTTAGTTCACAGAGTTGTGATTTTGGAGAACTGGCTTTTCCCTAATATTCTGACATGATACCACATGAGAGGATTTTAGCAGAAGTGGGTATACATTTAATGTGGTAAAGACTTACCAGAAAGCAGCAGAACGAGGCGTGGATCTTCCTGAAGATGTAGCTGACCACATAGAGAGCTGTAACAAGGCTGAGCTGCAGAGCATCGTTGATCACCATGGAGATGAACATGATGTACCGGGGGTTCTCATAGAAGAAACTGTGTTGAAACATAAACGAGCCGAGAAGGACTGTGTCAGTATGAGTACAGTATGTTAAAGTAGGGCTGCAACTCAGGACTTTTCAAATTATCAATTAATCTGTTTATATCTTTTTGATCTATTGATGTATTTTTTTATCTAAGGGGAAGTAATCGGTATCTCATTACGTATGTCCGACCAACAGTCCAAATCTAAAATAGTCATTTTACAGTAAGTAAACAGTCAAATGCTAACACTGGAGAAGGTGGAACTTCTGGGCTCTTTGGTATTTTCTTAAAAAAATCCTTGAAACATTATCTAAATTGTTGCAGAATATTTTGATGTCGGTCATTTTGAATAATTGATAAATAAGGTGCTTCGACTTGATATCTGCAGTTGGAATCATGGTAAACAACAACATGCTGGAGTCATGCCCCCGTCATGATCTGTGTTCAGGAACTAGCAGTTTGTTTCTACCTGTGCCGTAGGAAGGTGTGCACCATGCTGCCATTGATGATGCTCAGGGCCAGCCATACCAGCATGGCCACTATGTTTTTGGTAAGAGCGTTAGAGAAGCTGTCTTTAGGCACTGCCACAGCGCTCCCTGCCAGTGCAGAGCTGGTATTACTTGTCAGCAGGTCCAGAGGGCTGGAGGAGGTGGAGTTGAGTATCAGCAACATCTCCTCCTTACAGTCTGAAGGGATACAGACATGAAATCTGTTTTACAGACAAATACAAACAGTTCTGTTTATACAATGTTTAGGGATGAATTCTACACCAGTTGATTGGATATTAAAAAAGCAAGAAGATTATGTCATTTGCAAGTGACACAAAGACATGCAGTATAAAGAACATAGATGAGTACATAAAATGTGTGAAAGGCTGAAATTGACTATGTTTTGTTATGGAGAAATTACAATCAAACGGCACAGCTATATAGACTTATTTTATAATTAAAAATACATAGACATCCGAACCTGTACAACCACAGAGATCCCATTAACACTTTGTTAGGAGTTCATGGCTCACTAATTTGAGACTTTGAAACCTGCAAGAAGATGAAATAAATATTTAGTAAGGAGTGTAAATAAAACAAGAAAATGTTTTAGTTTGGGCATCATGCTCTGATACACACAAATAAAAACCACAGAGGATCTGGATGCTGACCACAACTTTGCAATACTTATATTTAGAAAAATGTTTCACAATATATGTATCTCAATATTTTTAAATCTTCTCAAAAACACTTAATAAAATGTATGAGTGGGTGTCAAAATGAAACATTTTTGATCAAATAACATGACATCGCTATTGAGACAATTTGTACTTTAAAAAAATATGAACACAATGAGATTTCCTATCAATTATGGTCAGTTTTGTGGACATAATAACTATGTGGGTAAAGGAATGTGTATAAAAGAAGTGGAACAGTCTGGTAAGTTCAGAAAACTTACTTTACTTCAATGCAGCCTTTAAAACCAGAAAACAACAGATCTATGTCTGTCCAGTGCTGACAAAATCTACACCTATAAGACAACTTCACACAGTGTTGTTGGATAATATATGTTGATATTTACTAATCGTACGCAAACTTACTTAACTTAGACTTACTTCATTTAGCAGCTCATAAATGTTTACGCTGTACTCTGTAATGCAAAATCAGAGAGGAAGTCACATTAAAATTAATATCTTGTTTCATTGTTTATGCATCAGATTTACATATTCTACACTTCCATAATACACAATCCATAATATCAACACAGTCAGAAAGCTGAAGTATAAAACATGAAACTATTTCAAACTCAAAAGCTAAACAGAGAAGAAAGGAAGCACATTGCCTTGTGATAATAACAAAGAACCCAGAGCTTTGAAAACAAGTATTAATAAAGAAAGTAAGTTCACAGATAATAAAGTGACAGAGCCTCCTCTCACCTGCTGACAGGTGACACCTTGTCATGATCAGCATGTTGTCTCATATATAAGGATTTGTATGGATGCCGATGTGTGTCTCTGTGTTTATATTGATCAAGTTGTTATGGGGATAGAGTGAGGGTCATGATGTCATAGGTCAAATTATGGATCCCTGTAATGAGCATGAGGTGACTTAAGATTAGCTAAAACATTAATTGATGTAAACATGAAGAGTGTTTTAATTTGAGTTTAACAGAAGGACAACATTACATAATTTTAATTGGCATGCAGGATTTTATTTTTGGTTTTTAATTTCCCCTTGAAGTTTATAGAATCTGACCTGTAATAAAGCTACTGTTGATCAGTATGGGAAGATTAACGCGACTAATTCACAATTACAAAAGAAACATCTGGGTTTAAGACATATCCTTTTTTTTTTTGTCTTCTGTCTAATTGTTTTGTATCCGACTATTATATTTTAGCCTGTGATTAACTAGATGAGCCTATATGGTAAAGCGCAGTGTGTCATTTATGTCCTGGTGATTTGTATACGAGCAAATTACATAATAATCTATTGGTAATTTATTAATTTGCATTTAAAAATTAAGTGTGTAGGATTAAGGAGAATCTATGGGATATGATATTCAAATTAGGCTTTCATTAGTGTATATAATACCAAAAGATAAGAACTGCTGGGTTTTCTCTGCTTTAGATTGATGCTTTTATATATTTTATATATGTGTATGTCCATGTTTCTACAGGAGCCCAGAAAAGACAAAACAAACACAGATTCTAGAGAGGCCCTTTAAATGTTTTGTGTTTTTAGCTGCCACCATCATGTAGTGTGAATGTGCGGGTGTTCAGTTGCGATTTGCCACTAAATCCTACACAGTGGACCTTTTAAGAGTTTTATTAAACAAAGTTAACGTTCAGTCATAGACATGCAGTGAAGCTGTTGTGCCACCTGGTGGTGTTGTCTTCTGTGTCAGACAGAGATCTGTCCCACCTCTCCTGAGTAACAGGATGGTTTGTGTATGATATCCTTGTCTTTCACACTGTGTATGCACACATAATCCAGGCCTTGTACTGACAGCTAGTACTGCACAGAAATGATGTTACAGTTACAGCTAAAAGATTAATCTGCAGAATTAACAGGAAATTATACAGAAACGCCAAACTCACACTGTGTCACAGTCAGATCATGATATGTCTAACAGAATGCACTGTCGAGTTGATTTTCAACTGATGAAATTTCGGTCAGTGTGTGTCCGTGTCACTGAAAGAATCTAAGGGATGTGTTGTATCAAGATTCCTCGTGTTATGGTTCTATCTTAAAAAAATACCATTGGTTTAAATTTCTGTCCTTTACAGACTCATTACATGAAATGAGATGATTTTATCTGTTGCCTCTGACAGCACAGATATCTTTTCCAATTTTTTATTGTAGTAAATGAACAATACAAAATACATAAATCCTATTTTTACTGCCACTTACCACATTGCTATTTTCATACATTTTACTATGACTCTAGGAACGATTTTTACGTTACTATAGTCTACAATAGAATTAAAAAAACTCAATTCATCAAACGGTGAATACATTTGTTCAGACCCTCTTATTATACAATCTGTGACATGCCATCTTTGTCACCCGGGGTTCACTGTCTGCAGTTTGACCCTGCACCTGCTGCTCAGAAGATACATCTTGAGATACTTCCTGAACTTTTTGTCCCTGACGCCGTAGATTATTGGGCTCAGGAAGCGGGGCAGGATGTAGACGATCAGGTAGTTTGCATATCGGATTTCTAGGATTCGGCCGGGGAAGATTAGATGCAGGACAATCTCCACACTAGGGGAGATGTATGAGAGCATGCACATGGCCAGCTGGGCCCCGTGCAGCAGGATGGTGTTCCTGGCTCTTTCGGCTGACGTCTTCTCTGTGGAGAGCGCCCTGGCTGCAAACAGGATCCTCAAGTAGGTGAAAACCAGAGTCAGAAACACACAGGAGAAGTAGATGATATCAAAGACTTGTCTTTTATACGCCAGGATTGGATCTTTGAACACATTCTGGCGCAAGCAGAACACACGCTCATGAAAGAAGCTCAGGGACTCTGTTGCCAGCGTCACAAATAGATCTGTGATATCTGGAGCCACACATATGAACCAAATCAGCCCGATGATGATGTAGGTCCTTCTCACTGTGCAGATTTGGGGGTGGCGTAAAGGCTCACAAATGGCAATGTAGCGCTCTATGGCCATGCTAGCTAAGTTGACTGGGGTGTTTCTGGTGGTGAAGACGGCCACCAGGATGAAGAAGCAACAGAAAGAGACGTTAATCTTGTAGAAGATGTAGCTGAGGACAAAAAGTGTGATTGTGACGGTCAGCTGGATGGCATCATTGATCACCATGTGGATGAAGAGGATGTAACGAGGGTCTTCATAAAAAGCCTGCCGGAGGAAAAATGAGTGGAAAATGTAGCGTTACATTTTGTTACAACAAGGGGAAGAGGAAAAAGGGAGCTGGGTCAGGTGATTGGTGGAGGAGAAGGGAGAAGAGAAAGGAAAAAGGACGGGTCATAAACCATCACTTGCTTAAATGTTCAATTACAAATTAAATGCAGTCAGGAGGGAACAAAAACACAGATAAAAGACAGTGAATACAAATCCTAGGAATACATAAATTAATGAAATAGAACTAATTAAAAGCTATTTTTAAAGTTGTTTTTATTATTTAAAGGGGACACTGATGTAGGCAGAATAGGTTGTAATGAAAACTTGATCAACTTGCCATGTTGATAAGAAATAAAAAGACAAAATGAAGCAAATGTAATCAACAAATGTTTCATGAAACAAACAGCCAGGTGATGTCTTCAAAATAAGTAGTTTGTCTGAGTAACAGTCCAAAGCCTGAAGATATTCAGTAAAAAAAAAAGCCTTTAAGGTTGAAAAATGCCACAATTTATCATCAAAATAGTGGCTGATTAATTTTCTGTAAGTTGGTTAATTAGATACTTTCATCAGCTGTAAAGTGGAGTGAGACAGTGAGAGATGTGGAGATAGGAAGTGAGAGGACAAAGTCAAAGGTCGCTGATCGTGTTTACGTGCAAACAATATCAAATATAGATCTGCAACTCTTTTTATACTGAAAGCATAAGGGCACAAGATGATCTTATGTACTGCAGTATGGCAGCAAATAAGGTTGTTAAGGTACCAGAATTTAAAAATCTGAAACAATACCATTATAAAAACAATACTTGATAACTCTTTTGGTATTACAGCAAAAATAAATGAGTTCAAGGCACACAAAATAGGATAATGTATTTGTGAACACCTGCCAAGACATTTGTAATATTGTTTATATCTGTTTATGCTTTTATGGAATCTTTAATTTCCATTCTCACAAATTATTATACATTATATTGTATTGTTTTAAATTTGATATCGTGAAAGTCAAAGTGAATCTGAACCTTAGCAGCAAGTAACATCCTCATGAAGCAGTGCACATTTACAATATTCCTGTTTGTGTCTTTAAAATCTTAATATATCTGCTGCCCTATTTGAACTGTACTGCTTTTATCTTTTATCACTATGTTTAAATAAATCCTGTTTAGCACAGTGTGAGGCTGCCTATGTGTTATAAACCTGCCACTAATCTGAATCAAATATTGGTCGTCATGTTTTTGATCAGTAGATTACTTTTTTAGTCTGGAAAGTGTTAAAAATAGTTTAAAAAGCCTGTAACGTTTTCTCAGCATCCATAATGACACCTTCAGATTCCTTTGTTCAACCAACAACAGGTCAAGGATTTATAAAGTGAAAAGGTCAACATATTTACAAAGACACAAAACAGTAAAGCAGCAAATCCTAATTTTTGAGAAGCGAGAACATCTATTTATAAATGAAATTATCACTTACAGTATGTAACAAAATTGTTGATGCTTCTGGTGGCTCTGATTGTGTGTTTGTGTTTGTGTACCTGGTGTCTAAAAAAAGTTGCAACCAAGGTGCCATTGATGTAACTGAGGATGAGCCAGACCAGAACAACAATCAGGTTTTTTACAAATGCAGTGGTGAAGGTATCTCTGACGAGCACGAGCTGATCCAACAAGAGAGGGAGCCAAAGAGAAAGAAATAGAAATTACTGTTAAACACAATGACTCATTCATCTTACATAACTGTTTCTATCGGCTGTGACCTCGTTTGAAATGTAGAAAAATCAATCAGGTATAATATTCTGAATAAATTATGTCCATTCAGAGGAATGTAAACATTCACCGTACTCTTACAAGCAAAGGCCACAATGTGATTCTTGGGACCTTGAAAAGTATTTTGTCAAATGTTGATGGAAATTACACATCAACTCATACAGCTCATGTTCATGGACAAACATTTCTGTGATTGTGAGCTGAAATGTTAGAGCCATTAAATATTGTTAACAGCAGGGTTTGATGATTATTATCATGATGTATCAAAAATATATCATTTTAAATGTGGTCACAAATAAGAAAAAACAAAAAAACTAAATGTTCCTTTAGTCTTTAAGTATTAACGGTCACATATGTGCATACGGTGACATATAAGTATTATTAAACAGAAAACATATTGCAGCAGACTTTTTGATGATTGCAATGAAAACATGTAATGCCCAATTGTGCGTTAGAAACTTGCAGGATAATGATAAATAATTTCAAAACAGACAGTAAAAAGACAATTTCTTCACCAGACCTGAAAAGGAAATGTCGTGTTGACTCCGGGACCCACTGATGAGCTCATGTTTCACTGAGAGCTGAGAGAGAACAACAGCAAGACAGAAAATACCAAACTGACGAATGTATAAAGAAATGCAACAAAACTGCAACCTATTTATACACTTTAAATGCAAGAAAGTCTATTTACACTTTCTCAAAATGTTGTTAAATTGAATGTAGCATTTTCATGATTCATGCACAGTATTTTGACAAGGCATCAAACAATAATAAAAAAAAATGATTTCACCCTAAAATGCTGTTGATTTAATTTAATTACAAACAGAATACCTGAAGCTGGAGACAGTTTGTGAATCTAACACCGAAATTCACCATGTGTGAATAAATTCTGCCATTATTCCCCTTTCACCTTAGGCCTGATTTATTTTCTCCCCCTCCACCTTATCAACCCATATATTGTCCTAAAACATATACAAGTGTAGATTATTTGTTTTAACAGAGACTGGTGTATAAAGGCTCTACATTTGTACATGATGGCATTATTTATCTCCAGCAGTCAAACTCAGCTTGACAGAACACATTTAGAATGAATCACAAATGATCATTATGTTGTGATGTTGTTGTAAACACAAATACAGCAGCCCTGGTGTACCTCGGGATAAACGCAGGCTGTCGACATGCAAGATGCACTCAAATCACTATCAGGCAAACTAGTAAATGTACAATCCTATAAATATCAGCATCTACTAATACAAAAAATATTGTAGTCTAATATAAAAATGCAAGATTAGATTTAAATTGTAATAATTTAGGCTTTGATTTAAAATGGAAATATTTAGATGAAATAACTACGAATAGGCAAACAAACTCACATTGTAATATTGCTTGACAGAGAGTTGAATGTTAAAGAGCTACCTCACCACAATCTTCATCCTATTCCACCTACCTGAGTCCAGGTCAGACACACGGAAGGTGAACAGCTTGAAAGATGAGCCTTTATAAACACTTTCAAACAGGTCTTAATTGATTTTCACCTTCCCCCTCAGTGTTTATCAGAGAAGAGAAAAACAAAGACCATGATGACTGACATTTTAATGAGGTTAAAGCATTGTGTTTAAATTTTATAACCAGAAGCACCAGTGAGACGAGCAAGAATGCCCTTTTAATGATTGATATATGATTTTGTTTTTTAAAATCATCATCGAATGACTGTTACCTGGATTCAGTGGGTCACATTTGAACCCATACCGGTACCTGGAATTCGACACCAGTACCCAGCAGTACATTTTTCTGTACTTAAATCTCTCTAGTAATAAAAAAGTAATTTCAGTTCTAACCAGTTAAATCATTGACTTCTAAAGACAAGGTATCATGAGTCATATTTCCAGTAACAATGCACATCACATGTCAGATAGTCTTTCGAAGTTTTAATTCAGTAGCATCTCGCTATACTGCATATAAATCCGGTGATTAAAATACCTTTTTAAGTAAATTTCTACATTTAGCTGTTCCTGCTCATCAACCTAGTGCTATAAGAATAAATAAAATAAAAAACTTAATGATGTATATGTGCTGCCCTCTCCTGGCACGCAGCGTCTTCATAGTGCTGGTTGTATTTTAAATACATCACAATACAAAGATTAGATACTGTATATACCTGTAAATATGAGCACACATGTTGTTTTATGTTAAGTATGTGAATTGAAGCAGATTGTTTGTAAATATAGTTTTACCGCGATAGTGATGCTTATCTCCATTAGCACATTAAGGGGAGTTCCCATAATGTGTTGGCTGTACTGTAATATTTTCTTGTAGACGGTAAGCCGCTCACATACTTTTGGTTTCTTACCAAGGTTTAGTAAAAACATACTGTTTTAGTGAACTGTACAGCATGTTGGTATTTGGGGAGACATCTCAATCTGCCTCTCTTTGTCTCTCTTTGTCTCTCTCTCTTATGTGACTGTAAAGATTCACTCTCACATACTGAAATTTCACACCGATTGATGTAATGTAAATCTCTACTTGGTAGTACTGATGTAATTCGGTCAGTAACCTTACAATTACCTAGTTTGCTACCCAACTCTATAATGGACTAATCTAAATATAAAGCAAGGAATCTTTGTCTGTCTGTATGTTATTCCCATATCTTCATCACCATTCCATCAGATGTATATTTGGTAGATTTGTTTCTGAGTGCCCAAAGTAGCACAGTGTTGAACTGGTGCAGTTTCAGTACTTGACACGTCAATATTAATAAATTATAACAATAACACAGCGAACAAGGAGCTGTGCAGCAGTGGGGGCATGGCCTCAGTGCTCTGGCTTCATGGCTCTGCAGACTGAAGATGGGCTCACAGAACTTTGTTCTGTATTATTTTCTTTAATAAAGATTAAAAATAGACATACAATACCATCTTTTATACCATGAGGAATATGTTGAGGCATCATGGATTTTCATTTAAAGTACAACCCTACTGCTGCTCTCTGTTTGGGGCCAATGCTGATACTGATATTAGGGAGTAAAACATTCTGACATCATTATCATCTCATATGCAGACATTGTTTGCATGGATTCCTTAAATGTGGTTATTCAACAACAGTTCAACAATAAACTTTATTTCAGTGCACCAATGTCATTTTTAGACAATAGTTTACTTCACCCCAAGCATCTTTTCCTACAATACATTCTCCATATTCGTTCATATTAGACAACATTCGGACAACATATATGCTGATATCTGTGATAGGCTGATATCAGCTGATAATATTGAGGAAATTACATATTGGTCCAACTAACAGAGCTATAGCACAACAACAAGGTCCGACTTTTCTTTTCCTGGCTAGAAGCAGAGAACAGCAGAATAAGTTAACGTTAAATGTCACACTGTATTTAGAAATACTCACTTTTTTCTGTTCACATCAGGCCTTTAGAAATAATGTACAAATAATCACTAAATAAAACTGGTACAGATGATCAATACTGCAGAAAATAAGGATGGAATCCCTTTCAAATATTCAGAATCAATATCTATCAATGTATTGAAAAAAAATTTTTTTTGACAACATCAGTATGTTTGCATATATATGTATGTATGTGTGTGTGTGTATATGTGTATGTGTGTGTGTGTTTATATATAGGTTTGTGTGTGTGTGTATATATGTGTATATGTGTGTGTGTTTATATACAGTGAACCCTCGTTTATCGCGAGGGTTACGTTCCAAAAAGAACCCGCGATAGGCGAAATCCGTGAAGTAGAAACCTTTATTTTTTTACAGTTATTATACAATGAAATACTCCATAAAACATTGAAAGCAAGGAACAAAACCTTTTTACAGGCCCAAGCATTTGTTTAACAAATAAAAGTACTGTATAAACGTTTGTTTTTTTTTGTTTTTTTTACAAATAACTACTGTACTGTACTGTAAAATAATATAGTTATAAATAAATAAATAAATGATAATTTTAATCATCAATACGAGCTGAAGGGTTAATATTGCGGGGATCAGCACCGCCCCACCGTGACGGATTGGAACGGGAGAAAATGAAAAATGATTATGAAAAAAAATACAAAGTACAGTAGGACAAATAGTGACTGACGTGTACAGTACAGTATTTCACTGCTCTTCTGACTGAGCCGCTGCATCCTGACTCCGCTCTGTGGCGTTTTTTTCTTCTAAAGCCTGCGGTGCAGGTGTGTTTTTTGGAGAGAAGAACATAGTTATTGGTAGTTGTTGTCGCTGTTTTACGTACGTGTACATATTAAACCATAACGTTATTGACACACAGGTAGAGAAGACGCGGAGAGACTGTTTAGCCAATCAGAATGCAGAACACAATGCATGATGCAAATCCGTGAAGCAGCGAGACCGTGAAAAGTGAACCGCGTTATAGCGAGGGTTCACTGTATAGGTTTGTGTGTGTGTGTGTGTGTGTGTATTTGTATTTTTTGTAGCAGTAGTTTTTGCCATGATGGTTTAAAACATAAAATATTTTATACAAAATGTATCTCACATTTTGGCATTTTTTGACTTATCCCAGTGACCATTTTTTAGAAGAAAGCTTAAAAATGAGAAAATATTTAATCTAGCTATCAGGTATTTATTGGAATTTATTTGTTCCTTAAATATTATCGCTACCTCAAAATAAACAACAAAGAACAGCTGTTTCATAATTCACATGTAGTGTTTGGCAGAATGTGTTTGGAAACTGAGGATCTCAGTGCTGTTTCATAGTAGGCCTCATTTGTGACATGGGGACACTTTCTGGGTGGTTGCTTATGCTCCACTTACAAAGCAGGTACCTTCCTACATGTCTTCTGAAGGTGTTGTCTCGCAGTCCATACACAATCGGGCTAACAAACCGTGGCAGGATCTGGACAATGACATAGCATGTAAAGCGTACAGCCGGGCTCTTATTTGGCAATAAGTAGATCAGACCTTGTTGCAACATGGGTCCCACGTAAGTGAGCATACATAACAGCATCTGGAAACCGTGGAGGAGAATAGTGTTTCTGGCTTTTCCAGTGTTGACAGACGCTCCCTTGGCAGCGAACAGAATCCTGAAGTAAGTGTAGAAGAGTGTGAACCAGACCAGGGAAAAACAAACATAGTGTGAAGCATCCCTTTTCCTCAGACTGTAAGTGCTTCGGAACACGTAATCTCTGGCACAAAACAATCTAGAGTGAAAAAACTGCAGTGGCTCTGTGGCCAGAAGGATGAAGAGATCCGGGAGGATAGAGAGTGAACTTGCAGCCCAGATCAAACCAATCAGGATGTAGGTTTTCTTGACCGTACAGATCTGTCCATGACGGAGGGGGATACAGATGGCGATGTAACACTCGATTGCCATGCCAGCCAGATTGAATGGTGTGTTGAGGGTGGTGGTAATGGTAATGATCAGCAGGGTGAGGCAGAAGGATACATTGATTTTGTGCAGGGCGTAGCTGATGATGTGAAGGAGAGTTGACAGGAGCAGCTGCATCATGTCATTTATCACCAGGTGGATGAACAGAATGTAACGAGGGTTTGAATAAAAGATCTAAACAAGATAAAATTAGTGTTAGTAGAGTAGCATTAGAATTGTAGATGTAGAGGATTTCTCCAACTTGTATTTTGATGCTTTAATTTTTACACTTTGTTGCACCAAAAGAGCAATAAAGGAGACATTAGACTATGTATTCAGCTGTAACTGACTCACAACAAGTTAACAGACCTGACATATTATAAAATATTTAATTACTTCCAAATGATTGTAACTGATTAGTGTAGTGTTAGTGAGTAGATGTTTCTCAAATATATATATATATATATATATATATATATATATTTGAGAACACTTACTAGTTACTAGATTTAAGTCTTGAATACAACATTTTATAATCTATTAAATGATGATTTATTAGTTTCAGTTAATATGCCCAATAGTAAATCAAAGTTAAAACTAACCACACCTTTACCAGCTGCAGCATCAGCTAACACATTAATGCATTATTGATTATAAACTAGTAATATGATATTTTTTAATCTGAAATGAGCCTATCTGCATAACAGGTACCTTTCCTTTTGGTACTTGATGCTGTATTTTCACTTTAGTAAGATTTTTTATGCAGGATATTTTACTTGTAACATTACTTGTACCCTGTTGTAAAACTACTTTAACTTTAAAGATCTGAATAACTTTTCTACCTGAATTATCTAATGATACCAATACACATAATTTAGCCTCCGAGTCTCAGTTTGCTTCAGGTTGAAAAAATACTTGTTTCTGTTCCATCCTGCTCCTATCATAAACATTTACAGGGCATGAAGCATCATTTACTCCTGTCTAGTTTATGTAATGTATTTTTACGGATTTATTTAAGCTGTGAAAACAATGTACACAAGTTAAAGTTTAACACTGAGAGCTAAAGAGGAAGATTTGAAGACGATGGAAAAGAGATTTAGACACGTTTAAACTCCCCTCTTCTGCTGGTCCTTATTCCCTTTTTGTGCTTGCACAGATATACTGTTAAAAGAATATCACACCTGGTGCTCTCTGAATGTGCGGACCAGAGTACCATTGATGTAGTTGATGGAGATGCAGAGGGCTGTGACAATCACATTCTTGGTCAGAGCTGTGATGAACGTGTCTCGCTGATTCCCAGTTACAGTTGAGGTTCCATTGACAGATGAAAAATCCATGTCTAAAATGGCTTAATGCTGTCCGAAGTGTCAGAGTGACAGAAACAGCAGTTCAGCAATATGAAAATCACAGAAACATAACAATGTCAGATAAAACATATTATGTGAAGGAATATAAGGATATATAACGGCAATCTGCAGTTCACACATTATCAGTCCAATGCAATATAAAAGCAGTAAGCATGACTTTACCTACCCAGCAGCACGTCACATATGACTAGTTGGTTGTGGTAGTCGTGGAGTTTATATATGTTGACTGAAGACATTTGGGATTATGTTGGAACATATGGTCTGTGTGTGTGTGTGTGTGTGTGTGTGTGTGTGTGTGTGTGTGTGGGCACATTCTTACTGTTTTTTAAGGAATAGTTTCAGATTTATTGATATAGGCTACACTTATTTACTTCATTTTAGTGTTCATCACATTAGTAGAATTTCTAACTTCAACATAATACCCGGACAAATAATGATATTTGACACCATGTTTCATACTACGGAAAATAACTGACACAAAATTAAGGGTGTAACATGTTAGAAGATTATTAAACTGTAGACAACTTGGTCTGTGAGAGCAGAAAAACTCTGCTGTAATGGAGTATTGATACTGCAAAAAATGAGTATAAAAGGATATGTATTGAAAATGTTTTACTTTTGACAACCCTACTTTCTTGAAAAGCAAAAGCACCTGTTTTTAATAATGAATTGAGTTGGAGGTGAGCAGCATGTCTCCTGGAGCTCTTCATCAAACAGCTCCTTCTTGTTCCATCACTCCAACAAACTGTAAAAACCTGCTCCAACATTAAAAACTGATTCGCTGTCAAAACATGCCTACAATGACCATTGTTTTGCTCTGTCATCTTTAATGAACGCTAGCTTTGCTAAACTCACTTTACAATACATTTCCTGCAATAGCCTATTTAAAAATAAAAGTTGACTCGAGTGTCACCAGCTAAATGTTTTTATTGTGAAGTTGCAGCCATAGAAAATGTTCGGTGTGCATTTGCAGGACATTAACACAGAGCTCTACATGTAGTGGGCGTCCTTTATTTTTGAAAGGCTATTTTTTATCCCCCTGCTCCCACCTGCAGCAAAGTTAAAACCGTTCAAAATGCATCAAGGTTCCACAGGACTATTCACTCACTGTTGTTAATGTTTGTTTAGGTATAGACTGCGAAACAACCTAGATAAAGTGATAGTCGGGATCTTTTGATGTGGGTTTAATGAGGTCCTTATCACAAGTAGAGCTTGACCAATTTATCGACGGGCCAGTATTTTTAGGCATTTTCCAAACTATTGGCATTTATAATGGCCGATAAATTAATATTTAAAAAATAAAATAAAAACGGACGAAACACCCTTAAACCATGTTATGAGTGTTGGCATTGCATAGTTTGTCCACCAGAGGGCACTCTACAACAGGGGTGCTCAATGCGTCGATCGTGATCGACCGGTAGATCGCAAAGGTAGTGTGGGTAGATCACGTGACATTCCAGTTTTTTTTTTTAGATTAAGAAGTAGGAAAATTCCAAAGCCCATGATGAATGTTAATACAACGAGGCAGCGTATGTCGCCCGGATTGGCGTTACCGGGGCCCCACCCTGGAGCCAGGCCTGGGGTTGGGGCTCGCAGGCGAGCGCCTGGTGGCCGGGTCTGACCCACGGGACCCGGCCGGGTACAGCCCGAAAGAGCGACGTGGGCCCGCCCTCCAGTGGACCCACTACCCGCAGGAGGGTTCAGAAGGGGCTGGTGCATTGTGGATTGGGTGGCAGTCGTGGGCGGTGACTCTGGCCATGGGGACATGGAATGTCACCTTACTGGGGGGGAAAGAGCCTAAACTGGTGCGGGAGGTTGAGCGGTACCGGCTAGAGATAGTCGGGCTCACCTCCACACACAGTCTGGGCTCTGGAACCCAACTCCTTGAGAGAGGCTGGACTCTCTTCTACTCTGGAGTTGCCCGCGGTGAGAGGCGGCGAGCTGGTGTGGGCTTGCTTATGGCTCCCCATCTCAGCCGCCATGTGTTGGAGTTTTCCCCGGTGAGCGAGAGGGTCGTTTCCCTGCGCCTTCGGGTCGGGGGTAGGTCTCTCACTGTCGTTTCGGCTTACGGGCCAAACGGCAGTGTAGAGTACCCGGCCTTCTTGGGGTCTCTGGGAGGGGCACTGGAAAGTGCTCCAACTGGAGACTCCGTCGTTCTTCTGGGGGACTTCAACGCTCACGTGGGCGGCGACAGTGTTACCTGGAGGGGTGTGATTGGGAGGAACGGCCTCCCCGATCTGAACCCGAGCGGAGTTCTGTTATTGGACTTCTGTGCTAGCCACAGTTTGTCCATAACGAACACCATGTTCGAGCATAAGGGTGTCCACAAGTACACGTGGCACCAGGACACCCTAGGCCGGAGGTCAATGATCGACTTTGTAGTCGTGTCATTTGACCTCCGGCCGTATGTCTTGGACACTTGGGTGACGAGAGGGGCTGAGCTGTCAACTGATCACCACCTGGTGGTGAGTTGGATTCGCTGGCAGGGGAGGAAGCTGGACAGACTTGGCATACCCAAACGCGTAGTGAGGGTCTGCTGGGAACGTCTGGCGGAACCCTCTGTCAGGGGGGTCTTCAACTCCCACCTCTGGGAGAGCTTTGACCAGATCCCGAGGGAGGCTGGGGACATAGAGTCCGAGTGGACCATGTTCTCCGCTTCCATTGTTGTCGCAGCTGTACGAAGCTGTGGCCGAAAGGTCTCCGGTGCCTGTCGAGGCGGCAATCCCCGAACCCGGTGGTGGACACTGGAAGTAAGGGATGCTGTCAAGCTGAAGAAGGAGTCCTACCGAGCCTGGTTGGCTCGGGGGACTCCTGAGGCAGCTGACGGGTACCAACAGGCCAAACGTGCAGCAGCGCGGGCAGTTGCGGAAGCAAAAACTCGGGCCTGGGAAAAGTTCAGGGAGGCCATGGAGGAGGACTACTGGTCGGCCTCGAGGAAATTCTGGCAAACCATCCGGCGCCTCAGGAGGGGGAAGCAGTGCTCCACCAACACTGTTTACAGTGGGGGTGGGGAGCTGTTGACCTCAACTGGGGACATTTTCGGGCGGTGGAAGGAATATTTCGAGGATCTCCTCAATCCCACTGACACGCCTTCCGTAGAGGAAGCAGAGGCTGAGGGCTCAGAGGCTGATTCATGCATCACTCAAGCCGAAGTCACTGAGGTAGTCAGGAAGCTCCTCAGTGGCAGGGCACCGGGGGTGGATGAGATCCGCCCTGAGTACCTCAAGTCTTTGGATGCTGTGGGACTGTCTTGGCTGATTCGTCTCTGCAGCATCGCGTGGCAGTCGGGGACAGTACCTCTGGACTGGCAGACCGGGGTGGTGGTCCCTCTATTTAAAAAGGGGGACCAGAGGGTGTGTTCTAACTATCGGGGGATCACACTCCTCAGCCTCCCTGGTAAAGTCTATTCCAGGGTACTGGAGAGGAGAATTCAGCCGATAGTCGAACCTTGGATTCAGGAGGAACAATGCGGTTTTCGTCCTGGTCGTGGAACACTGGACCAGCTCTATACCCTCCGCAGGGTGCTCGAGGGTTCATGGGAGTTTGCCCAACCAGTCCACATGTGTTTTGTGGACTTGGAGAAGGCATTCGACCGTGTCCCTCGTGGCATTCTGTGGGAGGTGCTTCGGGAGTATGGGGTCCGGGGCCCTCTGCTAGGGGCTGTACGGTCCCTGTATGACCGGAACAGGAGCTTGGTTCGCATTGCCGGCAGTAAGTCAGACCTGTTCCCGGTGCATGTTGGACTCCGGCAGGGCTGCCCTTTGTCACCGGTTCTGTTCATTATTTTTATGGACAGAATTTCTAGGTGCAGCCGGGGGCCGGAGGTGGTCTGGTTCGGGAGCCACAGGATTTCATCTCTGCTTTTCGCGGATGATGTTGTCTTGTTGGCCTCTTCGAGCCAGGACCTCCAGCATGTCCTGGGGCGGTTTGCGGCCGAGTGTGAAGCAATTGGTATGAGAATCAGCACCTCCAAGTCCGAGGCCATGGTTCTCGACCGGAAAAAGGTGGCTTGCTCCCTCTGGGTTGGGGGAGAGTTCCTGCCTCAAGTGGAGGAGTTTAAGTGTCTTGGGGTCTTGTTCACAAGTGAGGGAAAGATGGAGCGTGAGATTGACAGGTGGATCGGTGCAGCGGCTGCAGTAATGCGGTCGTTGTATCGGTCCGTCGTGGTGAAGAGAGAGCTGAGCCGAAAGGCGAAGGTCTCGATTTACCGATCAATCTACGCTCCTACCCTCACCTATGGTGATCTTTGATCTTTGGGTCATGACCGAAAGAATAAGATCCCGGATACAAGCGGCCGAAATGAGTTTCCTCCGCAGGGTGGCGGGGCGCTCTCTTAGAGATAGGGTGAGGAGCTCTGCCACCCGGGAGGAGCTCGGAATAGAGCCGCTGCTCCTCCACATCGAGAGGAGCCAGTTGAGGTGGCTCGGGCATCTTTTCCGGATGCCCCCGGGACGCCTTCCCTGCTCAGGCTGCTACCCCTGCGACCCGGCCTCGGATAAACGGAAGAAAATGGGATGGGGATGGGAAGTAGGAAAATGAATGAATGAATGAATGAATGCATCTCTGAAAGGCCAAGTTGAGTTTATGCCACCTGACTGACGTACAGGACGGCCAGTCTCAGATCTCTTCTTGTACGGGTCATGTGTCACGGGTCGTGGGTCATTTAAGTGTATACTATTTTTTAAACATTTCAGACAGCCCTTTCCACAGGAACTACATTCCTTCAACCGTACAACGTCCGTGTTGCTTAGATTCATCAGCTGCAGATCAGCTGTTTGGGCTGGACCTTCAGCATCTGACTGACGGCAATGAAAAAGCACCAAAAATATACAAAAAATAGCGTATACCTTAAAGTGGACAAAGTTTAACTGACTGTAGAAAACAGGAAACCGTGGTCACCTGTGTTAAATACCGACATTTTGTTTGAGGCTCTGTAAAATTGTCCTTCTCCTTTGCATCTGATTTGATCTGTGCCAGCGTTCACGAACGTTACTAAACACATTTTTTTGTTGAGAAAAGCTCTGTGAGGGCCCGTGTCCACGTAACGTTGTTTTGTGAGTGCCAGCGTCTTTTGTTCAGTTGTTCGCCCAGAGAAGAGGCGCAGCGCCCAACGTCTTATGTCCGCGCACTCCACCTTTTATTTGTACAGTTGGTCTGAGTGCTTTGAGTTGAAAAATCTCTCAACTTTTTAGAACGGTGCTAGTGATGTCACCGTCGCTCTTTTCTTTTTCGTGGCCTAGGAGATAATATTCACAAATTTTTCTCTCCTGTGGATCATTGTCATGCAACCACATGACAATGATCTGAAAAGAATGCTTTGTGGACACGGGCCCTTAGACTTTCTATTGTCGTTCATACGAGTTAGTGGTTTCTTACATTATGAAAATACCACATAAAGAATCTTAATACATTGTTTTTCACTGCTAATGATTAATGAGTGTTTTCAGAGTAGAAATGCATCATGAGAATTTATTTTTATGTTTGGAACATTACTGGAATGTGTACAACACTTAATGAATCATTATTCATGTTAGAGAAGTCAGTTTGAAACATGATATTCACCATCTATAAGCATACAAGTCTGTATTGTTGCAGGAACTTTCTGAATGTATTTTCTCGTAGCCCATAAATTACTGGACTGATGAGCCGAGGCAAGACATGAATAACTATTGACACAGTAAAGCGAATGTCTAGTTTCCCTCTTGGGAACAAGTTTGTCAGAACTTCTATCGTAAGATCATGAACATAGCCGAGCATACATAATATCAGCTGGAAGCCATGGAGGAGGACAGTGTTCCTTGCTTTCTTTGCATCTGCAGCAGCTGCCTTTGCAGCAAAAAGGATCCTGAAGTATGTATAGAAAAGAGTTATCCAAACAATGACCATTAACACTATGTTGGAAATATTGCTCTTCTCTGTGAGACTGGGGTGTCTGAAAACATTTCTTGGAAGACAAAACACTCTTAGATGTAGGAATTCCATGGATTCTGTTGCCAATGTGACAAATAAATCTGTTAGGACTGACAGTGCACCTATAACCCACGTCAGGCCGATCACAACGTACGCTTTCTTGACTGTACAGATCTCTGTGTGGTGTAGAGGGAAGCATATGGCGATGTAGCACTCTACTGCCATTGCAGCTAGTGTTAGGGGATTATTTAGACGTGCAGGTATAATAATCATCAGCAAAAACATACAGAAGGACACATTTAGAGTGAACACGATGTAACTCAGGACTTGAATAAGGGTGAACAGGGTCAGCAGGATTATATCATTGATTACCAGATGGATGTACAGGATGTATCGAGGATTCATATTTAGAACCTGCAGGTAAAACAGAATTGATTAGGATATAAGAGGAAAAGAAGAGAAACAGTGCGACTGACTATATGAGAATACAGTATATGACATGTTGCCTTTTCCTAAGGTGATGAAGTAAATGTATCCTCAGCATAGTGATATATGTGGGCACAATGTATTTCCAGAAATCGATTCAGACCTGATGTTTCATGAATGTGTGTACCAGGACACCATTGATGTAGTTGATGGAGATGCAGAGAAGCACAGTAATCACATTCTTGATTATAGCTATGTTCAAGCTGTCCCGATAGACAACTGCTGTGGCATTCCTGTCAGGATTTGAAAGGCTCATGAGTCAACTGACGGGGTCCTTGAAACCTGTTTGACCAGAGACAGCTGTTGGATAAGTCAGTAAAATATATTAATAGAACAGAATTGATCAGTAGGTCAGGTACTCTGACAGAAATAAAAGCAATAATAGTAAAGAAAAAATTTTTTAAAAATGAAGCACGTCAATACAAACAATGTGACAAGTGTTGTAAAGCGCTTATTTTTTTTTTTACTGATATTTACACAAGAATCCAGCACAAATTAATGGCACTTTCAAAGAGGTGATGACAAATAATTTCTAATCAGATTCTTTTCACATCTCTTCACAGAACACAGTTTGACATGTCAAAGTAATAAAATCAGCTGTAAATAATAGAATAAATGATGACTGACAGTCATTTACCTGCTTCAGTGTCAGGATCCTGGTATTGTACATGCTGGCTCATTGTCATAACGTAATGGGACACATGAATAAAATAAAGCCATCATTAAAGTCATTCCTAACACCTAATTTGATTTGTGTTCTAGGTAAAAACAACCTTTGTGAGTAAAACTTTATATTATTTTATTAATCCCAGTGAGCCAGCATGCACAAGACAAATACCATGAAATGAGGCATGAAAAGGTTCAAACCAAAGTGATGAGAAACTTTATAACAGTTATTTTTTGTAAGTTTAAAAATGTACTGTACAAGATGAGCCACAAACACCATATAAGAGTAAATAGAAATGTCTACAATTCTGTATTTGTTTTGTAATACACAAAGAATAAAACAGAACATGTTCTCACCTTGACAACAAGTGGTATATGTGAATGAAACATACACTAAGTGAGATGTCTGGTGAATTACTTGTTATATTAGTCCAAGACAAATGTCTTGGGATGGAGAACAGTCACGGCCCTGTGTGTTTGTGAGTAGGTGTCAGTTTGTGTACATCAGGGAAAGCCTTAAACTTTTGTTGAAAAAGCTCTCTTAAGGCCCGTGTCCACATAATGTTTTTTTCTGTGCGCCACCATCTTTCTTTCAATTGTTCGCCCAGAGAAAAGGTGCAGCGTCTTATGTCCACGCACTCCGGCTTTTTTTTTGTGCGTTCGCTCAGAGTGCTTCAAGTTAAAAGAGATCTCAACTTCTTAGAAAGGTGCTGGTGATGTCACCGTCGCTCTTTTCTTTTTCCTGGCCTAGGCGATAATATTCACCATATTTTTCTCTCTTGTGGATCATGTCATGCAACCACATGACAATGATCTGAAAAGAATGCTTTGTGGACACGGGCCCTTGAAGCTTTCTCTTTTCTTTTATACTAATTATTGGTTTCTCCCATTTACGAAAATAACACATAATGAAGAACCTTAATTATTTTTTTTCACTGCTAATGATTGATAAGTGGAATCAGAGTAGAAATGCATCATGAGAATAAACCTTTTGTTTGGAACATTATTGGAATGTTTACAACACTTAATAACTCATTGTTCGTGTTAGAGAAGTCAGTTTGAAACATGATATTCATCATCTATAAGCACATAAGTCTGCATTGTTGCAGGAACTTTCTGAATGTCTTGTCTCGTAGCCCATAAACTACTGGACTGATGAGCCGAGGCAGGACATGAACAAGTATTGAGACAGTAAAGCGAATGGCCAGTACACTTCTTGGGAACAAGGTTGTCAGACCTTCTATCGTAATATCATGAACATAGCTGAGCATACATAATAACAGCTGGAAGCCATGGAGGAGGACAGTGTTCCTTGCTTTCTTTGCATCTGCAGCAGCTGCCTTTGCAGCAAAAAGGATCCTGAAGTATGTATAGAAAAGAGTTATCCAAACAATGACCATTAACACTATGTTGGAAATATTGCTCTTCTCTGTGAGACTGGGGTGTCTGAAAACATTTCTTGGAAGACAAATAACTTTAGAATTTAGGAATTCCATGGATTCTGCTGCCAATGTGACAAATAAATCTGTTAGGACTGACAGTGCACCTATAACCCACGTCAGGCCGATCACAACATACGCTTTCTTGACTGTACAGATCTCTGTGTGGTGTAGAGGGAAGCATATGGCGATGTAACACTCTACTGCCATTGCAACTAGTGTTAGGGGATTGTTTAGACTTGAAGTTATAGCAATCATCAGCAAAAACATACAGAAGGAGATGTTTAGAGTGAACACAATGTAAATCAGGCCTTGAATAAGGGTGAACAGGGTCAGCAGGATAATATCATTGATTACCAGATGGATGTACAGGATGTATCGAGGATTCATATTTAGAACCTGCAGGTAAAACAGAATTGATTAGGATATAAGAGGAAAAGAAGAGAAACAGTGCGACTGACTATATGAGAATACAGTATATGACATGTTGCCTTTTCCTAAGGTGATGAAGTAAATGTATCCTCAGCATAGTGATATATGTGGGCACAATGTATTTCCAGAAATCGATTCAGACCTGATGTTTCCTGAATGTGTGTACCAGGACACCATTGATGTAGTTGATGGAGATGCAGAGAAGCACAGTAATCACATTCTTGATTATAGCTATGTTCAAGCTGTCCCGATAGACAACTGCTGTGGCATTTCTGTCAGGATTTGAAAGGTTCATGAGTCCACTGACGGGGTCCTTGAAACCTGTTTGACCAGAGACAACTGTTGGATAAGTCAGTAAAATATATTAATAGAGCAGAATTGATCAGTAGGTCAGGTACTCTGACAGAAATAAAAGCAATAATAGTAAAGAAAAAAAATGTTAAAAATGAAGCACATCAATACAAACAATGTGACAAGTGTTGTAAAGCGCTTATTTTCTTTTACTGATATTTACACAAGAATCCAGCACAAATTAATGGCACTTTCAAAGAGGTGATGACAAATAATTTCTAATCAGATTCTTTTCACATCTCTTCACAGAACACAGTTTGACATGTCAAAGTAATAAAATCATCTGTAAATAATAGAATAAATGATGGCTGACAGTCATTTACCTGCTTCAGTGTCAGGATCCTGGTATTGTACATGCTGGCTCATTGTCATAACGTAATGGGACACATGAATTAAATAAAGCATCATTAAAGTCATTACTCACACATACTTTGATTTGTGTTCTAGGTAAAAAAACAATCTTTGTGAGTGAAACATCATATTATTTAATTAATCCCAGTGAGCCAGCATTCACAAGACAAATACCATGAACTGAGGCGGCAAAAGGTTCAAACCAAATTCATAAGAAACTTTTTAACAGTTATTTTGTATAAGTTTAAAAATCTTCTGAACAAGATGAGCCACAAACACCATATAAGAGTAAATAGAAATGTCTACAATTGTGTATTTTGTCTTGTAATACACAAAGAATAACACAGAATATGTTCTCACCTTGACAATAGTAGTTTATGTGAATCAAACATACACTAAGTGAGATGTCTGGTGAACTACTTAATATATAGTATTCAAAGACAAATGTCTTGGGATGGAGAACAGTCACAGTCCTGTGTGTTAATGAGGTGGCAGATTGTGCAGTGTGCACCGTCAGTTTAGATTTTCAAAATTACATTTGTTAATAGTTTTTTGCTGTTATGTATTAATGTTTAAAATCTCACATATTTAACTTTTATTTTTTCTAGAATGTCAATATATTTGTATATTATGTTTATGTGTGTGTATGTATTTAATTTTCTAGATATATATATATATATATCTTTGTGTATATATATATTTGTATACACACACGTGCGCGCACACACACACACACATACATACACACATACTCATACACACACAGCTATATATGTGTCTATATCTGTGTGTGTGTGTGTGTATGATCATGTGTGTGTCTATACATATGTGTGTGTGTGTAATATATATATATAGCGGGTCGCTCCTCTACGTCGTGAGCAGTTCAGGGGTACAGGCTAAATTTTCAAACCCATGCTGACCACTATTTGGGACTCCGTTCCCTCAACCGTACAACGTCCGTATTCTTCAGATTCCTCAGCCGCAGATCAGCTGTTTTGGCTGGACCTTCAGCATCTGTCTGACGACAATGAAAAAGCACCAAAAATATACAGAAAATAGCGTACACCTTAAACTGATGTTGACTAACTGTAGCAAACAGGAAACTGTGGTCTCCTGTGTTAAAGACCGACATTTTGTTTGTGTCTCTATAATATAATCGTCCTTCTTTGCACCCGATGGACAAGAGTTCTAGTTACTGTGGCTTTGAGAAGCCTCAGTCAGTTGGACATACTTGGACCAGCTCCAGTAGCTGGTCTAACAGCTTCCTCAGTTCTTCAGCACAATGCAAATACAAAGAATGGAACGGTTTATGTTACACAATAAGTCATTTATCACAAAAGCAATAACAGAGAGTTCAAGCAGGGATCATTTGGACATGAGTAAACATGGATGGTAGATTTCCTAGCTGTTTGACTTCTTGAATTTGCCTTGTGGCTCTACAATGGTTTATCAAACTGCAAATGAATAGCTAAAGCTGTTGCCTGTGTGTTTCAGGGATTTTTTACTTGCAGTCTGATCTTGTTTAATCGTTTTTGAATGTAAGGTTTTACATATTTTAATAGAAATTTCCATTACTAGTTACTTGTGATATTAAAGGAATCCGTAAAATTACATTTTTAAACGCATTGCTAATGCCAATGAACTGAACACATCACATCACATCACCCTGTTTTTTCTTCTAATAAATAATTGTGTTAAAATGAATAGTATGAATCCAACGTGTTTTAGAGCATCAATTTATTTGATCTTAACGAACCGTTTACAAAAATTAGATTAAGTTAAGTTTTATTGAAAAAGCTCTCTTATTGTTTGCTCAAAGAAAAGGTGCAGCGCCCAGCTTCTTCTGTGCACGCAGTCCACCTTTTTTTTTTTTTTCTCTCTGCTGTGGATCATGTCATGCAACCACATGACAATGATCTGAAAAGAATGCTTTGTGGACACGGGCCCTTAGACTTTCTATAGTCTTTCAGACTAGTTAGTGGTTTCTCACATTTATGAAAATGACACATAATGAAGAATCTTAATCAATTTTTTTTTCACTGCTAATGATTAATGAGTGCATTCAGAGTTGCAATGCATCATGAGAATTTATTTTTGTGTTTGGAACATTACTGGAATGTGTACAACACTTAATAACTCATTGTTAATATTAGAGAAGTCAGTTTGAAACATGATATTCACCATCTATAAGCTACAAGTCTGTATCGTTGCAGGAACTTTCTGAATGTCTTGTCTCGCAGCCCATAAACTACTGGACTGATGAGTCGAGGCAGGACATGAATAAGTATTGAGACAGTAAAGCGAATGGCCAATATCCCTCTTGGGAACAAGTATGTCAGACCTTCTAGCATATGACTATAAACGTAGGTGAGCATACATAATAACAGCTGGAAGCCATGGAGGAGGACAGTGTTCCTTGCTTTCCTTACATCTGCAGCAGCTGCCTTTGCAGCAAAAATGATCCTGAAGTATGTATAGAAAAGAGTTATCCAAACAATGACCATTAACACTATGTTGGAAATATTTCTCTTCTCTGTGAGACTGGGGTGTCTGAAAACATTTTTGGGGAAACAAAACACTCTAGAATTTAGGAATTCCATGGATTCTGTTGCCAATGTGACAAATAAATCTGTTAGGACTGACAGTGTACCTATAACCCACGTCAGGCCGATCACAACGTACGCTTTCTTGACTGTACAGATCTCTGTGTGGCGTAGAGGGAAGCATATGGCGATGTAACACTCTACTGCCATAACAGCTAGTGTTACAGGATTGTTTAGAGTGGCAGGTATACTAATCATCAGCAAAAACATACAGAAGGACACATTTAGAGTGAACACGATGTAACTCAGGACTTGAATAAGGGTGAACAGGGTCAGCAGGATAATATCATTGATTACCAGATGGATGTACAGGATGTATCGAGGATTCATATTTAGAACCTGCAGGTAAAACAGAATTGATTAGGACATAAGAGGAAAAGAAGAGAAACAGTGCGACTGACTATATGAGAATACAGTATATGACATGTTGCCTTTTCCTAAGGTGATGAAGTAAATGTATCCTCAGCATAGTGATATATGTGGGCACAATGTATTTCCAGAAATCGATTCAGACCTGATGTTTCCTGAATGTGTGTACCAGGACACCATTGATATAGTTGATGGAGATGCAGAGAAGCACAGTAATCACATTCTTGATTATAGCTATGTTCAAGCTGTCCCGATAGACAACTGCTGTGGCATTCCTGTCAGGATTTGAAAGGTTCATGAGTCAACTGACGGGGTCCTTGAAACCTGTTTGACCAGAGACAGCTGTTGGATAAGTCAGTAGAATATGTTAATAGAACAGAATTGATCAGTAGGTCAGGTACTCTGACAGAAATAAAAGCAACAATAGTAAAGAAAAAAAATGTTAAAAATGAAGCACGTCAATACAAACAATGTGACAAGTGTTGTAAAGCGCTTATTTTTTTTTACTGATATTTACACAAGAATCCGCCACAAATTAATGGCACTTTCAAAGAGGTGATGACAAATAATTTCTAATCAGATTCTTTTCACATCTCTTCACAGAACACAGTTTGACATGTCAAAGTAATAAAATCAGCTGTAAATAATAGAATAAATGATGACTGACAGTCATTTACCTGCTTCAGTGTCAGGATCCTGGTATTGTACATGCTGGCTCATTGTCATAACGTAATGGGACACATGAATAAAATAAAGCCATCATTAAAGTCATTACTAACACATACTTTGATTTGTGTTCTAGGTAAAAAACAATCTTTGTGAGTAAAACATGATATTATTTTATTAATCCCAGTGAGCCAGCATTCACAAGACCAGCACCATGAACTGAGGCAGCAAAAGGTTCAAACCAAATTAATAAGAAACTTTATAACAGTTATTTTGTATAAGTTTAAAAATCTACTGAACAAGATGAGCCACAAACACCATATAAGAGTAAATAGAAATGTCTACAATTCTGTATTTGTTTTGTAATACACAAAGAATAAAACAGAATATGTTCTCACCTTGACAAAAAGTGGTTTATGTGAATCAAACATACACTAAGTGAGATGTCTGGTGAATTACTTAAGATATAGTAGTTCAGGACAAATGTCTTGGGATGGAGAACAGTCACGGCCCTGTGTGTTTGTGAGTAGGTGTCAGTTTGTGTACATCAGGGAAAGCCTTAAACTTTTGTTGAAAAAGCTCTCTTAGGGCCCGTGTCCACATAATGTCTTTTTCTGCACGCCACCATCTTTCTTTCAATTGTTTGCCCAGAGAAAAGGTGCAGCGTCTTATGTCCATGTACTCCCAAATTTTTTTTGTGCGTTCGCTCAGAGTGCTTCAAGTTAAAAGAGATCTCAACTTTTTAGAAAGGTGCTGGTGATGTCACTGTTGCTCTTTTCTTTTTCCTGGCCTAGGCGATAATATTCACCATATTTTTCTCTCTTGTGTATCATGTCATGCAACCACATGACAATGATCTGAAAAGAATGCTTTGTGGACACGGGCCCTTGAAGCTTTCTCTTTTCTTTTATACTAATTATTGGTTATAATTATTACTAGTTAGTGGTTTCGCACATTGACGAAAATAACACATAATGAAGAACCTTAATCAATTTTTTTCACTGCTAATGTTTAATGAGTGGAATCAGAGTTGCAATGCATCATGAGAATTTATCTTTGTGTTTGGAACATTATTGGAATGTTTACAACACTTAATAACTCATTGTTCATGTTAGAGAAGTCAGTTTGAAACATTATATTCATCATCTATAAGCACATAAGTCTGTATTGTTGCAGGAACTTTCTGAATGTCTTGTCTCGTAGTCCATAAACTACTGGACTGATGAGCCGAGGCAGGACATGAATAAGTACTGAGACAGTAAAGCGAATGGCCAGTACACTTCTTGGGAACAAGTTTGTCAGACCTTCTGTCGTAATATCATGAACATAGCTGAGCATACATAATGTCAGCTGGAAGCCATGGAGGAGGACAGTGTTCCTTGCTTTCTTTGCATCTGCAGCAGCTGCCTTTGCAGCAAAAAGGATCCTGAAGTATGTATAGAAAAGAGTTATCCAAACAATGACCATTAACACTATGTTGGAAATATTGCTCTTCTCTGCGAGACTGGGGTGTCTGAAAACATTTCTTGGAAGACAAAAAACCCTAGAATTTAAGAATTCCATGGATTCTGTTGCCAATGTGACAAATAAATCTGTTAGGACTGACAGTGTACCTATAACCCACGTCAGGCCGATCACAATGTACGCTTTCTTGACTGTACAGATCTCTGTGTGGCGTAGAGGGAAGCATATGGCGATGTAACACTCTACTGCCATAACAGCTAGTGTTACAGGATTGTTTAGAGTGACAGGTATACTAATCATCAGCAAAAACATACAGAAGGACACATTTAGAGTGAACACGATGTAACTCAGGATTTGAATAAGGGTGAACAGGGTCAGCAGGATAATATCATTGATTACCAGATGGATGTACAGGATGTATCGAGGGTTCATATTTAGAACCTGCAGGTAAAACACAATTGATTAGGATATAAGAGGAAAAGAAGAGAAACAGTGCGACTGACTATATGAGAATACAGTATATGACATGTTGCCTTTTCCTAAGGTGATGAAGTAAATGTATCCTCAGCATAGTGATATATGTGGGCACAATGTATTTCCAGAAATCGATTCAGACCTGATGTTTCATGAATGTGTGTACCAGGACACCATTGATGTAGTTGATGGAGATGCAGAGAAGCACAGTAATCACATTCTTGATTATAGCTATGTTCAAGCTGTCCCGATAGACAACTGCTGTGGCATTCCTGTCAGGATTTGAAAGGTTCATGAGTCAACTGACGGGGTCCTTGAAACCTGTTTGACCAGAGACAGCTGTTGGATAAGTCAGTAGAATATGTTAATAGAACAGAATTGATCAGTAGGTCAGGTACTCTGACAGAAATAAAAGCAACAATAGTAAAGAAAAAAAATGTTAAAAATGAAGCACGTCAATACAAACAATGTGACAAGTGTTGTAAAGCGCTTATTTTTTTTTTACTGATATTTACACAAGAATCCAGCACAAATTAATGGCACTTTCAAAGAGGTGATGACAAATAATTTCTAATCAGATTCTTTTCACATCTCTTCACAGAACACAGTTTGACATCTCAAAGTATGAAAATAAGCTGTAAATAATAGAATAAATGATGACTGACAGTCATTTACCTGCTTCAGTGTCAGGATCCTGGTATTGTACATGCTGGCTCATTGTCATAACGTAATGGGACACATGAATAAAATAAAGCCATCATTGAAGTCATTACTAACACCTAATTTGATTTGTGTTCTAGGTAAAAAACAATCTTTGTGAGTAAAACATGATATTATTTTATTAATCCCAGTGAGCCAGCATGCACAAGACCAGCACCATGAACTGAGGCAGCAAAAGGTTCAAACCAAATTGATGAGAAACTTTATAACAGTTATTTTGTGTAAGTTTAAAAATGTACTGTACAAGATGAGCCACAAACACCATATAAGAGTAAATAGAAATGTCTACAATTCTGTATTTGTTTTGTAATACACAAAGAATAAAACAGAATATGTTCTCACCTTGACAAAAAGTGGTATATGTGAATCAAACATACACTAAGTGAGATGTCTGGTGAATTACTTGTTATATATAGTAGTCCAAGACAAATGTCTTGGGATGGAGAACAGTCACGGCCCTGTGTGTTTGTGAGTAGGTGTCAGTTTGTGTACATCAGGGAAAGCCTTAAACTTTTGTTGAAAAAGCTCTCTTAGGGCCCGTGTCCACATAATGTCTTTTTCTGCACGCCACCATCTTTCTTTCAATTGTTCGCCCAGAGAAAAGGTGCAGCGTCTTCTGTCCACGCACTCCAACTTTTTTTTTGTGCGTTCGCTCAGAGTCCTTCAAGTTAAAAGAGATCTCAACTTTTTAGAAAGGTGCTGGTGATGTCACCGTCGCTCTTTTCTTTTTCCTGGCCTAGGCGATAATATTCACCATATTTTTCTCTGCTGTGGTTCATGTCATGCAACCACATGACAATGATCTGAAAAGAATGCTTTGTGGACACGGGCCCTTGAAGCTTTCTCTTTTCTTTTATACTAATTATTGGTTTCTCCCATTTACGAAAATAACACATAATGAAGAACCTTAATCAATTTTTTTCACTGCTAATGATTGATAAGTGGAATCAGAGTAGAAGTGCATCATGAGAATAAACCTTTTGTTTGGAACATTATTGGAATGTGTACAACACTTAATAACTCATTGTTCATGTTAGAGAAGTCAGTTTGAAACATGATATTCATCATCTATAAGCACATAAGTCTGCATTGTTGCAGGAACTTTCTGAATGTCTTGTCTCGTAGCCCATAAACTACTGGACTGATGAGCCGAGGCAGGACATGAATAAGTATTGAGACAGTAAAGCGAATGGCCAGTACACTTCTTGGGAACAAGTTTGTCAGACCTTCTGTCGTAATATCATGAACATAGCTGAGCATACATAATAACAGCTGGAAGCCATGGAGGAGGACAGTGTTCCTTGCTTTCTTTGCATCTGCAGCAGCTGCCTTTGCAGCAAAAAGGATCCTGAAGTATGTATAGAAAAGAGTTATCCAAACAATGACCATTAACACTATGTTGGAAATATTGCTCTTCTCTGTGAGACTGGGGTGTCTGAAAACATTTCTTGGAAGACAAAAAACCCTAGAATTTAAGAATTCCATGGATTCTGTTGCCAATGTGACAAATAAATCTGTTAGGACTGACAGTGTACCTATAACCCACGTCAGGCCGATCACAACATATGCCTTCTTGACTGTACAGATCTGGGTGTGGTGTAGAGGGAAGCATATGGCGATGTAACACTCTACTGCCATTGCAGCTAGTGTTAGGGGATTATTTAGACTTGAAGTTATAGCAATCATCAGCAAAAACATACAGAAGGAGATGTTTAGAGTGAACACAATGTAAATCAGGACTTGAATAAGGGTGAACAGGGTCAGCAGGATAATATCATTGATTACCAGATGGATGTACAGGATGTATCGAGGATTCATATTTAGAACCTGCAGGTAAAACACAATTGATTAGGATATAAGAGGAAAAGAAGAGAAACAGTGCGACTGACTATATGAGAATACAGTATATGACATGTTGCCTTTTCCTAAGGTGATGAAGTAAATGTATCCTCAGCATAGTGATATATGTGGGCACAATGTATTTCCAGAAATCGATTCAGACCTGATGTTTCCTGAATGTGTGTACCAGGACACCATTGATGTAGTTGATGGAGATGCAGAGAAGCACAGTAATCACATTCTTGATTATAGCTATGTTCAAGCTGTCCCGATAGACAACTGCTGTGGCATTCCTGTCAGGATTTGAAAGGTTCATGAGTCAACTGACGGGGTCCTTGAAACCTGTTTGACCAGAGACAGCTGTTGGATAAGTCAGTAGAATATGTCAATAACACAGAATTGATCAGTAGGTCAGGTCCTCTGACAGAAATAAAAGCAACAATAGTAAAGAAAAAAAATGTTAAAATGAAGCACGTCAATACAAACAATGTGACAAGTGTTGTAAAGCGCTTTTTTTTTTTCTTTACTGATATTTACACAAGAATCCGCCAGAAATTAATGGCACTTTCAAAGAGCTGATGACAAATAATTTCTAATCAGATTCTTTTCACATCTCTTCACAGAACACAGTTTGACATGTCAAAGTAATAAAATCATCTGTAAATAATAGAATAAATGATGGCTGACAGTCATTTACCTGCTTCAGTGTCAGGATCCTGGTATTGTACATGCTGGCTCATTGTCATAACGTAATGGGACACATGAATTAAATAAAGCATCATTAAAGTCATTACTCACACATACTTTGATTTGTGTTCTAGGTAAAAAAACAATCTTTGTGAGTGAAACATTATATTATTTAATTAATCCCAGTGAGCCAGCATTCACAAGACAAATACCATGAACTGAGGCAGCAAAAGGTTCAAACCAAATTCATAAGAAACTTTTTAACAGTTATTTTGTATAAGTTTAAAAATCGACTGTACAAGATGAGCCACAAACACCATATAAGAGTAAATAGAAATGTCTACAATTGTGTATTTTGTCTTGTAATACACAAAGAATAACACAGAATATGTTCTCACCTTGACAATAGTAGTTTATGTGAATCAAACATACACTAAGTGAGATGTCTGGTGAACTACTTAATATATAGTATTCAAAGACAAATGTCTTGGGATGGAGAACAGTCACAGTCCTGTGGGTTTGTGAGGTGGCAGATTGTGCAGTGTGCACCGTCAGTTTAGATTTTCAAAATTACATTTGTTAATAGTTTTTTGCTGTTATGTATTAATGTTTAAAATCTCACATATTTAACTTTTATTTTTTCTAGAATGTCAATATATTTGTATATTATGTTTATGTGTGTGTATGTATTTAATTTTCTAGATATATATATATATATATCTTTGTGTATATATATATTTGTATACACACACGTGCGCGCACACACACACACACATACATACACACATACTCATACACACACAGCTATATATGTGTCTATATCTGTGTGTGTGTGTGTGTATGATCATGTGTGTGTCTATACATATGTGTGTGTGTGTAATATATATATATAGCGGGTCGCTCCTCTACGTCGTGAGCAGTTCAGGGGTACAGGCTAAATTTTCAAACCCATGCTGACCACTATTTGGGACTCCGTTCCCTCAACCGTACAACGTCCGTATTCTTCAGATTCCTCAGCCGCAGATCAGCTGTTTTGGCTGGACCTTCAGCATCTGTCTGACGACAATGAAAAAGCACCAAAAATATACAGAAAATAGCGTACACCTTAAACTGATGTTGACTAACTGTAGGAAACAGGAAACTGTGGTCTCCTGTGTTAAAGACCGACATTTTGTTTGTGTCTCTATAATATAATCGTCCTTCTTTGCACCCGATGGACAAGAGTTCTAGTTACTGTGGCTTTGAGAAGCCTCATTCAGTTGGACATACTTGGACCAGCTCCAGTAGCTGGTCTAACAGCTTCCTCAGTTCTTCAGCACAATGCAAATACAAAGAATGGAACAGTTTATGTTACACAATAAGTCATTTATCACAAAAGCAATAACAGAGAGTTCAAGCAGGGATCATTTGGACATGAGTAAACATGGATGGTAGATTTCCTAGCTGTTTGACTTCTTGAATTTGCCTTGTGGCTCTACAATGGTTTATCAAACTGCAAATGAATAGCTAAAGCTGTTGTCTGTGTGTTTCAGGGATTTTTTACTTGCAGTCTGATCTTGTTTAATCGTTTTTGAATGTAAGGTTTTACATATTTTAATAGAAATTTCCATTACTAGTTACTTGTGATATTAAAGGAATCCGTAAAATTACATTTTTAAACGCATTGCTAATGCCAATGAACTGAACACATCACTCTAGGCGGACCCCCTGTTTTTTCTTCTAATAAGTAATTGTGTTAAAGTGAACAATATGAATCCAATGTGTTTTAGAGCATCAATTTATTTGATCTTAACAAACTGTTTACGAAAATTAAATTAAGTAAACTATTATTGAAAAAGCTCTCTTATTGTTTGCTCAAAGAAAAGGTGCAGCGCCCAGCGTCTTTTCTTCTGTCCACGCAGTCCACCTTTTTTTTTTTTTTTCTCTCTGCTGTGGATCATGTCATGCAACCACATGACAATGATCTGAAAAGAATGCTTTGTGGACACGGGCCCTTAGACTTTCTATTGTCTTTCATACTAGTTAGTGGTTTCTCACATTTATGAAAATGACACATAATGAAGAATCTTAATCAATTTTTTTTTCACTGCTAATGATTAATGAGTGCATTCAGAGTTGCAATGCATCATGAGAATTTATTTTTGTGTTTGGAACATTACTGGAATGTGTACAACACTTAATAACTCATTGTTAATATTAGAGAAGTCAGTTTGAAACATGATATTCACCACCTATAAGCTACAAGTCTGTATTGTTGCAGGAACTTTCTGAATGTCTTGTCTCGCAGCCCATAAACTACTGGACTGATGAGTCGAGGCAGGACATGAATAAGTATTGAGACAGTAAAGCGAATGGCCAATATCCCTCTTGGGAACAAGTATGTCAGACCTTCTAGCATATGACTATAAACGTAGGTGAGCATACATAATAACAGCTGGAAGCCATGGAGGAGGACAGTGTTCCTTGCTTTCCTTACATCTGCAGCAGCTGCCTTTGCAGCAAAAATGATCCTGAAGTATGTATAGAAAAGAGTTATCCAAACAATGACCATTAACACTATGTTGGAAATACTTCTCTTCTCTGCGAGACTGGGGTGTCTGAAAACATTTTGCGAAAGACAAAACACTCTAGAATTTAGGAATTCCATGGATTCTGTTGCCAATGTGACAAATAAATCTGTTAGGACTGACAGTATACCTATAACCCACGTCAGGCCGATCACAACGTACGCTTTCTTGACTGTACAGATCTCTGTGTGGCGTAGAGGGAAGCATATGGTGATGTAACACTCTACTGCCATAACAGCTAGTGTTAGGGGATTGTTTAGACTTGAAGTTATAGCAATCATCAGCAAAAACATACAGAAGGACACATTTAGAGTGAACACAATGTAACTCAGGACTTGAAGAAGTGTGAACAAGGTCAGCAGGATAATATCATTGATTACCAGATGGATGTACAGGATGTATCGAGGATTCATATTTAGAACCTGCAGGTAAAACACAATTGATTAGGATATAAGAGGAAAAGAAGAGAAACTGTGCGACTGACTATATGAGAATACAGTATATGACATGTTGCCTTTTCCTAAGGTGATGAAGTAAATGTATCCTCAGCATAGTGATATATGTGGGCACAATGTATTTCCAGAAATCGATTCAGACCTGATGTTTCCTGAATGTGTGTACCAGGACACCATTGATGTAGTTGATGGAGATGCAGAGAAGCACAGTAATCACATTCTTGATTATAGCTATGTTCAAGCTGTCCCGATAGACAACTGCTGTGGCATTCCTGTCAGGATTTGAAAGGTTCATGAGTCCACTGACGGGGTCCTTGAAACCTGTTTGACCAGAGACAACTGTTGGATAAGTCAGTAGAATATGTTAATAGAACAGAATTGATCACTCGGTCAGGTCCTCTGACAGAAATAAAAGCAACAATAGTAAAGAAAAAAAATGTTAAAAATGAAGCACATCAATACAAACAATGTGACAAGTGTTGTAAAGCGCTTATTTTTTTTTTACTGATATTTACACAAGAATCCGCCACAAATTAATGGCACTTTCAAAGAGGTGATGACAAATAATTTCTAATCAGATTCTTTTCACATCTCTTCACAGAACACAGTTTGACATGTCAAAGTAATGAAAATCAGCTGTAAATAATAGAATAAATGATGGCTGACAGTCATTTACCTGCTTCAGTGTCAGGATCCTGGTATTGTACATGCTGGCTCATTGTCATAACATAATGGGACACATGAATAAAATAAAGCCATCATTAAAGTCATTACTAACACATACTTTGATTTGTGTTCTAGGTAAAAAACAATCTTTGTGAGTAAAACATTATATTATTTAATTAATCCCAGTGAGCCAGCATTCACAAGACCAGCACCATGAACTGAGGCAGCAAAAGGTTCAAACCAAATTCATAAGAAACTTTTTAACAGTTATTTTGTATAAGTTTAAAAATCTACTGAACAAGATGAGCCACAAACACCATATAAGAGTAAATAGAAATGTCTACAATTGTGTATTTTGTCTTGTAATACACAAAGAATAACACAGAATATGTTCTCACCTTGACAATAGTGGTTTATGTGAATCAAACATACACTAAGTGAGATGTCTGGTGAACTACTTAATATATAGTATTCAAAGACAAATGTCTTGGGATGGAGAACAGTCACAGTCCTGTGTGTTTGTGAGGTGGCAGATTGTGCAGTGTGCACCGTCAGTCTATATTTTCAAAATTACATTTGTTAATAGTTTTTTGCTGTTTTATATTAATGTTTAAAATCTCACATATTTAACTTTTATTTTTTCTAGAATGTCAATATATTTGTATATTATGTTTATGTGTTTGATTGTTTGTATTTAATTTTCTAGATATATATATATATATAACTTTGTGTATATATATTTGTATACACACGCGCGGGCACACACACACACACAGACATACACAGACATATACTCATATACACACACAGATATATGTCTATATATATTTATATATGTGTCTCTATCTGTGTGTGTGTGTGTGTGTGTATGATCATGTGTGTGTCTATACATATGTGTTTGTGTGTATATATATGTGTAGCGGGTCGCTCCTCTACGTCGTGAGCAGTTCATGGGTACAGGCTAAATTTTCAAACCCATGCTGCCCACTATTTGGGACTCCTTTCCTTCAACTGTACAACGTCCGTATTCTTCAGATTCCTAAGCTGCAGATCAGCTGTTTTGGCTGGACCTTCGGCATCTGTCTGACGACAATGAAAAAGCACCAAAAATATTCAAAACTGGCTTATACCTTAAACTGATGTTGACTAACTGTAGGAAACAGGAAACTGTGGTCTCCTGTGTTAAAGACCGACATTTTGTTTGTGTCTCTATAATATAATCGTCCTTCTTTGCACCCGATGGACAAGAGTTCTAGTTACTCTGGCTTTGAGAAGCCTCAGTCAGTTGGACATACTTAGACCAGCTCCAGTCGCTGGTCTAACAGCTTCCTCAGTTCTTCAGCACAATGCAAATACAAAGAATGGAACGGTTTATGTTACACTGAAGAAGTTGTGGAAAATAGGAAACGAACAACTTCTCTCTTTGACTGTTGTATCAGTCGTTTATTAGCGAAAAACAACAATAACTCCAACAGCAGAAAAACCGTTAAAACCTAAGTCTGACTTCTCCTCCGTTGCCTAGGTTACTCCTAACAACTCTTTGTTGTCATGGTTACTGACACTTACTAGGGGGCATTGCCCAACAGTCAGTTGTCGCATTGCCCAACGGTCAGTTGTCATGTTGGCAGTCCACGCATCAGTCAGTCCAAGCCCTGACATCCTTATTGAGACCGTGCCACACAAACCTAGCTGCTACCAGTGTTTGAGACGGTTTCCTGCCTGGGTGAGAGGCCATGTACAGCCTCGAAAACCTGTCGTTTCCACCCGGCGGGGATGATGGGCCGTGACTGACCTGTGGAAAATCTCACACAGGAGTGAGGTGTTGGCTTCGTCGAAAACTACTTCTTCCAATCGCAGCCCGGTGAGCGCCGCTCGGAAAGCCTGTACGTCTGGATCAGCGGCTTGTTCTGCTGCCATGTGGGCGTAGTCAATCCTTAAGTGGACGACTCCTGTGATGGCCCCGGAGAGGCAGTCCATGACCAGGTTGTGTTTTCCAGCAACGTGCTGAATGTCCGTTTAAACTCGAAAATGTAGGAGAGCTGTCTCTGCTGGCGGGCGGACCAAGGCTCAGTCACCTTGGCCATGGCAAATGTCAGTGGTTTGTGGTCCACAAATGCTGTGAACTGCCGTGTCTCCAGTAGGAAACAAAAGTGTCGGATGGCGAGGTAGAGTCCGAGAAGTTCGCGGTCAAAACTGCTGTATTTCCGTTCATTGGAGCGTAGCTGCCGGCTGAAGAAAGCGAGTGGTTGCCAGGCACCGTTCACCCACTGTTCGTGTACTGCGGCAACTGCAAAGTCTGAAGCGTCCGTGGTGATGGCGATGGGAACATTGGGTGTTGGGTGCGCCAGCATTGTTGCGTTAGCCAAAGCATTCTTTGAGTCCATAAAGGCCACATCTCTCTCCACCGACCAGTCCACGGCGTGTCTCGGGGCTTTGCTTTTCAGAGCTTCATAAAGGGGACGCATTCGTTGAGCAGCGTTAGGGATGAAGCGGTGGTAAAAGTTCACCATGCCGAGGAATTCCTGCAGGGACTTGACTATGAGTGAGCGTGGAAAATTCATGATGGCATCCACCTTCGGCGGGAGGGGGGTGGCCCCATATTTGGTGACACGGTGTCTGAGGAAGTCGATGGTGGACAGCCCAAACTGGCACTTGGCCGGGTTGATGAGCAGTCCGTGCTGGCTGAGTCGTTCGAAAAGAGTGCGGAGATGGGACTTGTGTTCCACTCTGGATGTGCTGGCGATGAGGATATCATCCAGGTAAACGAAGATGAAGGGCAGGTCCCGCAGCACTGAGTCCATGATGCACTGGAAGGTTTGTGCTGCATTCTTTAGGCCGAACGGCATGCGCAAGAATTCCAAACGGTGTGATAATTGCAGTTTTGGGGACATCTACAGTCCCTGACAAAAGTCTTGTCGCCTATCCAAGTAACAGGAACAACAAATAATAACTTGACTTGTAGTTGATCAATTGGAATCAGAAATGGCTTATATGAAAGGCAAAGGCCTCTAGATTATGCTTATTATACCAAAATAAAGTTGTGTATCATTCATTGAGTTTTATCATTTAATTAGGACAGAAAGGTCAGATTTTGCAAAGACAAAAGTCTTGTCGCCTTGTCATATGATGCACCCAATCCTAGATTACAGCCTCACCTGTGATCAATAATTGATCAGTCAATTAGTGGGTGTGTATAAAAAGAACCCCAGCACACCAGACCTTCACGTCACCTGCAACTTGACCTCTGACAACATGACTAAGATTCACCCTGAGACCAAAGTGTTGATTATCAAGAGGCTGAAGACCAGATCCACTGCTGAGGTGGCAGACACCTTCAATGTGTCTCAGCGTCAAGTACAAAGAATAAGAAAAAGATTTGAAGAGACTGGAGATGTTTTTGACAAGCCCAGGTCTGGCAGACCCCGCAAGACAACTGCTCGGGAGGACCGTTTGTTGGCTCGAAAATCCAGGGCCAGCCCCTTTTCCACTGCAGCAGAGCTCCACCAGGCCTGGTCACCTCAAGTCCCCGTGTCAACCAGAACATTTTGTAGAATTCTGTCTTGAAATGGCCTCCATGGTCGAATCAGTGCCCAGAAACCAGCACTAAACAAAAGGCAATTAAAAAAACGTGTGGCATTTGCCAAGGCCCACAGCCTGCTAAAAGGATGGACACTGGAAAAGTGGCAGAAGGTGGATTTCTCAGATGAATCTTCGGTTGAATTACATCACAGCCGCCGCAAATATTGCAGGAGACCTACTGGAGCCCGCATGGACCCGAGATTCACCCAGAAAACAGTTAAGTTTGGTGTCGGAAAAATCATGGTCTGGGGTTACATCCAGTATGAGGGTGTGCGGGACATTTGCAGGGTGGAAGGCAATGTCAATAGCCTAAAATATCAAGAAGTATTAGCTACCTCTTACATTACCAACCATAAAAGGGGTCAAATTTTGCAGCAGGATGGTGCTCCATCGCATACTTCCCTCTCTACATCAAAGCGCCTAAAGGCGAAGAAGATCAAGGTGCTCCAGGACTGGCCAGCACAGTCACCAGACATGAACATCATTGAGCATGCCTGGGGTAGAATGAAAGAGGAAGCATGGAAGATGAAACCAAAGAATCTCGATGAACTCTGGGAGGCATGTAAGACTGCTTTCTTCGCTATTCCTGGTGACTTCATCAATAGATTGTATGAATCATTGTCGAACCGCATGGATGCAGTCCTTCAAGCTCATGGAAGTCATACAAGATATTAAATATGGATCTCACAGCACCACTACTTAATTCACTGATGTTATGCAACATATTTTTGTATTTGAAATAAATTATTTGTTCAATTTTCACATTACTCTCTGTAGGCGACAAAGTCTTTGTCTTGCCAAAATCTGACCTTTCTGTGTTCATTAAATGATCAATCTTTCTTCAGTGTAGCAAATTTATTTTCGTATATTAAACATAATTTGGGAGGGTTTTAGCTTTCATATGAGCCATTTCTAAAACCAATGGATTAATTAAAAGTCAGGTTATAAGCTGTTGTGTCTACAGAATGGATAAGTGACAAGACTTTTGTCAGGGACTGTAGCGGGTGGACTGGCACCTGGTGGTAACCGCGGACGAGGTCCACTTTGGAGAAGATGACTCTGCCGGCCAGGTGAGATGAAAAATCCTGTATGTGTGGGACCAGATACCGGTCAGGCGTCGTTGCGTCATTAAGGCGACGGTAATCACCACATGGGCGCCATCCACCACCGAGCTTCGGGGCGATGTGGAGGGGTGAAGCCCATGGGCTGTTAGAGCGGCGTATGATGCCGAGACGAACCATGTTTTCAAACTCTGCCTTTGCGATGGTCAGCTTGGCCGGATCGAGACGTCGAGCCCGGGTGTAGGCTGGTGGGCCGGTGGTGGCGATGCGGTGCTCTACCCCATGCTTTGTAGCAGAAGATGAGAAGGTGGGCTGTGTGAGGCCTGGAAACTCAGTGAGGAGATGGAGAAAATCATCTGTGGCTGAAAGCATGCTAGACAGCCTGATGGAGCTTGTTCCACCAAGGGTACATGGATATGAACAGAAGGTGGCAGCGTTGATCAATCGGCGATTTTTGACATCCACCAGCAGACCATAGGCACACAGGAAATCCGCGCCAAGGATAGGGAAGGTTACCTTGGCTGTGACAAAATCCCAGCCAAATGTCTGTCCATCAAAGCACAACTTCACATACCTCATGCCATAAGTGCGGATGGGGCTGCCGTTTGCAGCTGCCATGGAGGGGCCCTGTCCGTCACCCAGGATGTCCACTGTCGATGCAGGCAGGATGCTCTGCTGCACGCCAGTGTTACACAGGAGCCCCCGACTGGAGATGGTGTCTTTGATGAACAGCAGCCTGCCTGTACGGCCGGTGCTCATGGCCACTACTGAACGCCGGCTGTTGCGTTTCCCGTCCCAGCAAAGCTGCAAGGGGATATACACCGTTTTGCTTTGGGACCGAACTTTGTGTGGTAAAAACACAGTCCAGCGGGTCGCCGCCCTGGGGGGAGCCACTGCCGCAGTGGCGGCCGTAATGTGTCCCGTCGTCGGCGAGAAAGTCCGGGAGGGAAACGGTGTGGCTTCTCCGTGTTGCTGTCCTGCGATGAAGAATTTATCAGCCTCCTCGGCCAGAGCTCGCCAGTCCTTAATAGCGGTGTTGGCCAGCGCTGGTCGTACCTGAGAAAGTAGCTGTTGCAGAAACAGTTGGATGAAGAGGAAATCCGGTTTGTGCTCTCCCATGAGATCCAGCATCCTGTCCATGAGTTCAGACGGTTTGTTGTCGCCGAGGCCCTGGATGGAGAAAAGCCAGCTGGCCCGTTCTGCGTCGGAAAGCTCGAAGGCTTTCAACAGGTGAGTCTTGAACATTTTATATTTCTCTTCCTCCGGTAGGTTTTTGAGAAAACTCGCCACTCTCGTGGCTGTCGAATTTCCCAGTGCCGACATTACATAATAATATTTCGTGACATCTGCGGTAATGTCCCGGAGCACCTACTGCGCTTCTGTTTTGGCGAACCAGGCTGAAGCAGACGATTCCTAGAAGTCGGGCAGCTTGAGGGAGATGGTGTTAGTCGACATGTTCGTAGAGATGTCTGTGGAGACGTCCAGCAGACAAACGTCGGGGTCACCAGTGAAGAAGTTGTGGAAAATAGGAAACGATCAACTTCTCTCTTTGACTGTTTTATCAGTCGTTTATTTGTGAAAAACAACAACAACTCCAACAGCGGAAACACTGTTAAAACCTAAGTCTGTTTGGAACATTACTGGAATGTGTACAACACTTAATGACTCATTATTCATGTCAGAGAAGTCAGTTTGAAACATGATATTCACCATCTATAAGCATACAAGTCTGTATTGTTGCAGGAACTTTCTGAATGTCTTGTCTCGCAGCCCATAAATTACTGGACTGATGAGCCGAGGCAGGACATGAATAAGTATTGGGACAGTAAAGCGAATGTCCAGTATCCCTCTTGGGAACACGTTTGTCAGACCTTCTATCATAAGATAATGAACGTAGGTGAGCATACATAATATCAGCTGGAAGCCATGGAGGAGGACAGTGTTCCTTGCTTTCTTTGCATCTGCAGCAGCTGCCTTTGCAGCAAAAAGGATCCTGAAGTATGTATAGAAAAGAGTTATCCAAACAATGACCATTAACACTATGTTGGAAATATTGCTCTTCTCTGCGAGACTGGGGTGTCTGAAAACATTTTTGGGGAAACAAAACACTCCTGAATTTAGGAATTCCATGGATTCTGTTGCCAATGTGACAAATAAATCTGTTAGGACTGACAGTGTACCTATAACCCACGTCAGGCCGATCACAACGTACGCTTTTTTGACTGTACAGATCTGGCTGTGGCGTAGAGGGAAGCATATGGCGATGTAACACTCTACTGCCATTGCAGCTAGTGTTAGGGGATTGTTTAGACTTGCAACTATACCAATCATCAGCAAAAACATACAGAAGGAGATGTTTAGAGTGAACACAATGTAACTCAGGATTTGAAGAAGGGTGAACAGGGTCAGCAGGATAATGTCATTGATTACCATATGGATGTACAGGATGTATCGAGGGTTCATATTTAGAACCTGCAGGTAAAACAGAATTGATTAGGATTTAAGAGGAAAAGAAGACAAACAGTCCGACTGACCATATAAAAATACAGTATATGACATGTTGCCTTTTCCTAAGGTGATGAAGTAAATGTATCCTCAGCATAGTGATATATGTGGGCACAATGTATTTCCAGAAATCGATTCAGACCTGATGTTTCCTGAATGTGTGTACCAGGACACCATTGATGTAGTTGATGGAGATGCAGAGAAGCACAGTAATCACATTCTTGATTATAGCTATGTTCAAGCTGTCCCGATAGACAACTGCTGTGGCATTCCTGTCAGTATTTGAAAGGCTCATGAGTCAACTGACGGGGTCCTTGAAACCTGTTTGACCAGAGACAGCTTTTGGTTAAGTCAGTAGAATATGTTAATAGAACAGGACTGATCAGTAGGTCATGTCCTCTGACAGAAAAAAAGCAAAAATATTTAAAAAAAAATCTTAAAAATGAAGCACGTCAATACAATTTGACAAGTGTTGTAAAGTGCTTTTTTTTTTTTTTTTTTTTTTACTAATATTTACACAAGAATCCGCCACAAATTAATGGCACTTTCAAAGAGGTGATGAAAAATAATTTCTAATCAGATTCTTTTCACATCTCTTCATAGAACACAGTTTGACATTGTCATTACTAACACATACTTTGATTTGTGTTCTAGGTAAAAAACAATCTTTGTGAGTAAAACATTATATTATTTTATTAATCCCAGTGAGCCAGCATTCACAAGACCAGCACCATGAACTGAGGCAGCAAAAGGTTCAAACCAAATTCATAAGAAACTTTTTAACAGTTATTTTGTATAAGTTTAAAAATGTACTGTACAAGATGAGCCACAAACACCATATAAGAGTAAATAGAAATGTCTACAATTGTGTATTTTGTCTTGTAATACACAAAGAATAACACAGAATATGTTCTCACCTTGACAATAGTGGTTTATGTGAATCAAACATACACTAAGTGAGATGTCTGGTGAACTACTTAATATATAGTATTCAAAGACAAATGTCTTGGGATGGAGAACAGTCACAGTCCTGTGTGTTTGTGACGTGGTAGATTGTGCAGTGTGCACCTTCAGTCTAGATTTTCAAAATTACATTTGTTAATAGTTTTTTGCTATTATATATTAAATGTTTAAAATCTCACATATTTAACTTTTATTTTTTCTAGAATGTCAATATATTTGTATGTTATGTTTATGTGTGTGTTTGTATTTAATTTTCTATATATATATATATCTTTATGTATATCTGTATACACATGCGCGCGCACACACACATACACACACATATACTCATATACACACACAGATATATATCTATCTATATTTATATATGTGTCTGTATCTCTGTGTGTGTGTGTATGATCATGCGTGTGTCTATATGTGTGTGTGATATATATGTGCGGGTCGGGCCTCTACGTCATGAGCAGTTCATGGGTACAGGCTAAATTTTCAAACCCATGCTGACCACTATTTGGGACTCCGTTCTCTCAACCGTACAACGTCCGTATCCTGACGACAATGAAAAAGCACCAAATATATTCAAAAAGTAGCGTATACCTCAAACTGATGTTGACTAACTGTAGGAAACAGGAAACTGTGGTCTCCTGTGTTAAAGACCGACATTTTGTTTGTGTCTCTATAATATAATCCTCCTTCTTTGCACCCGATGGACAAGAGTTCTAGTTACTCTGGCTTTGAGAAGCCTCAGTCAGTTGGACATACTTAGACCAGCTCCAGTAGCTGGTCTAACAGCTTCCTCAGTTCTTCAGCACAATGCAAATACAAAGAATGGAACGGTTTATGTTACACTGAAGAAGTTGTGGAAAATAGGAAACGAACAACTTCTCTCTTTGACTGTTTTATCAGTCGTTTATGAGCGAAAAACAACAACAACTCAAACAGCAGAAAAACCGTTAAAACCTAAGTCTGACTTGTCCTCCATTGCCTAGGTTGCTCCTAACAACTCTTTGTTGTCATGGTTACTGACGCTTACTAGGGGGCATTGCCCAACGGTCAGTTGTCGCATTGCCCAACGGTCAGTTGTCAATGAGAGGGAAACGACAGGGAAACAAACCAATGGTGAATTATGTTCGTTCAGTCCACTACATACGCCCCCCCCAGAATTCTCCTTAACAGGAATGAAAGGAAAACATCAACATGTTGGAGGGCGGATTGTCCGACTGTAACGGCTCCGGAGAACAGGTGCGGGGGCTGGGGCTCCCGCTGGTGAAATCGTGGGGGTCTTGCCCCTGTGCGGGGGTAGTGCAAGTCGGCGCCCCCTCCGCGGTGGTCGGGCCAGCTCCACAGGTCGGTCTAAGTCCAGGTGAGCTGTTTTGAGGCGGTCTATTGACATACACTCCGGCTTGCCGCCGATGTCCACCACAAAGTGCTTGTCCCTGGTCCCCAGTACGCGGAACGGTCCATCGTAGGGAGGATGCATGGGTCCACAGTGGGTGTCGTGGCAGATGAAAACATACTCAGCTGCCTGTAGGCTCGTGGGGACATGGGACTGGGAGAGACCGTGTTGTGAAGTGAGGATGGATGTGAAGGCTCTGGCGTTGTCCAGGAGCGAGGTCCGTTGATGCGTTGCCAACCAAGGGGCTGTGGTGTTGGGGATGAAATCTCTGGGACCCGAAGAGGTTCTCCATAGACCAGTTCAGCAGATGAGGTATGAAGGTCCTCTTTGGGTGCAGTTCGCAGGCCTAACATGACCCGCGGGAGCCTGTCGATCCAGCTGCTGTCCGTGAGGCTGGCCCGCAAAGCAGCCTTCTTTGAACGATGAAAACGCTAGCACAGCCCATTAGCCTGTGGGTGGTAGGCGGTGGTGTGGTGGAGTTTGACTCCTAGGTTACATACTACTGTGTTCCAGAGCTCAGAGGTGAACTGCGGACCCCTATCAGAGGAGAGGTCAGAGGGGGTGCCAAAACGGGCGACCCAGGTGGCAATGAACGCCCGTGCTACCTCAGAGGACGTCGTTGAGGACAGCGGGACGACTTCTGGCCACTGTGTGGTCCGGTCCACCATGGTGAGGAGGTGTTTGAAACCGTGGGAGGGGGGCAGGGGTCCCACCAGGTCTATGATGACGTGGTCGAACCTTCTCTCTGGTACGGAGAACTGTGCTAGGGGGGCCTTGGTGTAGCGGTGCACCTTAGCGCGTTGGCAGTCCACGCAGGAGTCAGTCCAAGCCCTGACATCCTTCTTGAGACCGTGCCACACAAACTTAGCTGCTACCAGTCTTTGAGACGGTTTCCTGCCTGGGTGAGAGAGGCCATGTACAGCCTCGAAAACCTGTCGTTTCCACCCGGCGGGGACGATGGGCCGTGGCTGACCTGTGGAAATCTCACACAGGAGTGAGGTGTTGGCTTCGTCAAAAACTACTTCTTCCAATCGCAGCCCGTTGAGCGCCGTTCGGAAAGCCTGTACGTGTGGATCAGCGGCTTGGTCTGCTGCCATGCGGGCGTAGTCAATCCCTAAGTGGACGGCTCCTGCGATGGCCCGGGAGAGGCAGTCCGCGACCAGATTGTGTTTTCCAGCAACATGCTGAATGTCCATTGTAAACTCTGAAATGTAGGAAAGCTGTCTCTGCTGGCGGGCGGACCAAGGCTCGGTCACCTTGGCCATGGCGAATGTCAGTGGTTTGTGGTCTACAAACGCTGTGAACTGCCGTGCCTCCAGTAGGAAACGAAAGTGTTGAATGGCGAGGTAGAGTCCGAGAAGTTTGCGGTCAAAAGTGCTGTATTTCCGTTCATTGGAGCATAGCTGCCGGCTGAAGAAAGCGAGCGGTTGCCAGGCACCGTTCACCCACTGTTCGTGTACTGCGCCAACTGCAAAGTCTGAAGCGTCTGTGGTGATGGCGATGGGAGCATTGGGTGTTGGGTGCGCCAGCATTGTTGCGTTAGCCAAAGCATTCTTTGAGTCCATGAAGGCCACATCTCTCTCCACCGACCAGTCCACGGCGTGTCTCGGGGCTTTGCTTTTCAGAGCTTCATAAAGGGGACGCATTAGTTGAGCAGCGTTAGGGATGAAGCGGTGGTAAAAGTTCACCATGCCAAGGAACTCCTGCAGGGACTTGACTGTGAGTGGGCGTGGAAAATTCATGATGGTGTCCACCTTCGACGGGAGGGGGAGGCCCGTCTTTGGTGACACGGTGTCCGAGGAAGTCGATGGTGGACAGCCCGAACTGGGACTTGGCCGGGTTGATGATCAGTCCGTGCTGGCTGAGTCGTTCGAAAAGAGTGCGGAGATGGGACTTGTGTTCCACTCTGGATGTGCTGGCGATGAGGATATCATCCAGGTAGACGAAGATGAAGGGCAGGTCCCGCAGCACCGAGTCCATGAGGCACTGGAAGGTTTGTGCTGCATTCTTTAGGCCGAACGGCATGCGCAAGACTTCAAAAAGTCCAAACGGTGTGATAACTGCAGTTTTGGGGACATCTGCAGTTTTGGGGACATCTATCGGGTGGACTGGCACCTGGTGGTAACCGCGGACGAGGTCCACTTTGGAGAAGATGACTCTGCCGACCAGGTGAGATGAAAAATCCTGTATGTGTGGGACCGGATACCGGTCAGGCGTCGTTGCGTCATTAAGGCGATGGTAGTCACCTCATGGGCGCCACCTACCGCCGGGCTTCAGGGCAATGTGGAGGGGTGAAGCCCATGGGCTGTTTTCAAACCGTGTTTTCAAACTCGGCCTTTGCGATGGTCAGCTTGGCTGGATCGAGACGTCGAGCCCGGGCATAGGTTGGTGGGCCGGTGGTGGCGATGTGGTGCTCTACCCCATGCTTTGTAGCAGAAGATGAGAAGGTAGGCTGTGTGAGGCCTGGAAACTCAGCGAGGAGACGGAGAAAATCATCTGTGGCTGAAAGCATGCTAGACAGCCTGATGGAGCTTGATCCACCAAGGGTACATGGATATGAACAGAAGCGCTGATCAATCGGCGATTTTTGACATCCACCAGCAGACCATAGGCACACAGGAAATCCGCGCCAAGGATAGGGAAGGTTACCTTGGCCGTGACAAAATCCCAGCCAAATGTCTGTCCATCAAAGCACAACTTCACATACCTCATGCCATAAGTGCGGATGGGGCTGCCGTTTGCAGCTGCCATGGTGGGGCCGTGTCCGTCACCCAGGATGTCCACTGTCGATGCAGGCAGGATGCTCCGATGCGCGCCAGTGTCACACAGGAGCCCCGACCGGAGATGGTGTCTTTGATGAACAGCAGCCTGCCTGTACGGCCGGTGCTCATGGCCACTACTGAACGCCGGCCGTTGCGTTTCCCGTCCCAGCAAAGCTGCAAGGGGATATACACCGTTTTGCTTTGGGACCGAACTTTGCTTGGTAAAAACACAGTCCAGCGGGTCGCTGCCCTGGGGGAACCACTGCCGCAGTGGCGGCCGTAATGTGTCCCGACATCGGCGAGAAAGTCCGGGAGGGAAACGGTGTGGCTCCTCTGTGTTGCTGTCCTGCGATGAAGAATTTATCAGCCTCCTTGGCCAGAGCTTGGCAGTCCTTAATAGGGTGTTGGCCAGCGCTGGTCGTACCTGAGAAAGTAGCTGTTGCAGAAACAGTTGGATGAAGAGGAAATCCGGTTTGTGCTCTCCCATGAGATCCAGCATCCTGTCCAAGAGTTCAGACGGTTTGTTGTCGCCGAGGCCCTGGATGGAGAAAAGCCAGCTGGCCCGTTCTGCGTCGGAAAGCTCGAAGGCTTTCAACAGGTGAGTCTTGAACGTTTTATATTTCTCTTCCTCCGGTAGGTTTTTGAGAAAACTCGCCACTCTCGTGGCTGTCGAATTTCCCAGTGCCGACATTACATAATAATATTTCGTGACATCCGCGGTAATGTCCCGGGGGAACAAACTGCACTTCTGTTTGGGCTAACCAGGCTGAAGCAGACGATTCCCAGAAGGCGGGCAGCTTGAGGGAGACGGCGTTAGTCGACATGATCGTAGAGATGTCTGTGGAGACGTCCAGCAGACAAACGTCGGGGTCACCAGTGAAGAAGTTGTGGAAAATAGGAAACGATCAACTTCTCTCTTTGACTGTTTTATCAGTAGTTTATGAGTGAAAAACAACAACAACTCCAACAGCGGAAAACCGTTAAAACCTAAGTCTGACTTCTCCTCCGTTGCCTAGGTTACTCCTAACAAATCTTCGTTGTCATGGTTACTGACGCTTACTAGGGGGCATTGCCCAACGGTCAGTTGTCGCATCGCCCAACGGTCAGTTGTCAGTGAGAGGGAAACAACAGGGAAACAAACCAATGGTGAATTATGTTCGTTCAGTCCGCTACAACACAATAATTTATTTATCACAAAAGCAACAACAGAGAGTTCAAGCAGGGATCATTTGGACATGAGTAAACATGGATGGTAGATTTCCTAGCTGTTTGACTTTTTGAATTTGCCTTGTGGCTCTACAATGGTTTATCAAACTGCAAATGAATAGCCAAAGCTGTTGCCTGTGTCTTTCAGGAATTTTTTACTTGCAGTCTAATCTTGTTTAATCGTTTTTGAATGTAAGGTTTTACATATTTTAATAGAAATTTCCATTACTTGTGACTGTAAAATTACATTTTTAAACGCATTGCTAATGCCAATGAATTGAACACATCACTCTAGGCATCACCCCCTGCTTTTCCTTCTAATAAATAATTGTGTTAAAGTTAATAATATGAATCCAATGTGTTTTAGAGCATCACTTTATTTGATCTTAACAAACCGTTTACGAAAATTAAGTAAACTAAACTTTTGTTGAAAAAGCTCTCTTATTGTTCGCTCAAAGAAAAGGTGCAGCGCCCAGCGTCTTATGTCCGTGCAGTCCACCTTTTCCTTTTTGCGTTCATTCCGAGTGCTTCAAGTTAAAAGAGATCTCAGCTTTTTGGAAAGGTGCTGGTGACGTCACCATCACTCTTTTCTTTTTCCAGGCTTAGGCGATAATATTCACCATATTTTTCTCTGCTGTGGATCATGTCATGCAACCACATGACAATGATCTGAAAAGAATCCTTTGTGGACACGGGCCCTTGAAGCTTTCTCTTGTCTTTTATACTAGTTAGTGGTTTCTCACATTTATGAAAATAACATATAATTGAGAATCTTAATCATTTTTTCCCACTCCTAATGATTAATGAGTGCATTCAAAGTATAAATGCATCATGGGAATTTACTTTTGTGTTTTGAACATTACTGGAATGTGTACAACACTTAATGACTCATTATTCATGTTAGAGAAGTCAGTTTGAAACATGATATTCACCATCTATAAGCATACAAGTCTGTATTGTTGCAGGAACTTTCTGAATGTCTTGTCTCGCAGCCCATAAATTACTGGACTGATGAGCCGAGGCAGGACATGAATAAGTATTGAGACAGTAAAGCGAATGTCCAGTATCCCTCTTGGGAACAAGTTTGTCAGACCTTCTAGCGTAAGATCATAAACGTAGGTGAGCATACATAATATCAGCTGGAAGCCATGGAGGAGGAGGGTGTTTCTTGCTTTCCTTACATCTGCAGCAGCTGCCTTTGCAGCAAAAAGGATCCTGAAGTATGTATAGAAAAGAGTTATCCAAACAATGACCATTAACACTATGTTGGAAATAATGCTCTTCTCTGCGAGACTAGGGTGTCTGAAAACATTTTTGGGGAAACAAAACACTCTTGAATGTAGGAATTCCATGGATTCTGTTGCCAATGTGAAAAATAAATCTGTTAGGACTGACAGTGTACCTATAACCCACGTCAGGGCAATCACAACATACGCTTTCGTGGCTGTACAGATCTGGGTGTGGCGTAGAGGGAAGCATATGGCGATGTAACACTCTACTGCCATTGCAGCTAGTGTTAGGGGATTATTTAGACTTGCAACTATACCAATCATCAGCAAAAACATACAGAAGGAGATGTTTAGAGTGAACACGATGTAACTCAGGATTTGAAGAAGGGTGAACAAGGTCAGCAGGATAATATCATTGATTACCATATGGATGTACAGGATGTACCGAGGGTTCATATTTAGAACCTGCAGGTAAAACAGAATTGATTAGGATGTAAGAGGAAAAGAAGAGAAACAGTGCGACTGACTATATAAAAATACAGTTGCCTTTTCCTAAGGTGATGAAGTAAATGTATCCTCAGCATAGTGATATATGTGGGCACAATGTATTTCCAGAAATCGATTCAGACCTGATGTTTCCTGAATGTGTGTACCAGGACACCATTGATGTAGTTGATGGAGATGCAGAGAAGCACAGTAATCACATTCTTGATTATAGCTATGTTCAAGCTGTCCCGATAGACAACTGCTGTGGCATTCCTGTCAGGATTTGAAAGACTCATGAGTCAACTGACGGGGTCCTTGAAACCTGTTTGACCAGAGACAACTGTTGGATAAGTCAGTAATATATGTTAATAAAACAGAACCGATCAGCAGTTCAGGTACTCTGACAGAAAAAAAAAGCAACAATAGTAAAAAAATGTATTTAAAAATGAAGCATGTCAATACAAACAATGTGACAAGTGTTGTAAAGCGCTTAGTTTTTTTTCTGATATTTACACAAGAATCCGTCACAAATTAATGACACTTTCAAAGAGGTGATGACAAATAATTTCTAATCTGTTTCTTTTCATCATTGCACTCAAAATCTCTTCATAGAACATAGTTTGACATGTCACAGTAATAAAAACAGCTGTAAATAATAGAATAAATGATGGCTGACAGTCATTTACCTGCTTCAGTGTCAGGATCCTGGTATTGTACATGCTGGCTCATTGTCATAACATAACGGGACGCATGAATAAAACAAAGCCATCATTAAAGTCATTACTAACACCTAATTTTATTTTCTTCTAGGTAAAAAACAACATTTTGTGAGTAAAACATTATATCGTTTAAGTCATCCCAGTGAGCCACCATGCACAAGACCAGCACCATGAACTAAGGCAGCAAAAGGTTCAAACCAAATTGATAAGAAACTTTCTAGCAGTTATTTTGTATAAGATTAAAAATGTACTGTACAAGATGAGCCACAAACACCATATAAGAGTAAATGTCTACAATTGTGTATTTTGTCTTGTAATACACAAAGAATCACACAGAATATGTTCTCACCTTGACAATAGTGGTTTATGTGAATCAAACATACACTAAGTGAGATGTCTGGTGAATTGCTTAATATATAGTATTCAAAGACAAATGTCTTGGGATGGAGAACAGTCACAGTCCTGTGTGTGTGTGAGAGGTGGCAGATTGTGCAGTGTGCACCGTCAGTTTAGATTTTCAAAATTACATTTGTTGATAGTTTTTGCTGTTAATTATTAATGTTTAAAATCTCACATATTTAACCTTTATTTTTTCTAGAATGTCAATATATTTGTATACAGTGAACCCTCGTTTATCGCGGGGGTTACGTTCCAAAAAGAACCCGCGATAGGCGAAATCCGTGAAGTAGAAACCTTTATTTTTTTACAGTTATTATACAATGAAATACTCCATAAAACATTGAAAGCAAGGAACAAAACCTTTTTACAGGCCCAAGCATTTGTTTAACAAATAAAAGTACTGTATAAACGTTTGTTTTTTTTTTACAAATAACTACTGTACTGTACTGTAAAATAATATAGTTATAAATAAATAAATAATAATTTTAATCATCAATACGAGCTGAAGGGTTAATATTGCGGGGATCAGCACTGCCCCACCGTGACGGATTGGAACGGGAGAAAATGAAAAATGATTATGAAAAAAAATACAAAGTACAGTAGGACAAATAGTGACTCACGTGTACAGTACAGTATTTCACTGCTCTTCTGACTGAGCCGCTGCATCCTGACTCCGCTCTGTGGCGTTTTTTTCTTCTAAAGCCTGCGGTGCAGGTGTGTTTTTTGGAGAGAAGAACATAGTTATCGGTAGTTGTTGTCGCTGTTTTACGTACGTGTACATATTAAACCATAACGTTATTGACACACAGGTAGAGAAGACGCGGAGAGACTGTTTAGCCAATCAGAATGCAGAACACAATGCATGATGCAAATCCGTGAAGCAGCGAGACCGTGAAAAGTGAACCGCGTTATAGCGAGGGTTCACTGTATTATGTTTATGTGTGTGTTTGTATTTAATTTTCTAGATATATGTATCTTTGTGTATATATATTTGTATACACACACGCCCGCGCGCACACACACATACATACACACACATACTCATATACACACACAGATATATATATATCTATACATATATATATATATATAGATATTAGGGGTGTCACGATTCTCCAAATCCTCGATTCGATTACATTTTCGATTCTAAGGTCATGGTTCGATTCGATTCTCGATTTTTACATTTATTTTTTTTAAAGCACAGGTTGCTATGCCATTTTAGACTAGACTTGTATGCAATATAATATCTGACCTTTGTTCGCAATGAACCACACTACATTGTCAAAGTTAAAACATTTATTAATAACATAATGTAACACTAAATTATATCTTAAGTCAATTGGAAACTTAAACAAATTAACCTGCCATCTAGTTTCTTTTGTAACTGCAGTCTTCTTCACAGAAGATGACATTCAAGTTCACAACAAAACAAACGAAAAAATAAAACCATAGTCCATAGTCGTCTCTGAACAATTTAGTTGAAAATATACCACACAGATAATTGTTGTAAGAGTGGCGTAGCCCCTTTCAGGAATAGGGCGGTGTGTGAGGTGTGTATGCGTAAAATGCGTAAGGTGTGAGTGGGCGTGCGAGAGTGAGGGAGCGTGCGTACGTACGGACAGTGAATGAATGGGAGAGGAAGGAGAAGCGAAAGGAGTCGCAGTAGTCGCGACAGCAATAAAGTGTACGGTATAGGCTGCAGTTTGGCTGTGAATAAAGGCGACGGCTCCTCAACATGCAGCAAAGCTCCCTGGTCTTATTTCCCGACCAGCTCAACACGTGAAAGGGGGTTCACCCCGAAGGGAAACAGAAACTTCGGCCCTGGAGGAAATCATCTCCCCTGTGCTTCCTGACCACGGTCCGGGAGCCAAACAGGGATGGTGTAACACCATGCTATCGTTTGACTGGCTGTAGCTAACAGCTACTGGCTTAGCTAGTAGCTAAGTTAGAGGAGGTTGATTCGCAGCACTTCAACACCTGTGTGTTTTTTTTTCCGTTTGGCAAGCCGACCGGACGTGACCTGGGGGCGAGGCAGCATCGACGATTCCATTTTTTAATTCGAAGTTTGAGATTCTGACTTAATTAATATATATCTATATATATATCTATATCTATATATATATCTATATATATATATATATATATATATATATATATATATATATATATATATATATATATATATATATATACATAAACATATATACGTATATATATGTGTGTGTGTGTGTATGATCGTGTGTGTCTATACGTGTGTGTGTGTGTAATATATATATATAGCGGGTCGGGCCTCTACGTCGTGAGCAGTTCATGGGTACAGGCTAAATTTTCAAACCCATGCTGACCACTATTTGGGACTCCGTTCCCTCAACTGTACAACGTCCGTATTCTTCAGATTCCTCAGCCGCAGATCAGCTGTTCTGGCTGGACCTTCAGCATCTGTCTGGCGACAATGAAAAAGCACCAAAAATATTCAAAAAATAACGTACACCTAAAACTGATGTTGACTAACTGTAGGAAACAGGAAACTGTGGTCTCCTGTGTTAAAGACCGACATTTTGTTTGTGTCTCTATAATATAATCGTCCGTCTTTGCACCCGATGGACAAGAGTTCTAGTTACTCTGGCTTTGAGAAGCCTCAGTCAGTTGGACAGAAATGTAGATCGTTTTGGGGCATTTGTCTGTCTTTCTCATTATGCATGAATGAGCAGAAAGAAATGCAGCACACGCTCCATGTCCCGAACAACCTGCCTTTTCTCTGTAGGTATGAATGGGGATCAGGTGCTCCAGTAGCTGGTCTAACAGCTGCCTCAGTTCTTCAGCACAATGCAAATACAAAGAATGGAACGGTTTATGTTACACAATAATTTATTTATCACAAAAGCAATTACAGAGAGTTCAAGCAGGGATCAATTGGGCATGAGTAAACATGGATGGTAGATTTCCTAGCTGTTTGACTTTTTGAATTTGCCTTGTGGCTCTACAATGGTTTATCAAAGCTGTTGCCTGTGTACTTCGGAGATTTTTTACTTGCAGTCTGATCTTGTTTAATCGCTTTTGAATGTAAGGTTTTACATATTTTGATAGAAATTGACAGTTCTTGTGACTTGTGATATTAAAGGAATCCGTAAAATTACATTTTGAAACGCATTGCTAATGCCAATGAACTGAACACATCACTCTAGGTGGACCCCCTGTTTTTTCTTCTAATAAATAATTGTGTTAAAATGAACAATATGAATCCAGTGTGTTTTAGAGCATCAATTTATTTGATCTTAACAAACCGTTTACGAAAATTAAATGAACTAAACTTTTGTTTTAAAAGCTCTCTTATTGTTCGCTCAAACAAAAGGTGCAGCGCCCAGCGTCTTCTGTCCACGCAGTCCACCTTTTTCTTTTTTCTCTGCTGTGGATCATGTCATGCAACCACATGACAATGATCTGAAAAGAATGCTTTGTGGACACGGGCCCTTAGACTTTCTATTATCTTTCATACTAGTTAGTGTTTTCAGTGTTTTTCAGTAGAAATGCATCATGAGAATGTATTTTTGTGTTTGGAACATTGTTGGGATGTGTACAAAACTTAATGACTCATTGTTAATATTAGAGAAGTCAGTTTGAAACACGATATTCACCATCTATAAGCTACAAGTCTGTATCGTTGCAGGAACTTTCTGAATGTCTTGTCTCGTAGCCCATAAATTACTGGACTGATGAGCCGAGGCAGGACATGAATAAGTATTGAGACAGTAAAGCGAATGTCCGATATCCCTCTTGGGAACAAGTTTGTCAGACCTTCTAGCGTAAGATCATAAACGTAGGTGAGCATACATAATATCAGCTGGAAGCCATGGAGGAGGAGGGTGTTTCTTGCTTTCCTTACATCTGCAGCAGCTGCCTTTGCAGCAAAAATGATCCTGAAGTATGTATAGAAAAGAGTTATCCAAACAATGACCATTAACACTATGTTGGAAATATTTCTCTTCTCTGTGAGACTGGGGTGTCTGAAAACATTTTTGGGGAAACAAAACACTCTAGAATGTAGGAATTCCATGGATTCTGTTGCCAATGTGACAAATAAATCTGTTAGGACTGACAGTGCACCTATAACCCACGTCAGGACGATCACAACATATGCCTTCTTGACTGTACAGATCTGGGTGTGGCGTAGAGGGAAGCATATGGCGATGTAACACTCTACTGCCATTGCAGCTAGTGTTAGGGGATTATTTAGACTTGCAACTATACCAATCATCTGCAAAAACATACAGAATGAGATGTTTAGAGTGAACACAATGTAAATCAGGACTTGAATAAGGGTGAACAGGGTCAGCAGGATAATATCATTGATTACCATATGGATGTACAGGATGTATCGAGGGTTCATATTTAGAACCTGCAGGTAAAACAGAATTGATTAGGATATAAGAGGAAAAGAAGAGAAACAGTGCGACTGACTATATAAAAATACAGTTGCCTTTTCCTAAGGTGATGAAGTAAATGTATCCTCAGCATAGTGATATATGTGGGCACAATGTATTTCCAGAAATCGATTCAGACCTGATGTTTCCTGAATGTGTGTACCAGGACACCATTGATGTAGTTGATGGAGATGCAGAGAAGCACAGTAATCACATTCTTGATTATAGCTATGTTCAAGCTGTCCCGATAGACAACTGCTGTGGCATTCCTGTCAGGATTTGAAAGGCTCATGAGTCAACTGACGGGGTCCTTGAAACCTGTTTGACCAGAGACAACTGTTGGATAAGTCTGTATAATATATCAATAGAACATAATTGATCAGTAGGTCAGGTACTTTGATAGAATTAAAAAGCAAAAATAGTAAAAAATGAAAGAAGAAGCACGTCTCGTAAATATAAAGAATGTGACAAATATCGTAAAGCCCTTTGTTTTTTGACTGATATTTACACAAGAATCCGCCACAAATTAATGACACTTTCAAAGAGGTGATGACAAATAATTTCTAATCAGTTTCCTTTCATCAGTGCACTCAAAATCTCTTCACAGAACATAGTTTGACATGTCAAAGTAAGAAAAACAGCTATAAAGAACAAAATAAATGATGGCTGACAGTCATTTACCTGCTTCAGTGTCAGGATCCTGGTATTGTACATGCTGGCTCGTTGTCATAACGTAACGGGATGCATGAATAAAATAAAGCCATCATTAAAGTCATTACTAACACTTAATTTGGTTTTCTTCAAGTTAAAAAACAAGCTTTTGTGAGTAAAGCATTATATTATTTAAGTCATCTAGTAAGTCATCCCAGTGAGCCAGCATTCACCAGCACCATGAAATGAGGCAGCAAAAGGTTCAAACCAAATTAATAAGAAACTTTATAACAGTTATTTTGTATAAGTTTAAAAATGTACTGTACAAGATGAGCCACAAACACCATATAAGAGTAATTAGAAATGTTTACAATTCTGTATTTGTTTTGTAATACACAAAGAATAAAACAGAATATGTTCTCACCTTGACAAAAAGTGGTATATGTGAATCAAACATACACTAAGTGAGATGTCTGGTGAATTACTTAAGATATAGTAGTTCAGGACAAATGTCTTGGGATGGAGAACAGTCACGGCCCTGTGTGTTTGTGAGTAGGTGTCAGTTTGTGTACATCAGGGAAAGCCTTAAACTTTTGTTGAAAAAGCTCTCTTAGGGCCCTTGTTCACATAATGTCTTTTTCTGCACGCCACCATCTTTCTTTCAATTGTTCGCCCAGAGAAAATTTGCAGCGTCTTATGTCCACGCACTCCGGCTTTTTTTTGTGCGTTCGCTCAGAGTGCTTCAAGTTAAAAGAGATCTCAACTTTTTAGAAAGGTGCTGGTGATGTCATCGTCGCTCTTTTCTTTTTCCTGGCCTAGGCGATAATATTCACCATATTTTTCTCTCTTGTGGATCATGTCATGCAACCACATGACAATGATCTGAAAAGAATGCTATGTGGACACGGGCCCTTGAAGCTTTCTCTTTTCTTTTATACAAGTTAGTGTTTAGTCACATTTATGAAAATAACACATAATTGAGAATCTTAATACATTTTTTTTAGCTGCCAATGATTAATGAGTGCATTCAGAGTAGAAATGCATCATGAGAATTTATTTTTGTGTTTTGAACATTATTGGAATGTTTACAACACTTAATAACTCATTGTTCATGTTAGAGAAGTCAGTTTGAAACATGATATTCACCATCTATAAGCACACAAGTCTGTATTGTTGCAGGAACTTTCTGAATGTCTTGTCTCGTAGCCCATAAACTACTGGACTGATGAGCCGAGGCAGGACATGAATAAGTATTGACACAGTAAAGCGAATGGCCAGTACACTTCTTGGGAACAAGTTTGTCAGACCTTCTATCGTAAGACCATAAACATAGGTGAGCATACATAATGTCAGCTGGAAGCCATGGAGGAGGAGAGTGTTTCTTGCTTTCCTTACATCTGCAGCAGCTGCCTTTGCAGCAAAAAGGATCCTGAAGTATGTATAGAAAAGAGTTATCCAAACAATGACCATCAACACTATGTTGGAAATAATGCTCTTCTCTGCGAGACTGGGGTGTCTGAAAACATTTTTGGTTAAACAAAACACTCTAGAATGTAGGAATTCCATGGATTCTGTTGCCAATGTGAAAAATAAATCTGTTAGGACTGACAGTGTACCTATAACCCACGTCAGGCCGATCACAAAGTACGCTTTCTTGACTGTACAGATCTGGGTGTGGCGTAGAGGGAAGCATATGGCGATGTAACACTCTACTGCCATAACAGCTAGTGTTACAGGATTGTTTAGATTTGCAGGTATAGTAATCATCAGCAAAAATATACAGAAGGACACATTTAGAGTGAACACAATGTAACTCAAGACTTGAATAAGGGTGAACAGGGTCAGCAGGATAATATCATTGATTACCAGATGGATGTACAGGATGTATCGAGGATTCATATTTAGAACCTGCAGGTAAAACAGAATTGATTAGGATATAACAGGAAAAGAAGAGAAACTGTGTGACTGACTATATGAGAATACAGTATATGACATGTTGCCTTTTCCTAAGGTGATGAAGTAAATGTATCCTCAGCATAGTGATATATGTGGGCACAATGTATTTCCAGAAATCGATTCAGACCTGATGTTTCCTGAATGTGTGTACCAGGACACCATTGATGTAGTTGATGGAGATGCAGAGAAGCACAGTAATCACATTCTTGATTATAGCTATGTTCAAGCTGTCCCGATAGACAACTGCTGTGGCATTCCTGTCAGGATTTGAAAGGCTCATGAGTCAACTGACGGGGTCCTTGAAACCTGTTTGACCAGAGACAACTGTTGGATAAGTCAGGAGATTATGTTAATAGAACAGAATTGATCAGTAGGTCAGGTACTTTGATAGAAGTAAAAGCAAAAAGAAAGTGAGCATTTCTCATCAATACAAAGAATTCGACAAGTGTTGTAAAGCGCTCTGACCGGTCAGAAGACTGGAAAAGGGCTATAGAAATGTCCATTTCCATTTACCATTTCCTTTTTTACTAATATCGGCTGTAAACAGTGACTTCCGTAACGAATTGTATCTATAAAATCTTACATTCATCCATACCATCACTTACACTGAGTATTAACAACAACACATAGATTTTCAGTTACTTTATGTAGGGTCATTGTTGTTTTTTCACTGATATTTATACAAGAAACCGCCACAAATCAATGACATTTTTCAAAGATCTGATGACAAACAATTTCTGGTCAGATTCCTTTCATTAGTGCACTCAAAATCTCTTCACAGAACACACTTTGACTTGTCACAGTAAGAAAAACAGCTGTAAAGAACAAAATAAATTAAGGCCGAGTGTCATTTACCTGCTTCAGTGTCAGGATCCTGGTATTGTACATGCTGGCTCATTGTCATAACATAACGGAACGCATGAATAAAAGAAATCCATCATTAAAGTCATTACTAGCACCTAATTTGATTTTCTTCAAGGTAAAAAACAACCTTTTGTCAGTCAGACAATATATTATTTAAAAACAGACATTCATCAAGTCAAGAATTATTACTCGCCATTTCAGTAAAGCACCTGTGGGACAAACAACAATAACGCTGCCTCTGTTGCATTAAGTCATTCACTAAGTCATCCCAGTGAGCCAGCATGCACAAGACCAGCACCATGAAATGAGGCAGCAAAAGGTTCAAACCATGTTAATCAGAAACGTTTTAACAGTCATTTTTTATATCCTTCAGTATTCTTAGAATCAGTGAAAAAATTTACTGTACAAGATGAGCCACAACCACAATATAGGAGTAAAACAGAAATGTCTACAATTGTGTTTTTTGTCTTGTAATAGACAAAGAATAACACAGAATATGTTCTCACCTTGACAATAGTGGTATATGTGAATCAAACATACACTAAGTGAGATGTCTGGTGAATTGCTTAATATATAGTCGTCAAAGACAAATGTCTTGGGATCAAGAACAGTCACAGCCCTGTGTGTGTGTGAGGTGGCAGATTGTGCAGTGTGCACCGTCAGTTTAGATTTTCAAAATTACATTTGTTAATAGTTTTTTGCATATATATTGCAACATATATTAATGTTTAAAATCTCATATATTTAACCTTATTTTTCCTAAAATGTCAATATATGTTTTTAAATATCTTTATATGTGTGTGTCTTTGTATTTATATCCATATATACACATATGTATATATATATATGTGTTTATATAGATTTGTGCACACACACACACTCACACACATATACACACACATACACTACCAGTCAAAAGTTTGGACACACCTTCTCATTTAATGGGTTTCCTTTATTTTCACGACTATTTACATTGTAGATTCTCACTAAAGGCATCACAACTATGAATGATCACATATGGAATTATGTCGTAAACAAAAAAGTGTGAAATAAAGCAAAAAACATGTTTTATATTTTAGATTCTTCAAAATAGCCGCCCTTTGCTTTGATTACTGCTTTGCACACTCTTTGCATTCTCTCGATGAGCTTCATGAGGTAGTCACCTGAAATGGTTTTCCATCAGTCTTGAAGGAGTTCCCAGAGGTGTTGAGCACTTGTTGGCTGCTTTGCCTTCACTCTGTGCTCCATCTCATCCCAAACCAGGTCAGGTGACTGTGGAGACCAGGTCATCTGGCGCAGCACTCCATCACTCTCCTTCTTAGTCAAATAGCCCTTACACAGCCAGGAGGTGTGTTTGGGATCATTGTCCTGTTGAAAAATAAATGATGGTCCAACTAAACGCAAACCGGACAGGATGGCATGTCGCTGCAGGATGCTGTGGTCGCCATGCTGGTTCAGTGTGCCTTCAATTTTGAATAAATCCCCAACAGTGTCACCAGCAAAGCACCCCCTCACCATCACACCTCCTCCTCCATGCTACACGGTGGGCACCATGCATGTAGAGACCATCCGTTCACCTTTTCTGCGTCGCACAAAGACACGGCGGGTGGAACCAAAGATCTCAAATTTGGACTCATCAGACCAAAGTATTGATTTCCACTGGTCTAATGTCAATTCCTTGTCTTTCTTGGCCCAAACAAATCTCTTCTGCTTGTTGCTTTTCCTTAGTAGTGTTTTTTTAGGCCTGATTCACGCAGTCTTCTCTGAACAGTTGATGCAGAGATGTGTCTGCTACTACAACTCTGTGTGGCATTCATCTGGGCTCTAATCTGAGGTGCTGTTAACTTGCGATTTCTGAGGCTGAACTCATCCTCAGCAGCAGAGGTGACTCTTGGTCTTCCTTTCCTGGGGCGGTCCTCATGTGAGCCAGTTTCGTCGTAGCACTTGATGGTTTTTGCGACTGCACTTGGGGACGCATTCAAAGTTTTTGCAATTTTCCAGATTGACTGACCTTCAGTTCTTAAAGTAATGATGGACTGTCGTTTCTCTTTACTTAGCTGATTGGTTCTTGCCATAATATGAATTCCAACAGTTGTCAAATAGTGATATCAGCTGTGAACCAACCTGACTTCTGCACAACAACTGATAGTCCCAACTCCATTAAGAATACAAGAAGTTCCACAAATGAACCCTGACAAGGCACACCTGTGAAGTGAATACAATTTCAGGTGACTAAATCATGAAGCTCATTGAGAATAGGCCAAGGCTTTGCATCTAAAATATAAAACATGGAATTATGTAATCAACAAAAAAGTGTGAAATAACTCTAAATATGTGTTCATTCATAGTTGTGATGCCTTCAGTGAGAATCTACAATGTAAATAGTCATGAAAATAAAGAAAAACCATTAAATGAGAAGATGTTTCCAAACTTTTGAGTCAAAAGTCAATGGTTTTTCTTTATTTTTATTATTTTCTGCATTGTAGATCAATACTGAAGACATCAAAACTATGAAGGAACACATATGGAATTATGTAGTAAACAAAGAGTGTTAAATAAACCAGAAAATGTTTTATATGTTATATTCTTCAAGGTAGACACCTTTTGCTCAGATTCATGAGGTGGTCACCTGGAATGGTTTTTATTTAACAGGTGCGCCTTGTCAAGAGTTCATTTGTAGAATTTCTTGCCTTCTTAATGTGTTTGAGACTATCAGTTGTGTTGTGCAGAGCTAGGGTTGGTACACTGTTCAATACAGTGAATAGCGCTATTTGACTACTGCTCTAATCCATATAATGGCAAGAACCACTCAACTAAGTAGAGAGAAATATCAGTCTATCATCACGTTAAAACATGAAGGTCAGTCAATCCGGAAAATATCAAGAACTTTGAATGTATCCTCAAGTGAAGTTGCGCGAAAACCATCAAACATATGATGAAACTGGCTCTCATGAGTACCTCATGAGTAGGAAAGGAAGACCAAGAGTTACCTCTGCTGCAGAGGATTAGTTCATTAGAGTTACCAGACTCAGAAATTACACATATTGACAGCACCTCAAATTAGGGCCCACATAAATGCCTCATAGAGTTCAAGTACCAGACACATCTCAATCTCAACTTTTCAGAGGAGACTGCGTGAATCAGGCCTTCATGGTTGAAATGCTGCAAAGAAGCCATTACTGAGGAAGAACAACAACAAGAATAGAAGTGCTTGGACCAAGAAACACAAGGAATGGACATTAGACCAGTGGAAATCTGTACTTTTGTCTGATGAGTTCAAATTTTGGATTTTTGGTTCCAGTCACCGTGTCTTTGTGCAACGCAGAAAAGCTGAAGGGATGATCTCTACATGCATGGTGCCCACCGTGAAGCATGGAGGCGGAGGTGTGATGGTGTGGGGGTGCTTTGCTGATGACATTGTTGATGCTTTATTCAAAATACAAGGCACACTTAACCAGCATGGCTACCACAGCATTCTGCAGCAACATGCCATCCCATCTGGTTTGCGCTTAGTGGGAACATCATTTGTTTTTCAACAGGACAACGACCCCAAACACGCCTCCAGGCTTTTTAATGGCTCTCTGACCTAGAAGGAGAGTGATGGAGTGCTGCATCAGATGACCTGGCCTCAACAATCACCCGACCTAAACCTAATTGAGATGGTTTGGGGTGAGTTGGACTACAGAGTCAAGGCAAAGCAATCAACAAGTACTCAGCACCTCTGGGAACTTCTTCAAGACTGTTGGAAAACCATTCCAGGTGACTAAGTCATGAATCTGATTGAGAGAATGCCAAGAGTGTGCAAAGCAGTAATCAAAGCAAAGGGCGGCTATTTTGAAGAATCTAAAATATAAAACATGTTCTGAGTTTGAGTTAAATTTTCAAACCCGTGCTGACCACTATTTGGGACTACGTTCCCTCAACTGTACAACATCTGTATTCCTCAGATTCCTCAGCCGTAGATCAGGTGTTTTGGCTGGACCTTCAGCATCTGTCTGACGACAATGAAAAAGCACCAAAAACATTCAAAAAATAGCGTACACCTTAAACTGATGTTGACTAACTGTTGGAAACAGGAAACTGTGGTCTCCTGTGTTAAAGACAGACATTTTGTTTGTGTCTCTATATTATAATCGTCCTTCTTTGCATCTGATGGACAAGAGTTCTAGTTACTCTGGCTTTGAGAAGCCTCAGTCAGTTGGACAGAAACGTAGATCGTTTTGGGGCATTTGTCTGTCTGTCTAATTATGCATGAATGAGCAGAAAGAAATGCAGCACACGCCCCATGTCCCGAACAACCTGCCTTTTCTCTGTAGGTATGAATGGGGATCAGGTGCTCCAGTAGCTGGTCTAACAGCTGCCTCAGTTCTTCAGCACAATGCAAATACAAAGAATGGAACGGTTTATGTTACACAATAATTTATTTAACACAAAAGCAATAACAGAGAGTTCAAGCAGGGATCATTTGGACATGAGTAAACATGGATGGTAGATTTCCTAGCTGTTTGACTTTTTGAATTTGCCTTGTGGCTCTACAATGGTTTATCAAACTGCAAATGAATAGCGAAAGCTGTTGCCTGTGTGTTTCAGGGATTTTTTACTTGCAGTCCAATCTTGTCTATTCGTTTTTGAATGTAAAGTTTTACATTTTTTGACATTTTATTCTGTTTTGATATTAAAGGAATCCGTAAAATGATATTTTGAAACGCATTGCTAATGCCAATGAACTGAACACATCACTCTGGTCTGACCCCCTGTTTTTTTTTCTAATAAATAATAATGTTAAAATGATACAAAATATATATTCAATGTGTTTTAAAGCATCACTTTATTTGATCTTAATAAACCATTCACAAAAATTAAATAAACTTAATTTTTGTTGAAAAAGCTCTCTTATTGTTCGCCCAGAGAAAAGGTGCAGCGTCTTATGTCCACACACTCCGGCTTTTTTTTGTGCGTTCGCTCAGAGTGCTTCAAGTTAAAAGAGATCTCAACTTTTTAGAAAGGTGCTGGTGACGTCACTGTTGCTCTTTTCTTTTTCCTGGCCTAGGCGATAATATTCGCCATATTTTTCTCTCTTGTGGATCATGTCATGCAACCACATGACAATGATCTGAAAATAATGCTATGTGGACACGGGCCCTTGAAGCTTTCTCTTGTCTTTTATACTAGTTAGTGGTTTCTCACATTTATGAAAATAACACATAATTGAGAATCTTAACACATTTTTTTCACTGCTAATGATTAATGAGTGCATTCAGAGTAGAAATGGATCATGAGAATTTATTTTTGTGTTTTGGACATTATCGGGATGTGAACAAAACTTTAACTCATTGTTCATGTTAGAGAAGTCAGTTTGAAACATGATATTCACCATCTATAAGCACACAAGTCTGTATTGTTGCAGGAACTTTCTGAATGTCTTGTCTCGTAGCCCATAAACTACTGGACTGATGAGCCGAGGCAGGACATGAATAACTATTGACACAGTAAAGCGAATGTCTAGTATCCCTCTTGGGAACAAGTATGTCAGACCTTCTAACGTAAGATCATAAACATAGGTGAGCATACATAATATCAGCTGGAAGCCATGGAGGAGGACAGTGTTCCTTGCTTTCTTTGCATCTGCAGCAGCTGCCTTTGCAGCAAAAAGGATCCTGAAGTATGTATAGAAAAGAGTTATCCAAACAATGACCATTAACACTATGTTGGAAATATTGCTCTTCTCTGAGAGACTTGGGTGTCTGAAAACATTTTTCGAAAGACAAAATGCTCTAGAATTTAGGAATTCCATGGATTCTGTTGCCAATGTGACAAATAAATCTGTTAGGATTGACAGTGTACCTATAACCCACGTCAGGCCGATCACAATGTACGCTTTCTTGACTGTACAGATCTGGGTGTGGCGTAGAGGGAAGCATATGGCGATGTAGCACTCTACTGCCATAACAGCTAGTGTTACAGGATTGTTTAGAGTGGCAGGTATACTTATCATCAGCAAAAATATACAGAAGGACACATTTAGAGTGAACACAATGTAGCTCAGGACTTGAATAAGGGTGAACAGGGTCAGCAGGATAATATCATTGATTACCAGATGGATGTACAGGATGTATCGAGGGTTCATATTTAGAACCTGCAGGTAAAACAGAATTGATTAGGATATAAGAGGAAAAGAAGAGAAACTGTGTGACTGACTATATGAGAATACAGTATATGACATGTTGCCTTTTCCTAAGGTGATGAAGTAAATGTATCCTCAGCATAGTGATATATGTGGGCACAATGTATTTCCAGAAATCGATTCAGACCTGATGTTTCACGAATGTGTGTACCAGGACACCATTGATGTAGTTGATGGAGATGCAGAGAAGCACAGTAATCACATTCTTGATTATAGCTATGTTCAAGCTGTCCCGATAGACAACTGCTGTGGCATTCCTGTCAGGATTTGAAAGGCTCATGAGTCAACTGACGGGGTCCTTGAAACCTGTTTGACCAGAGACAACTGTTGGATAAGTCAGTAGAATATGTTAATAGAACAGAATTGATCACTAGGTCAGGTACTCTGACAGAAAAAAAAAGCGACAATAGCACCAAAAACAGAATCACGTCTCATATATACAAACAATGTGACAAGTGTTGTAAAGCGCTTAGTTTTTTTACTGATATTTACACAAGAATCCGCCACAAATTAATGACACTTTCAAAGAGGTGATGACGAATAATTTCTAATCAGATTATTTTCATCAATGCACTCAAATTGTCTTCACAGAACACAGTTTGACATGTCCAGGTAATACAATCAGCTGTAAATAATAGAAGAAATGATGACTGACAGTCATTTACCTGCTTCAGTGTCAGGATCCTGGTATTGTACATGCTGGCTCATTGTCATAACATAGTGGGACACATGAATAAAATAAAGCATCATTAAAGTCATTACTAACACCTAATTTGATTTGCCTTGTAGGTAAAAACAACCTTTTGTGAGTAAAGCATTACATTATTTAAGTCATCCAGTAAGTCATCCCCGTGAGCCAGCATTCACAAGACCAGCACCATGAAATGAGGCAGCAAAAGGTTCAAACCAAATTGATGAGAAACTTTATAAGTTATTTTGTATAAGTTTAAAAATGTACTGTACAAGATGAGCCACAAACACCATATAAGAGTAAATAGAAATGTCTACAATTCTGTATTTGTTTTGTAATTCACAAAGAATAACACAGAATATGTTCTCACCTTGACAAAAAGTGGTGTATGTGAATCATACAGACACTAAGTGAGATGTCTGGTGAATTACTTAAGATATAGTAGTTCAGGACAAATGTCTTGGGATCAAGAACAGTCACGGCCCTGTGTGTTTGTGAGTAGGTGTCAGTTTGTGTACATCAGAGAAGGCCTGAAACAAATAAGCCAGATTGTGCAGCATGCTTCATAATTTTAGTTTTTCAAAATAACATTTGTAATAGTTTTTTACTGTTATATATTAATGTTTAAAATGTCATATTTAACCTCTATTGTTTTTAACCTCTATAAATGATGTTTGTGTATGTGTATATATATATATATATATATATATATATATATATAGATATATAGATATATATATATATAGATATATATATAGATATATATATAGATATAATATTAGATATAGATATAGATATAATATCTATATATATATATATATATATATATATATATATATATATATATATATATATATATATATATATATATATATATGTTTGTACACTCCTCGTCAAACTTTGGTCACAGCTTTACATTCATGGTTTTTCATTATTATGTTCTTAATTGTAGATCAATACTGAAGACATCAAAATTATGAATATAACTATGTATTCATAGTAACTATGAATTATCCATATGAATGCAATTTGTTTTAAAGCATCATTGCATTTAATCTTAATAAACCGTTCACAAAAATGTAATAAACTAAACTTTTGTTGAAAAAGCTCTCTTAGTGCCCGTGTCCACATAATGTCTTTTTCTGCGCGCCACCATCTTTCTTTCAATTGTTTTCCCAGAGAAAAGGTGCAGCGCCCAGCGTCTTATGTCTGCGCACTCCACCTTTTTTTGTGCGTTTGCTCAGAGTGCTTTAAGTTAAAAGAGATCTCAACTTTTTAGAAAGGTGCTGGTGATGTCACCATTGCTCTTTTCTTTTTCCTGGCCTAGGAGATAATATTCACCATATTTTTCTCTCTTGTGGATCATGTCATGCAACCACATGACAATGATCTGAAAAGAATGCTTTGTGGACACGGGCCCTTGAAGCTTTCTATTGTCCTGTATTTAGTGGTTTCTCACATTTATGAAAGTGGCACATAAAGAATCTTAATAAATTTTTCTTTCACTGCTAATGATTAATGAGTGCATTCAGAGTAGAAATGGATCATGAGAATTTCTTTTTACGTTTAGAACATTATTGAGATGTGAACAAAACTTTAACTCATTGTTCATGTTAGAGAAGTCAGTTTGAAACATGATATTCACCATCTATAAGCTACAAGTCTGTATCGTTGCAGGAACTTTCTGAATGTCTTGTCTCGTAGTCCATAAATTACTGGACTGATGAGCCGAGGCAACACATGAATAACTATTGACACAGTAAAGCGAATGTCTAGTATCCCTCTTGGGAACAAGTTTGTCAGACCTTCTATCATAAGATAATGAACGTAGGTGAGCATACATAATATCAGCTGGAAGCCATGGAGGAGGACAGTGTTCCTTGCTTTCTTTGCATCTGCAGCAGCTGCCTTTGCAGCAAAAAGGATCCTGAAGTATGTATAGAAAAGAGTTATCCAAACAATGACCATTAACACCATGTTGGAAATCCTGTTCTTCTCTGAGAGACTGGGGTGTCTGAAAACATTTTTCGAAAGACAAAATACTCTTGAATGTAGGAATTCCATGGATTCTGTTGCCAATGTGAAAAATAAATCTGTTAGGATTGACAGTGCACCTATAACCCACGTCAGGCCGATCACAACATACGCTTTCTTGACTGTACAGATCTGGGTGTGGTGTAGAGGGAAGCATATGGCGATGTAACACTCTACTGCCATAACAGCTAGTGTAACAGGATTGTTTAGAGTGGCAGGTATACTAATCATCAGCAAAAATATACAGAAGGACACATTTAGAGTGAACACAATGTAGCTCAGGACTTGAAGAAGGGTGAACAGGGTTAGCAGGATAATATCATTGATTACCAGATGGATGTACAGGATGTATCGAGGATTCATATTTAGAACCTGCAGGTAAAACAGAATTGATTAGGATATAAGAGGAAAAGAAGAGAAACAGTGCGACTGACTATATGAGAATACAGTATATGACATGTTGCTTATTCCTAAGGTGATGAAGTAAATGTATCCTCAGCATAGTGATATATGTGGGCACAATGCATTTCCAGAAATCGATTCAGACCTGATGTTTCATGAATGTATGTACCAGGACACCATTGATGTAGTTGATGGAGATGCAGAGAAGCACAGTAATCACATTCTTGATTATAGCTATGTTCAAGCTGTCCCGATAGACAACTGCTGTGGCATTCCTGTCAAGATTTGAAAGGCTCATGAGTCAACTGACGGGGTCCTTGAAACCTGTTTGACCAGAGACAGCTGTTGGTTAAGTCATCAGAATATGTTAATAAAACAGAATTGATCAGTAGGTCAGGTACTCTGACAGAAAAAAACTAAAAATAGTTTAAAAAAAAAAAAAAAGCAAAAAGAAGCACGTCTCATATATTCAAAGAATGTGCCAAGTATTGTAAATCTCAAGGAAATTGAATCGAAAGCAACTGGATTTGGTTTTTGTCTTGAAGACGATGTTGATGAAGCCTCTCGGATGAGAGGTGAAACGTCTTCAAGACAAAAACCAAATCCAGTTGCTTTCGATTCAATTTCCTTGAGATAACTATGACCTGGATGAATGAGAATATTCACAAGCAAGTATTGTGAAGCGCTTAATTTTTAGACTGATGTTTACACTAGAATCTGCCACAATTTAATGACAATTTCTTAATGTGATGACATATAATTTCTAATTATACTTTTCATCAATGTACTCAAAATCTCTTTACAGAACACAGTTTGACATGTCACAGCAAAAAGAACTGTTGTAAACAGAACAACAGAACAAAATAAATGATGGCTGAGTGTCATTTAGCTTATTCAGTGTCAGGATCCTGATATTGTACATGGTGGCTCATTGTCATAACATAACGGGACACATGAATAAAACAAGTCCATCTGGTTTTCTTCAAGGTAAAAAACAACCTTTTGTGAATAAAACATTATAACGTTTAAGTCATCCAGTAAGTCATCCCAGTGAGCCAGCATGCACAAGACCAGCAACATGAAATGAGGCAGCAAAAGGATCAAACCAAATCAATGAGACACTTCATAACAGTTATTTTGTATAAGTTTAAAAATCTACACTACAAGATTAGCCACAAACACCATATAAGAGTAAAACAGAAATGTCTACAATTCTATATTTTGTCTTGTATTGAACCAAGAATAACACAGAATATGTTCTCACCTTGACAAAAAGTGGTATATGTGAATCAAACATACACTAATTGAGATGTCTGGTTAATTACTTAATATATAGTAGTCCAGGACGAATGTCTTGGGATCAAGAATAGTCACGGCCCTTTGTGTTTGTGAGTAGGTGTCAGTTTGTGTGCATCAGGGAAGGCCTGAAACAAATTAGTCAGATTGTGCAGTGTGTAGTTTTTCAAAATCATATTTAGTTGTTTTCCCAGTCCATGGACCAGGTCATTAAAATGATCATATTGATCAATAAGCGGTGGGATGAGAAATGTCTTTAATGATGCAAATATTTTTGACATTACCTTCAACGATCCTCCAGCAGCAGAAAGACTATGTGTATGTCTACTTTAACATGCGCGTTTGACCACAAGGAACAGTTGATAACCCTCGTTGATTATTTCAAACTCCTGACTCGCCGTCAGGCTCATTTGGTCCCATTCCATCCCATTTTCTTCTGCTTATCCGGGGCCGGGTCGCGGGGCAGCTGTCTGAGCTGGGACGCCCAGACTTCCCTCTCCCTGTACACTTCCCTCAGCTCTTCCGGGAGGATACCAAGGCGTTCCCAGGCCAGCTGGGTGACATAGTCGCTCCAGCGTGTCCTGGGTCTTCCTCGGGGTCTCCTCCCGGTATGTCATGCCAGGAACACCTCCCGAGGAAGGCGTCCCGGGGGCATCCGATAGAGATGCCCGACCCCCCCAGCTGGCTCCTCTCGATGTGGAGGAGCAGCGGCTCTACTCCGAGCTCCTCCCGGGTGACAGAGCTCCTCACCCTATCTCTAAGGGAGCGTGCTGCCACCCTGCGGAGGAAACTCATTTCGGCCGCTTGTATCCGGGATCTTATTCTTTCGGTCATGACCCAAAGTTCATGACCATAGGTGAGGGTAGGAACGTAGATTGACCGGTAAATCGAGAGCTTCGCCTTTCGGCTCAGCTCTCTCTTCACCACGACAGACCAATACAATGACCGCATTACTGCCGCCACTGCACCGATCCGCCTGACAATCTCACGCTCCATCTTTCCCTCACTCGTGAACAAGACCCCAAGATACTTAGACTCCTCAGGAACTCTCCCCCAACCCAGAGGGAGCAAACCACTTTTTTCCGGTCGAGAACCATGGCCTTGGACTTGGAGGTGCTGATTCTCATACCAGTTGCTTCAGACTCGGCCGCAAACCGCCCCAAGACATGCTGGAGGTCCTGGCTCGAAGAAGCCAACAAGACAACATCATCCGCGACAAGCAGAGATGAAATCGTGTGGCCCCTCTATGGTCTATCATTGACCTCCGGCCTAGGGTGTCCTGGTGCCACGTACACTTGTGGACACCCTTATGCTCGAACATGGTGTTCGTTATGGACAAACTGTGACCAGCACAGAAGTCCAATAACAGAACTCCACTCGGGTTCAGATTGGGGAGGCCGTTCCTCCCAATCACACCCCTCCAGGTAACACTGTCGCTGCTCATGTGGGCGTTGAAGTCCCCCAGAAGAATGACGGAGTCTCCAGTTGGAGCATTTTCCAGTGCCCCTCCCAGGGACTCCAAGAAGGCCGGGTACTCTACATTGCCGTTCGACCCGTAAGCAGAAACGACAGTGAGAGACCTGTCCCCGACCTGAAGGCCCAGGGAAACGACCCTCCCCCTCACCGGCGAGAGCTCCAACACATGGCTGCTGAGATGGGGAGCTATAAGCAAGCCCACACCAGCTCGCTGCCTCTCACCGCGGGCAACTCCAGAATAGAAGCTAGTCCAGCCTCTCTCAAGGAGTTGGGTTCCAGAGCGCAGACTGTGCGTGGAGGTGAGCCCGACTATCTCTAGCCGGTACCGCTCAACCTCCTGCACTAGCTCAGGCTCTTTCCCCCCCAGTGAGGTGACATTCCAGGTCCCCATGGCCAGAGTCACCGCCTGGGGATTGGGTCGCCGGGGCCCACGACTGCCACCCAAACCACATTGCATCAGCCCCCTCTGAACCCTCCTGCGGGTGGTGGGTCCACCGGAGGGCGACCCAGCACAGACCCAGCTACCACGCACTCGCCTGCGAGCCCCAACCCCAGGCCTGGCTCCAGGGTGGGGCCCCGGTAACCCAATCCGGGCGACGTAAGTTGCCTTGTTGTTTTCGTGTTCATGGTATTTCATGTGAATTTATGTTGTGTATTCTTCTAAACATCGAAAGGCCCCAAACAGTCCAGATTCATAAAGTAAAATAGTTTGGAGTGAAGCAGCTGTCCTGATAAATCCTGAGATCCTGTCTTAAAATATCATTTTTAAAGTTTAATCCTGTTTCCCCTGGAGAAAGTTTTAGTTTCGTTGATTAAATGTGCCATGATATTTGTTACAGTACATTACTGTGTTCATGTTAATGTTTAGAATAACTGAAAGCAACCTCTCTAATCACATAATCAGAGTGTATGAACAGTGTGAACCTGCCTGTGTAGGCGCATCTTACTGTCGGAATAATGTTTGATGCTTTAAAGAGTGTCAAACAGACTGCATCTTTGACTTTAAACCTGCTTTTGGTCGAAGGTGCCGTCGCTTTCTGCTGCCTCAAGATAGCAGTCCGCCATTAGTGCGCCTGACCACACCTCATTTTAAGAACAACACGCCCAGGGGTGCACAGGTTGGCGCAAGTACATTTGCTCCTGGAGGCTCTCTCTGCATTTTTCTCTGAAATCAAAAATCATGGATCTGATCAACTGGTCTCTCAACGCAATTGACCAAATTTTCTCGACAAAGAGAACGGGTAAAGGTGAACCCTCCTGCCCTGACGGAACGTTTGCAGCCGGATACACGATGGACTCCTGGGAGAGGTGGAGGATCGTGTGCCTGTCGATCCTTTCCGTTGAGGATGTTGAAGATGTCTTCATAATTGGAATTATGATACCAGGTTTGCTGCTGTTGGGATTGGGCAGCTTCCTGATCTATCGCAAAGTTCGGAAGACGCTGGCAGCACTTTTGGCAATGGAGAAGCTGCCCGTCATGACTGAGGGAATGTGCGGGGTTATCAACACTCAGACTCTAGCGATGCGTGAGCACAATCGCAAGCTGGAGGCGGTTTGTGAGCTCCTTCGCAAGATGGATGCCAACTTGGAGAAGTTGTCGGCTCGGCTCGGCTGAAATTGGCCACCGAATTTGGATTTATTGATCCAGCCACCGTGAGACCCTGAGAGACTCAAGGCAGACAGAAAAATTCCAGCGTCTGCCTGTCCCCAAAACAATTGTAATCTTCATTGGCTCCCTAGATAACCAGCTTTCTCAAGGCCGGTTTTCTCTCCACTCTCCTGGATGTTATGCAGACAAGATGCTCCGGCCCTGTCTCCCCTCCCCACCACCCCCTACTCCTGTGAACTTTGTTCTGGATCAGAACTCTCCGAGGTCGTCTCCACGGCAACGGCCGTGGGTTATCACCAGCCAGACGGCAGAGACAATGGTTGAGGCTGGGAGGGAATGAAGGACACAGGCTTACGCATACACAAAGACACATTTAAAGGGCCCCACACACCGGGTCCGACGTCGGACGTCTGAAGCGTTAGGAGAGAGTCAGACGAGTTAGGGAGCTTTTCTGTTCGGTGTGTTCAGCTGTGTCTGAGCCGCGCGGAAGCGCGAGGACGGCGTCTGATCCGACTGAACATGCGAAGTCAGACGTCTGAGTTAGGAAGCCGTCGGATACTCTGATTGGTTGTTAGCTAGTTGTTCAGTGACCATTCTGATTGGCGGTGTGCCAGCGAATCAGCGCGGCGTGTGGGAGGGGCAGCGGAAGTGTCTGGTTATTTTGGGGATAAACCAACGTATTTTTGGAAGCCATGGCTGTGTGGGCCGAGGACTTTGAGGAGCAGCTGATTGCCCTGGTGGAAGAGAGACCACTGTAATACGACATCACGCAAGTAATGCCGTTTCATTTCCTGTTTTTATGTTTTGAGACTCGCGCCACCCGATGTTTAGGAGACTTATTGCATTTCGCGCATGCACAGAACGTATACGCTACTGTGTAGCCGGGGCGGTGTGTTTCAATGCAACTTTTCTACCGAACGGATCCGACGGAGTGGTCGGAGAAGGAAGTCGGATAAGGAAGACGTCGGACCCGGTGTGTGGGGGCCTTAACACGTACACCCCCCCAGTAACTCAACGCCTTCTTGGCCCCCCTCCCCCCTCCCTCCCCTTGTCGCAGTACAGCATGGAGGGTTGTTGCAGAGCAGCCAAGTGCGCTCGCACCCCCCTGTGCCTATGCTGTGGCACCGCCCCTCCCCAACACCCTCCACCCATCCCACATGTGCAAGTCTTTGAGTTTTGTTGTAATGTCATATTATGTTGCTTATGTGCCGAGGTGTTTTTTTCCTAATCCCACACTGTGCCCCCCCTACAGGAGCCTAATTTGGAGTTGCCTTTTTTTTCCCTCTCCGTCCCTCTTGTTCTCCTTTTCCTCTAAGTAAACGGGGTGCTGCTCGTGGCTGACCCACAGTTCCTCCCGCTCCTGTCCTCCCCACGTACTGTCTGTTTTTTTGTGTTTCTTGGACGGGTTGTAACTGAAATGTAATTTCATCTGTGTTATATGTTGCACATATGGCATATTTGACAAATAAAGTTCTTGATTCTTGATTCTTGATTTGCTAATAACACAACATGGTCATGATAATGACAATTGCATTGGTCTGAAACTTGTGCCGAGTATAAGATAGAGCCCTCAGAATGAGCCACATTACATTTGATAAAAATGTCTGAATCAAACTAGATCATCTCAACAGAATTACTCTGGAGTCAGTGTTTTTTTTTTACTTTTTTATTTCAGGCTTTATTCACCATTGAGATGCCATGTTGTAGTACAGCAACACGATGGTGTAATGTAATGTCACAACAGCATCAGAGCCACAAAAATTGCACAATGCACTAAACATGAAGTTAATGTCAGAAGGCCTCTCATTTTTAGCTGGTGCTGATTGGTGGGTCACAGTTTTAATGCATCAGATTCTGTAATCTGTAGCTAATTAAATAATGACTAATTAAATATACTTTGTACGGATCTTTACGATCCCCATATAATGAATCCTATGAATGAATCTTGATCTTTAGCACCACCATGAGGTTAAACCAGTGTGGCTCTTTGTGAAAAACATGAAGTATTGGATGGATTCAATAGTATTTGGTGCATAAATCCATTGTTCCCAGAGGATGTAATCTAACGACTCCCCTGACTGAGTTTATTATCTAACAAGCCTGAGTTTTGCTGTAGTTAATGGTTTGACACTCACTCTAACTGTACACAGCAGGTACTTTTTCAAATGCTGTCTAAGTGTCTTGTCTCGTAGCCCGTACACAAGAGGACTGACAAACCTGGGAAATATCTGGCTGATGATGTAGTTAATAAAGATTGCGTGTAAATAATGTTTAGGAAACCAGTAAAACACCACGCTATATAACTCAGGGGCTATATAGGTTAACATACACAACAACAACTGAAAGCCGTGGAGCAGGATTGTATTCCGAGCCTTCTTTTTGTCTCCATCAGCTGATTTAGCAACTTTAGCTTCTTTAGCAGCAAAGAAAATGTTGAAGTAAGTGTAGAAGAGAGTGAGTCCAACACTGATGAGGTAAACAATGTAGGAAACATCCCTCTTTTTCAAGTGTATAGGGTGTCGGAACAGGTTATCCTTGACACAAAAAATTGTGGAATAAAATAACTGGGCAGGCTCTGTTGCAATAAGAATAAACACATCAGGCAGGATTGAGACTGCACTCAAGGCCCAAATCCAGCCAATCAGAATATATGTTCTTTTGACCGTACACAACTCAGCGTGTCGAAGTGGATAACAAATAGCGATATAGCACTCAACGGCCATAACAGCTAAATTTAATGGAGTGTTGAGGGTGGTGAAGACAGCAAATGTAATGATGATGAGACAAAGGGAAGCATTAAGTTTTTGAAAAATATAACTTGAAAGAAACAGACTTATTGTTGTAGTAAGCTGGATCACATCATTTACAACCAGGTGGATGAAAAGGACATAGCGGGGGTTCAAATAAAATATCTGAGAAAGAGGAGATGAAAAGAAAAGAGATTGTTAAAACACATCACTGATTAATTAATTGATTGATTTTGTTTGAGTGTCCTTCACAATAAAGTGCCCAGCCCCTATGGGCTTAAAAGACACAAGACAGCCTTTATAATCCCCTTTATAATCATTTTAGTCCTGATACAGTTCCACAAATTCAAACAAATCATTATAAAACACTCACTTTCCATGATTGAAATATCCTATTATGTCTTAATTACCATGCTTTTTCTATATCTTTACTCCCACCTGAAACACAAAAATGCTGTCTTTCCAATCATTAGTGTTAAGAAACCAGTTCTTAGCTAAGCACATATGGACCTCAATTCCAGTACCTGTGGTGTTCTTATAATAATAATAATAATAATAATAATAATAATAATAATATTAATAATAATTGACATTATCTCAAGGAAATTGAATCGAAAGCAACTGGATTTGGTTTTTTGTCTTGAAGACGTTTCACCTCTCATCCGAGAGGCTTCATCAGTTCTGCTCCCTTGACTAGGCTGAGACTAGTCCGGACTAGTCTCAGCCTAGTCAAGGGAGCAGACAAAAAACCAAATCCAGTTGCTTTCGATTCAATTTCCTTGAGATAACTATGACCTGGATGAATGAGAATATTCACAAGCTAATAATTGACATTAAAACTAATCTTGACAATAACAGTTATAATTGTTATAACAATGATAAAACATTCTGACCTGGTGTTTCCTTAGGGTGTGAATTAGGATACCATTGATATAGTTGATGGTGAGGCCAAGAGTCAGAACAATCACATTTTTGGCCACAGCTGCGCTGTAAGAGTCTCGAAGTCTGAGACTACTTGACACGTTAAGGCCATAAGATGAGGAATTCATAGAGCTAATTTGTGGATCCTGCAGGCCACAGAGTAACATTTAGAAACATTTTTATGTGAGGTTATTTACACAGCAGATCTAAATTGTTAATATGTTCTTCATTTCCCATGATTACACTTTGGTAGAGAGTAAAGTAAACCAACAACCAATAAACTCTGCTTTTCTGTTTGTAGGCAAAGTATTCATCAATAAATGTATCCACCCAACTGTTTTATTTTTGTAGGACTGTCACAGGATTAAAAAGATTATTTACTCTAATACCAAGAGTCACACAATTATAGTTATAGTAAAAATGTTTCTGACTTTCCTAAAAGCTTATTTTTTTCCCCAAGGCTAAATAAAGCCTAGACGAGAGGATATGAATGTGATGTTGTAATGAATTACTGTTTTTAAAAAATATTTAAAATTACACTTCCCAAAACACATGCTCAAACTCAATTTAGAATTGAAAAAGTTATTGGGGTGCTGGGGTTCAGCATAATGTGCACATACAGCTCAAAAGGATTGCAGTAATATTAACATCATAATAAAATACTGTACTAATCAAGTCTTTCTTACCTCAGATCGTACACTGCAGTCACCACTTCACCAGTGATAGAATGAGTCCAAAATCTGTGTCATAGGTTTATATTAATGATGCATGAGTTCTGCCGAATAGGTGATGTGTATTCAGTCCTTCCCATAGGTTGAGATTTTTACTTGTTGTACGTAACATGGGGTCTGATAGATGGGCTCAGTAATAAACAAAGCTTTATTGATAACGATTTGTTGCCGAAATACACAGAATACAGAGATGATGCCGGGATCACAAAAGTCATCCAGTGTTGGATTTATCAATATTGATTTATTTTACAAAGTCTCCAAAAAGACACTGCAAGGTCAAGGCTGGATTACTGAAAGGGGTACAATTGCAGCTGAGGCATCATCGGGAGGAAAAACAGTTTCTGAACAACATTATCAGGGAAGGCACAACACCAAACAAGAAACAATAAACAAAAGAACCCAAAATGCTCTGCTGTACTACCAGTATATTTATATCAGATCACATACAGCTCACTTCATCATCAACTAAATTAATCACAAGATAAGACGTTTCCGGGTCTGTAAATATCAGATGAGAAACTCATGTGAATTCCTGGGACTGAGCAGTGCATGAGTGAGTTTACCAACTAAAAGTGAAAATTGAGTCTTGTTGCATCGTGACCAATATTGTTATTGCACATAAAGTGAAGAACGTTGTGGTATATGTTAGGAGACAATTTGAAACAGCCCTCTAGTTTATTTGAGATGTTTGGGTTTTTTTTTTAAGCCAGCCCCAGTTTAGCTCACCAACAATAATATGTCATTATACTGTAGCTCAGCTGCTTTAAACAGAACAGGTTGGGATGGCTATACCAAGTTGTACTTTATCATTTGATATGTACTCATGTGTAGGGGTCGACCAATTATCAACCCTGGTTGTTTGAAATTTTTACACAAAGACTTTGATGGTTACTGTGTGAGAAATATTGGTTTGCAGTCTCCTTGAATTCGAATAATCAGTCTTGGTATTGGCCCCGAAAAAGAACCGTATCGGTCGACTCCTACTCATGTCACATTACCTTGTGAGGCTGCTGTAAATTGACCAGAACAACAGCTGTTGACAATTTAGTTACATAGAATCTTTGTGATTTCTCAAAATTGTTTCATTTTATTATGTTTTTTTAGTAGTTTCATTAAGTTATTTTGATACACCCCCACCAAAAAAGAATTTGAGAGCTGTTTTATGTAAGCATCGTCGCAGTTGACTTAGGATGGACGTTCATTGTACATAGGAGATACCTTTTGAAGTACTTCCTGAAAGTTTTGTCTCGTAGCCCGTAGACAATAGGACTTACAAGGCGAGGGAGGATTTGGTTTATGATAAACAAAACAAAGTATATGGCACTTAGACTTCCTGGGAAGAAGTATCTGAGAACCTGAAGTAGCATAGGTTGCACATAAACCATCATACACAAGAGCACCTGAAAGCCATGAAGGAGAAGAGTGTTTCTAGCCTTTTTAGCATCTGTGTTGGCAGCTTTGGCTACAAACAAAATTCTGAAGTAAGTGTAGAACAGAGTCAACCAAACCCCTACCAGAAACAACATGTGGGATGCATCCCTCTTCTTTAAACTGTACTTGGTCCGAAACACTGCATCCCTATAGCACATCACTTTTGAATTTATGAACTCCAGAGGTTCGGTCGCAAAAAGGATGAAGACATCTGGCAAGACAGAAAATGAACTACACGTCCACATTATGCCAATTACAATGTATGTTCTTTTGACTGAACATAAGTTGTTGTAGCGGAGGGGAATGCAGACAGCAATGTAGCACTCAGCTGCCATAAAAGCTATGTTCAGAGGGGTGTTTTGTGTCGTCATAATGGCCGGGACCACCAAGAGACAACAGTGGTAGACATAGATGGTTTGGAAGGCGTAGGTGATGATGAAGAGGGAAATGCTGGTTGTCAGCTGAATCATGTCGTTGAACACCAGGTGGATGAAAAGGATATAGCGTGGGTTCGACTTGAAGATCTGAATTGTACAAATCTAGAGTTAGACTGTAGTATAACACAAATCCATAACTGCTTTGAAGCTGAAAGGATTAGTCAATTAATTGATTAATGACATATTAGTAGATATTTGAGGATATGTTGCTTTCCTCTTTTTTTCTATCATAACTCATATAATTGTAAACTTGTGCTTTTTTTATGCTGTGTAAAATATTAGAAAACTGAATATGTTGGATTTTAGACTACTGATCAGACACAACTATACATTTCCATATATCAGTATGGGTTTTGCAGAATGACATAGGAATCAAGAAAATAATTGATTATTGAACAAAGACAATAATTTTACAGTAACATGCCTTTTGTGCATACATTGAATATTAAAGGGGCAATGTGTAAGACTTTTAGTTTAAAACATTAAAAAAGAACTTGAAAATGATCAAGATCATGCAAAGAAGTAATAGTTTGCGACACATTTCATTTGACTCTTAATGCACATGCATATATACATATTTTGAGTAGTGTATAGCCTCCCACATGTATCTAATGTAGTCCATCAACTAAATACAGTACAGCATTATAATGAACTTGAACATCTGTCAATCTATATGCCTGATAACCATACTTTCCCATAAAATCCACCTGTCTTACTGACATCCATATCATGTGCCTTTACTTAATTAGAACCCCTAGCTGCACGGCTAACTAGCTAATGGCAGCTACAGTTACCAGCTATAAGGTGATATGCTGCCCCTTATTTGAGTACTTCAATTCAATTCAAGTTGAATTCTTACACATTGCACTTTTAACATTCAATCATGGTCATGTCATGTTTCTTTAGTTACTTCATCACACAGATCCAGTACGCACACTGGAAGAGAAGATCAAACAGTATAAAAGATCACCTCTTACATTAACTTGAATTCCAGCTAATTTGATAATTCTTTTCAAACCCATCTGTTTGTAAGAAAAATAATAGAAGCAAGCAGAAGAAAAGAGGGGAGAGCTGCACAGCTTCATACACATCATACACATTGTACTACCCTATTTACCTTTCTTACCTAACTCTAAAAACTAGTTGATTCAATGAAATACACACATGATGCTTGCTGAATGTGTGGACCATGTTGGCATTGATGAAGTTGATGGTGATGCCCAGGACAAAAACTGTTAAATTCCTGCCAAGAGCTGTAAGAAACCTGTCCAGATAATTCACAGCTGCTGTCACATTGCTGTCCGCAGGTGTGAAATTCATGTCTGCAGTCGATGAACTTGTGTAAAAAGCAAAGGAGACAGCACAATGAAATGAATAGAAAAAAAATCAACACCTTTAAAAAGTTGCAGAAGTAGTCAAGTGAAGCGGATAGTTCAATACTGACCTGAGAGAATGTACTGTGATCTGGAGATTAGTCCACATCAACATGACTGTGCTGTTGCACGAGTTTATATAGAGACATAACATCAGTATGTTTGTGTGCTTCTATTCTGAAACACACCTTTTTGGTAGAGCTAGACCAATAAATCAACCAGGTTAATACCTCAGCGAATACTTTATCTCTATTAAAATAAAAGTTAACTTATCAGAGAACACTGCCTTTATTTATGTTCAATGTCCCACTCAATTCAACATGAGAGATTTGAATGAGTAATTATACACATTGTTATTGTTCAAAGTTTCAAAAGTGTCAGTGTTTTAGATTTTTACAGGAGAGGAATAAGAAAAAAACAAATCAGTGGACTTTAAACTCAGAATTCAGATTTTTTTCTCAGAAAAAATGAAGGTATAATTTTAAGAAAAAAGTTCACAGTGCAGATCAAAAACACTTCATCAATTGAACTGAATATATGACAGGCCACCTACAGTAACTCATAGATTGTGTATGTGTGTGTGTTTTGCTGAGTGTCACATGAGTGTGAGAGCAGTGCAATAGGTTGTCACAGGCTTCGTTTCACAATTTAAAACCGTATGTGTCCAGCCAAAATAATAAGATATAATAAGATATTTCCAACACCTGATATGAGCAGTGTACTCTGTGTTTTTGTTACCTTTACATTATTCAGTTCACTCAGACAAGTAGCAGATAATGTAACATTTAGCCAGACACAGGACTGTTATAAATTTATATTACATACAGTTACATTCAGGGTATTTGATTTATTTTCTTGTCTTATTTCCAGTATCTTTGGTTTATTTTCAGATCTCATTGTACAGCTGTACCTCAGAAACACTGAATAACTTGACGTACTGTACAGCTTCTGCTTGTAATGTACCTTAGTGTAAAGGTAAAGAAAACACTGGGTAAGGTGCAGAGACTGAGGAGTTTACTTGTTAAACCGTGTGGTTGACAGAAGTTTTACCAGTATCACCCTTGTTTGTTATTGCATTAGTGCTCACTTTACACAACAGAAACCTTTTCACGTACTTCCTGAAAGTATTGTCTCGTAGGCCATAGATAAATGGACTGATAGATCGTGGGAGCATCTGTACTGCAATATAGATGGCGAAGAGGGAGTCTGTAAAATTCTTTGGGAACCATTGCTGCAGAACATCTTTGAACATTGGGGTCGCATATGAAGCCATACAAAGCAGCAGCTGAAACCCATGGAGGAAGATTGTGTTTCTGGCTTTCTTTGCATTTTTGCTAGCTGTTTTTGCAGTGAAGAGGATCTTGAAGTAAGTGTAAAAGATGGTGATCCAAACTATAACTAGAAATACTAAATATGTGTTGTCCCTCTTCTTGGTGATGATGGGATGTGGGAAGACACTGTTTCTGAGGCAGAACACTCGAGAATAAAAGAATCCCGGTGGCTGTGTGGCTAAAGTGATGAAGAGATCAGACAGACCAGAAAATGTGGTTGTCGTCCAGATTAAACCAATCAGCATTAACGTTCTCTTGACGGTGCAGATCTGCATGTGCCGAAGGGGGATGCAGATGGCGATGTAACACTCGACCGCCATGCAAGCCAGATTCAGAGGAGTGTTTTCTGTTGTGAAAACAACAAGCAGGATGAAGACGCAACAGACAGACACATTTATTTTGTAGATGGTGTAGCTGATGACGAACAGCATGACGGTCAGGGTCACTTGGATCATGTCGTTGACCACCAGGTGAATGAAAAGTATGTACCGAGGATTCGTGTAGAAGATCTGCAGGGTGGGAACAAAAGCAGACAGGGTGTGAGAAAAAGTTTGAGGTCAGAGGTCAGGTGACTTACAGACGTAACAACTATGAAAAGCATTAAGTCAACTTGTCCCTGCAACTGTTATCGCAGTACATCACTTCCTCCTGATCAGGACATAACAAAGCAAACCATGGTAGTTCCACCCAACAATGCATCTGCTAACATGAGCTCTATGCAAGGCAGAATTACTGAAGTGGAGGAATACTCGACCTGGTGTTTGCTGAAGGTGTGAATGAGGCTTGCATTGATGTAGTTGATGGAGATCCCGAGAACCACAACGATCACATTCTTGGTCACAGCTTTAGTGAAGGAGTCTCGATACTGTAAAACCACTGTCACGTTGGCAGATGAGGCGTTCATCTCTTGAAAGCTGAAGAGAAAAGAATGATCAAGATTGTTCAGTTCAAATAAATATCTATATTATATCTATATTATGGATTATAACAAATGACCTCATGAGACAACACTGATTTTAACAATCCATTTTGTGGAGAACTTTCCAAAGATCAGAAACATTTAAACTAAAAGAAGGTAGAGCAAATATCTTATGATACTTTTTAGATGTTCTGTTGAATTTATACAAAAGCAAAATTAATTTAGAATAAAGTACAGCAAGTAAACATTATCATTAGTCATTATCACAAACTTGTAAGTCTTTAGGTTGCTCTACTCTTTTTTTCTTTTTGTAGCTGTGAATACCTACCTACACATTTAAATATTGAGAGCCAACCTTACAGTAAATCAAAACATAAGATAAATCTGAGAATGATAATGATGCTAAAATTTAGTTATTTGCACTGACTACAAAATATTATTATACACTGTAATTTACATGATAACCTGTAGCCTACTCATATTTGTTCATAAATTTCACATTCTCAAATAGTATCAGCACTAACTGGTGGATTAGTGTCTTAAACAATCGTGATGAACTGATTCATTAACATATATTTACATCTACAACAAAGACAGGGACACAGAGACAAAGAGGATGGGTGAGACAACACTGATTTTTTTCCACAGCTGTACTGTAAGAGTCCCGAGTTCTCGGACTACTTGACACGTTAAGGCCGTAAGATGAGGAATTCATAGAGTTGATTTGTGGATCCTGCAGGCCACAGATGAACATATGGAAACATTTTTATGTGAGGTTATTTACACAGCAGAATGACATTGTTAATATGTTCTTCATTTCCCATGATTACACTTTGGTAGAGAGTAAAGTAAACCAACAACCAGTAAACTCTGCTTTTCTGTTTGTAGGCAAAGTATTCATCAATAAATGTATCCATCCAACTGTTTTATTTTTGTAGGACTTTCACAGGATTAAAAAGATTCTTTACTCTAATACCAAGAGTCAGACAGTTATAGTTATAGTAAAAATCTTTCTGACTTTCCTAAAAACTTATTTTTTTCCCAAGGCTCAAAATAAGGTCGATACATGCAGGATGAGAGGATATGAATGTGATGTTATAATGTATTACTTTTTTTTTTGGAATATAGAAAATTACACTTCCCAAAACACATGCTCAAACTCAATTTAGAATTGAAAAAGTTATTGGGGTGCTGGGGTTCAGCATAATGTGCACATACAGCTCGAAAGGATTGCAGTAATATTAACATCATAATAAAATACTGTACTAATCAAGTCTTTCTTACCTCAGATCGTACACTGCAGTCACCACTTCACCAGTGATAGAGTGAGTCCAAAATCTGTGTCATAGGTTTATATTAATGATGCATGAGTCCTGCCGAATAGGTGATGTGTATTCAGTCCTTCCCATAGGTTGAGATTTTTACTTGTTGTACGTAACATGGGGTCTGATAGATGGGCTCAGTAATAAACAAAGCTTTATTGATAACGATTTGTTGCCGAAATACATACACAATACAGAGATGGTGCCGGGATCACAAAAGGCATCCAGTGTTGGATTTATCAATATTGATTTATTTTACAAAGTCTCCAAAAAGACACTGCAAGGTCAAGGCTGGATTACTGAAAGGGGTACAGTTGCAGCTGAGGCATCATCGGGAGGAAAAACAGTTTCTGGACAACATTATCAGGGAAGGCACAACACCAAACAAGAAACAATAAACAAAAGAACCCAAAATGCTCTGCTGTACTACCAGTATATTTATATCAGATCACATACAGCTCACTTCATCATCAACTAAATTAATCACAAGATAAGACGTTTCCGGGTCTGTAAATATCAGATGAGAGACTCGTGTAAATTGTTGAGACTGAGCAGTGCATGAGTGAGTCTACCAACTAAAAGTGAAAATTAAGTTTTGGTGCATTGTGACCAATGTTGTTATTGGACTTAAAGTGAAGAACGTTGTGGTATATGTTAGGAGACAATTTGAAACAGCCCTCTAGTTTATTTGAGATGTTTGGGTTTTTTTTTTAAGCCAGCCCCAGTTTAGCTCACCAACAATAATATGTCATTATACTGTAGCTCAGCTGCTTTAAACAGAACAGGTTGGGATGGCTATACCAAGTTATACTTTATCATTTGATATGTACTCATGTGTAGGGGTCGACCAATTATCATCCCTGGTTATTTGAAATTTTTACAAAAAGACTTTGAGGGTTACTGTGTAAGAAATATTGGTTTTCAGTCTCCTTGACTTCGAATAATCAGTAATGGTATTGGCCCTGAAAAAATACATAGAAGCTTTGTGATTTCCCAAAATTGTTTCATTTTATTATTTTTTTTTTTAGTAGTTTCATTCAGTTATTTTGATACATTCCAAAAAAAAAATTTGAGAGCTATTTTACGTAAGCATCGTCACAGTTGTCTTAGGATGGACGTTCATTGTACATAGGAGATACCTTTTGAAGTACTTCCTGAAAGTTTTGTCTCGTAGCCCGTAGACAATAGGACTTACAAGGCGAGGGAGGATTTGGTTCATGATAAACAAAACAAAGTATATGGCGCTTAGACTTCCTGGGAAGAAGTATCTGAGAACCTGAAGTAGCATAGGTTGCACATAAACCATCATACACAAGAGCACCTGAAAGCCATGAAGGAGAAGAGTGTTTCTAGCCTTTTCAGCATCTGTGTTGGCAGCTTTGGCTACAAACAAAATTCTGAAGTAAGTGTAGAACAGAGTCAACCAAACCCCTACCAGAAACAACATGTGGAATGCATCCCTCTTCTTTAAACTGTACATGCTCCGAAACACTGCATCCCTATAGCACATCACTTTTGAATTTATGAACTCCAGAGGTTCGGTCGCAAAAAGGATGAAGACATCTGGCAAGACAGAAAATGAACTACACGTCCACATTATGCCAATTACAATGTATGTTCTTTTGACTGAACATAAGTTGTTGTAGCGGAGGGGAATGCAGACAGCAATGTAGCACTCAGCTGCCATAAAAGCTATGTTCAGAGGGGTGTTTTGTGTCGTCATAATGGCCGGGACCATCAAGAGACAACAGTGGTAGACATAGATGTTTTGGAAGGCGTAGGTGATGATGAAGAGGGAAATGCTGGTTGTCAGCTGAATCATGTCGTTGAACACCAGGTGGATGAAAAGGATATAGCGTGGGTTCGACTTGAAGATCTGAATTGTACAAATCTAGAGTTAGACTGTAGTATAACACAAATCCATAACTGCTTTGAAGCTGAAAGGATTAGTCAATTAATTGATTAATGACATATTAGTAGATATTTGAGGATATGTTGCTTTCCTCTTTTTTTCTATCATAACTCATATAATTGTAAACTCGTGCTTTTTTTATGCTGTGTAAAATATTAGAAAACTGAATATGTTGGATTTTAGACTACTGATCAGACACAACTATACATTTCCATATATCAGTATGGGTTTTGCAGAATGACATAGGAATCAAGAAAATAATTGATTATTTAACAAAGACAATAATTTTACATTAACATGCCTTTTGTGCATACATTGAATATTAAAGGGGCAATGTGTAAGACTTTTAGTTTAAAACATTAAAAAAGAACTTGAAAATGATCAAGATCATGCAAATAAATAATAGTTTGCGACGCATTTCATTTGACTCTTAATGCACATGTATGTATACATATTTTGAGTAGTGTATAGCCTCCCACATGTATCTAATGTAGTCCATCAACTAAATACAGTACAGCATTATAATGAACTTGAACATCTGTCAATCTATATGCCTGATAACCATACTTTCCCATAAAATCCACCTGTCTTACTGACATCCATATCATGTGCTTTTACTAAATTAGAACCCCTAGCTGCACGGCTAACTAGCTAATGGCAGCTACAGTTACCAGCTGTAAGGTGATATGCTGCCCCTTATTTGAGTACTTCAATTCAATTCAAGTTGAATTCTTACACATTGCACTTTTAACATTCAATCATGGTCATGTCATGTTTCTTTAGTTACTTCATCACACAGATCCAGTACGCACACTGGAAGAGAAGATCAAACAGTATAAAAGATCACCTCTTACATTAACTTGAATTCCAGCTAATTTAATAATTCTTTTCAAACCCATCTGTTTGTAAGAAAAATAATAGAAGCAAGCAGAAGAAAAGAGGGGAGAGCTGCACAGCTTCATACACATCATACACATTGTACTACCCTATTTACCTTTCTTACCTAACTCTAAAAACTAGTTGATTCAGTGAAATACACACATGATGCTTGCTGAATGTGTGGACCATGTTGGCATTGATGTAGTTGATGGTGATGCCCAGGACAAAAACTGTTAAATTCCTGCCAAGAGCTGTAAGAAACCTGTCCAGGTAATTCACAGCTGCTGTCACATTGCTGTCCCCAGGTGTGAAATTCATGTCTGCAGTCGATGAACTTGTGTAAAAAGCAAAGGAGACAGCACAATGAAATGAATAGAAAAAAAATCAACACCTTTAAAAAGTTGCAGAAGTAGTCAAGTGAAGCGGATAGTTCAATACTGACCTGAGAGAATGTACTGTGATCTGGAGATTAGTCCACATCAACATGACTGTGCTGTTGCACGAGTTTATATAGAGACATAACATCAGTATGTTTGTGTGCTTCTATTCTGAAACACACCTTTTTGGTAGAGCTAGACCAATAAATCAACCAGGTTAATACCTCAGCGAATACTTTATCTCTATTAAAATAAAAGTTAACCTATCAGAGAACACTGCCTTTTTTTATGTTCAATGTCCCACTCAATTCAACATGAGAGATTTGAATGAGTAATTATACACATTGTTATTGTTCAAAGTTTCAAAAGTGTCAGTGTTTTAGATTTTTACAGGAGAGGAATAAGAAAAAAACAAATCAGTGGACTTTAAACTCAGAATTCAGACTTTTTTCTCAGAAAAAATGAAGGTATAATTTTAAGAAAAAAGTTCACAGTGCAGATCAAAAACACTTCATCAATTGAACTGAATATATGACAGGCCACCTACAGTAACTCATAGATTGTGTATGTGTGTGTGTTTTGCTGAGTGTCACATGAGTGTGAGAGCAGTGCAATAGGTTGTCACAGGCTTCGTTTCACAATTTAAAACCGTATGTGTCCAGCCAAAATAATAAGATATAATAAGATATTTCCAACACCTGATATGAGCAGTGTACTCTGTGTTTTTGTTACCTTTACATTATTCAGTTCACTCAGACAAGTAGCAGATAATGTAACATTTAGCCAGACACAGGACTGTTATAAATTTATATTACATACAGTTACATTCAGGGTATTTGATTTATTTTCTTGTCTTATTTCCAGTATCTTTGGTTTATTTTCAGATCTCATTGTACAGCTGTACCTCAGAAACACTGAATAACTTGACGTACTGTACAGCTTCTGCTTGTAATGTACCTTAGTGTAAAGGTAAAGAAAACACTGGGTAAGGTGCAGAGACTGAGGAGTTTACTTGTTAAACCGTGTGGTTGACAGAAGTTTTACCAGTATCACCCTTGTTTGTTATTGCATTAGTGCTCACTTTACACAACAGAAACCTTTTCACGTACTTCCTGAAAGTATTGTCTCGTAGGCCATAGATAAATGGACTGATAGATCTTGGGAGCATCTGTACTGCAATATAGATGGCGAAGAGGGAGTCTGTAAAATTCTTTGGGAACCATTGCTGCAGAACATCTTTGAACATTGGGGTCGCATATGAAGCCATACAAAGCAGCAGCTGAAACCCATGGAGGAAGATTGTGTTTCTGGCTTTCTTTGCATTTTTGCTAGCTGTTTTTGCAGTGAAGAGGATCTTGAAGTAAGTGTAAAAGATGGTGATCCAAACTATAACTAGAAATACTAAATATGTGTTGTCCCTCTTCTTGGTGATGATGGGATGTGGGAAGACACTGTTTCTGAGGCAGAGCACTCGAGAATAAAAGAATCCCGGTGGCTGTGTGGCTAAAGTGATGAAGAGATCAGACAGACCAGAAAATGTGGTTATCGTCCAGATTAAACCAATCAGCATTAACGTTCTCTTGACGGTGCAGATCTGCATGTGCCGAAGGGGGATGCAGATGGCGATGTAACACTCGACCGCCATGCAAGCCAGATTCAGAGGAGTGTTTTCTGTTGTGAAAACAACAAGCAGGATGAAGACGCAACAGACAGACACATTTATTTTGTAGATGGTGTAGCTGATGACGAACAGCATGACGGTCAGGGTCACTTGGATCATGTCGTTGACCACCAGGTGAATGAAAAGTATGTACCGAGGATTCGTGTAGAAGATCTGCAGGATGGGAACAAAAGCAGACAGGGTGTGAGAAAAAGTTTGAGATCAGAGGTCAGGTGACTTACAGACGTAGCAACTATGAAAAGCATTAATCAGGATATAACAAAGCAAACGAGGTAGTTCCACCCAACAATACATCTGCTAACATGAGCTCTATGCAAGGCAGAATTACTGAAGTGGAGGAATACTCGACCTGGTGTTTGTTGAAGGTGTGAATGAGGCTTGCATTGATGTAGTTGATGGAGATCCCGAGAACCACAACGATCGCATTCTTGGTCACAGCTTTAGTGAAGGAGTCTCGATACTGTAAAACCACTGTCACGTTGGCAGATGAGGCGTTCATCTCTTGAAAGCTGAAGAGAAAAGAATGATCAAGATTTTTCAGTTCAAAGTAAATATCTGCAGTGATTATGGATTATAACAAATGACCTCATGAGACAACACTGATTTTAACACTCCATTTTGTGGAGAACTTTCTCAAGATCAGAAACATTTAAACTAAAAGAAGGTAGAGCAAATATCTTATGATACTTTTTAGATGTTCTGTTGAATTTATACAAAAGCATAATTAATTTAGAATAAATTACAGCAAGTAAACATTATCATTAGTCATTATCACAAACTTGTAAGTCTTTAGGTTGCTCTACTCTTTTTTTCTTTTTGTAGCTGTGAATACCTACCTACACATTTAAATATTGAGAGCCAACCTTACAGTAAATCAAAACATAAGATAAATATGAGAATGATAATGATGCTAAAATGTAGTTATTTGCACTGACTACAAAATATTATTATACACTGTAGTTTACATGATAACCTGTAGCCTACTCATATTTGTTCATAGATTTCACGTTCTCAAATAGTATCAGCACTAACTGGTGGATTAGTGTCTTAAACAATCGTGATGAACTGATTCATTAACATATATTTACATCTACAACAAAGACAGGGACACAGAGACAAAGAGGATGGGTGATACATTTATCATGGCATTTACTTCTAGTTCTTAAAGGCTCAGGAAACTTGTTTTAACTCATTATGTATTGGTGCTTCATAATATCATATCCAAGGTTACACAATAGACAAATATATGGCATTGGCTTTAAAGTTATGGGCTGTGTTCCAGCTTTCAACAAATGTAAATAGATTTTTTTTTTTAAAAGAAAGAAAGTTCAGATTAGTTAAAGGAACTAGACACTGTTAGAACTGGTGTTATGAGGTCAAAATGTTTCAGGATAATCCAGCATGAAGCCTCTCAGTAACAACAACCTGAGAACAAAGTCACTAAGATCAGTTCAGTCAGAGTGCTATTTGAAAAATACAAATATATATATGATCTTTTAATTGATATGATCGCATTTAAAGTCATACAATCAAGATATGATTGTCAAAACAAAAAGCAAAGTATGACCAAATTTCATGAAGTCGGAACACTTTCAAAACCCTCAAAAGGTCTCAATGTTAAGGAGTCACGTCTTTCAGACTGTCAGGCACTGAACAGATTTAACATGGTTCTTCAAGAACCAGAGACAATCCAGGCTTTCCAAATATAAGAAAGTGTATCAAACAAGGACTCTGGGAATCAGGAAAATGAAAATATTGAAAGTCAGCAGGTAAAAAAGATTCACATTGAACGTCCAGAATAGTTATAGAACATCAGTCCATTATCATGGCTGTATAATTTAAAGGCTAGTCATTAAAAAAGCCAAAATGTTTCAACACTCGTTCTTCATCAGGGTCCCAAAAAACAAATGTAAAAATGTAACTCTGGGAAATGAAAATATAAAAAGTCAGCAGGTAAAGAAAGATTCACATTGAACTTCTATGATACTAATAAAATATCAGTCCATTCAGAACACAGTTCAAAGGATCACGTAGTTTCCTGCAGGTGGAACTTACCCTAGTTAATGCGTTCGGACCAGGACACTAACAATATGTCTAAAGACAATCTCAGAGTTTATATGTGATGCTGTGACGGATAATTCCTGGCATATGAATGCACGTTGAGGTGACCATGCGTAGGTAGACTGTGTGTGTGTGTGTTTGTTTGTGTGTGTGTGTGTTCACACAAATGTGAATTTAAAAAAAAGTTGCAAATCTGCATTTGCACTGTGATGAATGTGGAAAACTAGGCTTAAAAGCAGAGGCCTCGTGTACAAGCACAACATTGACACGCTTGAAAGTCCATACATGTGACATTTTGTGAATGAGCTGTAATCATCAATATAAAAAATGAAATTTATCAAATTCATACAGAAATACCAAAGGTACATTAAAAAGACAAATATTATTTCAACACATAACCAGAAAACTTACAACAAAAGGAATTCCATATCTCTGAGCTGAATTTCATTGATATTTTGCCCAGAGCTGTGTAGCCTATTGTTTTTTTTTTAAAAAAAAAGGTTATAATGGTGCCAAATAACAGCACATTGTCTGAGTTATCTTATTGCCTGGAACTGATCTGAAACAGAGTTTTTAAACATTGAGCAGACATCAAAACACAATTGAAAAGTATACCACAAACAAGCCTGTGTCTGTAGGACATTATCTAAACCAAAACCATTTGAATAACTTCTAAGAGAGAGCAAATAACAATCAAGAATATCAGCAAGCATTCAATGCCATCTGTTATCAGCAATTTGTGATTCACTGCACATTTTGGTCAGTAGCAAAAAAGTACTGATGTTTGATTCCCTGCACTTTTCTGTATCATTATAACTCATAAAATTATGAACTTTTATAAGTGTAAACTCATGTTTTTTTTGCCATGAGACAAAAATATATATACAAGTCGTTGTTTATTGTCCACATTTACACATGTGATGTGAGTTAAGTAACTTATGTACATGATCTAAGTTACGCAGCAAACACGCTTCTTCTACGTTTGAGGCCTCCATCAAACCAAACTGACGTTAACCACACTTTTGTCCTGTTGGCCTGTTGCTGGTCAAGCGGTGATTTCTGGAGTCATTGGCAAACAATCTGTTCTTTCCCATGAACTAATGCTTACTGCGGGCTCACTTTCCAAAACAGATTATTTTTCAGGTGGCTTCTGAAAGTCTTGTCTCTTATGCCATAGATGATTGGACTAATTGATCTTGGCAGGATCTGTGCAATGATGTAACATGCGAACAAGATGTCTATGTGATTCATAGGGAACCATTGCTGCAGAACATCATTCAATCTGGGGGTCGCATATGAAGCCATACAAAGCAGCAGCTGAAACCCATGGAGGATGATTGTGTTTCTGGCTTTCTTAATGTCTTTGAAACCTCTTTTTGCAGCCACCAAAACTCTGAAGTAAGTGTAAAAGATGGTGATCCAAACTATAACTAGAAATACTAAATACGTGTTGTCCCTCTTCTTGGTGATGATAGGATGTGGGAAGACATTGTTTCTGAGGCAGAACACTCGAGAATAAAAGAAGCCCGGTGGCTGTGTGGCTAAAGTGATGAAGAGATCAGACAGAACAGAAAACGTGGTTGTCGTCCAGATTAAACCAATCAGCATTAACGTTCTCTTGACGGTGCAGATCTGCACGTGCTGAAGGGGGATGCAGATGGCGATGTAACACTCGACCGCCATGCAAGCCAGATTCAGAGGGGTGTTTTCAGTGGTGAAAAGAGCAAGCAGCGTGAAGACGCAACAGACAGACACATTTATTTTGTAGATGGTGTAGCTGATGACGAACAGCATGACGGTCAGGGTCACTTGGATCATGTCGTTGACCACCAGGTGAATGAAAAGTATGTACCGAGGATTCGTGTTGAAGATCTGCAGGGTGGGAACAAAAGCAGACAGGGTGTGAGAAAAAGTTTGAGGTCAGAGGTCAGGTGACTTACAGACCTAACAATTATGAAAAGCATTAATCAGGACATAACAAAGCAAACCGAGGTAGTTCCACCCAACAATACATCTGCTAACATGAGCTCTATGCAAGGCAGAATTACTGAAGTGGAGGAATACTTGACCTGGTGTTTGCTGAAGGTGTGAATGAGGCTTGCATTGATGTAGTTGATGGAGATCCCGAGAACCACAACGATCACATTCTTGGTCACAGCTTTAGTGAAGGAGTCTCGATACTGTAAAACCACTGTCACGTTGGCAGATGAGGCGTTCATCTCTTGAAAGCTGAAGAGAAAAGAATGATCAAGATTGTTCAGTTCAAAGTAAATATCTGCAGTGATTATGGATTATAACAAATGACCTCATGAGACAACACTGATTTTAACATTCCATTTTGTGGAGAACTTTCTCAAGATCAGAAACATTTAAACTAAAAGAAGGTAGAGCAAATATCTTATGATACTTTTTAGATGTTCTGTTAAATTTATACAAAAGCAAAATTAATTTAGAATAAATTACAGCAAGTAAACATTATCATTAGTCATTATCACAAACTTGTAAGTCTTTAGGTTGCTCTACTCTTTTTTTCTTTTTGTAGCTGTGAATACCTACCTACACATTTAAATATTGAGAGCCAACCTTACAGTAAATCAAAACATAAGATAAATCTGAGAATGATAATGATGCTAAAAGTTAGTTATTTGCACTGACTACAAAATATTATTATACACTGTAATTTACATGATAACCTGTAGCCTACTCATATTTGTCCATAAATTTCACATTCTCAAATAGTATCAGCACTAACTGGTGGATTAGTGTCTTAAACAATCGTGATGAACTGATTCATTAACGATATATTTACATCTACAACAAAGACAGGGACACAGAGACAAAGAGGATGGGTGATACATTTATCATGGCATTTACTTCTAGTTCTTAAAGGCTCAGGAAACTTGTTTTAACTCATTATGTATTGGTGCTTCATAATATCATATCAAAGGTTACACAATAGACAAATATCTGGCATTGGCTTTAAAGTTATGGGCTGTGTTACAGCTTTCAACAAATGTAAATAGATTTTTTTTTTAAAGAAAGAAAGTTCAGATTAGTTAAAGGAACTAGACACTGTTAGAACTGGTGTTATGAGGTCAAAATGTTTCAGGATGATCCAGCATGAAGCCTCTCAGTAACAACAACCTGAGAACAAAGTCACTAAGATCAGTTCAGTCATAGCGCTATTTGAAAAATACAAATATATATGATCTTTTAATTGATATGATCGCATTTAAAGTCATACAATCAAGATATGATTGTGAAAATAAAAAGCAAATTATGACCAAATTTCTTGAAGTCGGAACACTTTCAAAACCCTCAGAAGGTCTCAATGTTAAGGAGTCACGTCTTTCAGACTGTCAGGCACTGAACAGATTTAACATGGTTCTTCAAGAACCAGAGACAATCCAGGCTTTCCAAATATAAGAAAGTGTATCAAACAAGGACTCTGGGAATCAGGAAAATGAAAATATTGAAAGTCAGCAGGTAAAAAAGATTCACATTGAACGTCCAGAATAGTTATAGAACATCAGTCCATTATCATGGCTGTATAATTTAAAGGCTAGTCATTAAAAAAGCCAAAATGTTTCAACACTCGTTCTTCATCAGGGTCCCATAAAACAAATGTAAAAATGTAACTCTGGGAAATGAAAATATAAAAAGTCAGCAGGTAAAGAAAGATTCACATTGAACTTCTATGATACTAATAAAATATCAGTCCATTCAGAACACAGTTCAAAGGATCGCGTAGTTTCCTGCAGGTGGAACTTACCCTAGTTAATGTGTTCGGACCAGGACACTAACAATATGTCTAAAGACAATCTCAGAGTTTATATGTGATGCTGTGACGGATAATTCCTGGCGTATGAATGCACGTTGAGGTGACCATGCGTAGGTAGAATGTGTGTGTGTGTGTTCACACAAATGTGAATTTAAAAAAAAGTTGCAAATCTGCATTTGCACTGTGATGAATGTGGAAAACTAGGCTTAAAAGCAGAGGCCTCGTGTACAAACACAACATTGACACGCTTGAAAGTCCATACATGTGTGACATTTTGTGAATGAGCTGTAATCATCAATATAAAAAATGAAATTTAACAAATTCATACAGAAATACCAAAGGTACATTAAAAAGACAAATATTATTTCAACACATAACCAGAAAACTTACAACAAAAGGAATTCCATATCTCTGAGCTGAATTTCGTTGATATTTTGCCCAGAGCTGTGTAGCCTATTGTTTTTTTTAAAAAAAAAGGTTATAATGGTGCCAAATAACAGCACATTGTCTGAGTTATCTTATTGCCTGGAACTGATCTGAAACAGAGTTTTTAAACATTGAGCAGACATCAAAACACAATTGAAAAGTATACCACAAACAAGCCTGTGTCTGTAGGGCATTATCTAAACCAAAACCATTTGAATAACTTCTAAGAGAGAGCAAATAACAATCAAGAATATCAGCAAGCATTCAATGCCATCTGTTATCAGCAATTTGTGATTCACTGCACATTTTGGTCAGTAGCAAAAAAGTACTGATGTTTGATTCCCTGCACTTTTCTGTATCATTATAACTCATAAAATGATGAACTTTTATAAGTGTAAACTCATGTTTTTTTTGCCATGAGACAAAAATATATATACAAGTCGTTGTTTATTTTCCGCCAACAAGATCCAGTGGCCTAAGCAAGTCTGACAGAAGCTAAGGAGAAAGTCAGTCGATGTAGCACAAAGACTGACAAAATCTGCATATGGACGAGGTTGGGATGGATGGATGGGTCAAACACAGAACCTTCACCTAGGAGACCTCTGTTGGTGTCCGGTGTGAAACCAAAAGTCAACTCTTAACAAAGTTAAAATATGTAACATACTTAACTTACACATGTGATGTGAGTTAAGTAACTTATGTACATGATCTAAGTTACGCAGCAAACACGCTTCTTCTTTAACCCTAAACATGATCTTGTCCTACAGCTATTCAAACGCTTTGAGGCCTCCATCAAACCAAACTGACGTTAACCACACTTTTGTCCTGTTGGCCTGTTGCTGGTCAAGCGGTGATTTCTGGAGTCATTGGCAAACAATCTATTCTTTTGCCCATGAACTAATGCTTACTGCGGGCTCACTTTCCAAAACAGATTATTTTTCAGGTGGCTTCTGAAAGTCTTGTCTCTTATGCCATAGATGATTGGACTAATTGATCTTGGCAGGATCTGTGCAATGATGTAAGATGCGAACAAGGTGTCTGTTTGATTCATCGGGAACCATTGCTGCAGAACGTCTTTGAACCTGGGGGTCGCATATGAAGCCATACAAAGCAGCAGCTGAAACCCATGGAGGATGATTGTGTTTCTGGCTTTCTTAATGTCTTTGAAACCTCTTTTTGCGGCCACAAAAACTCTGAAGTAAGTGTAAAAGATGGTGATCCAAACTATAACTAGAAATACTAAATATGTGTTGTCCCTCTTCTTGGTGATGATAGGATGTGGGAAGACATTGTTTCTGAGGCAGAACACTCGAGAATAAAAGAAGCCCGGTGGCTGTGTGGCTAAAGTGATGAAGAGATCAGACAGAACAGAAAACGTGGTTGTCGTCCAGATTAAACCAATCAGCATTAACGTTCTCTTGACGGTGCAGATCTGCACGTGCTGAAGGGGGATGCAGATGGCGATGTAACACTCGACCGCCATACAAGCCAGATTCAAAGGGGTGTTTTCAGTGGTGAAAAGAGCAAGCAGCATGAAGACGCAACAGACAGACACATTTATTTTGTAGATGGTGTAGCTGATGACGAACAGCATGACGGTCAGGGTCACTTGGATCATGTCGTTGACCACCAGGTGAATGAAAAGTATGTACCGAGGATTCATGTAGAAGATCTGCAGGGTGGGAACAAAAGCAGACAGGGTGTGAGAAAAAGTTTGAGGTCAGAGGTCAGGTGACTTACAGACGTAACAACTATGAAAAGCATTAATCAGGACATAACAAAGCAAACCGAGGTAGTTCCACCCAACAATACATCTGCTAACATGAGCTCTATGCAAGGCAGAATTACTGAAGTGGAGGAATACTCGACCTGGTGTTTGCTGAAGGTGTGAATGAGGCTTGCATTGATGTAGTTGATGGAGATCCCGAGAACCACAACGATCACATTCTTGGTCACAGCTTTAGTGAAGGAGTCTCGATACTGTAAAACCACTGTCACGTTGGCAGATGAGGCGTTCATCTCTTGAAAGCTGAAGAGAAAAGAATGATCAAGATTGTTCAGTTCAAAGTAAATATCTGCAGTGATTATGGATTATAACAAATGACCTCATGAGACAACACTGATTTTAACAATCCATTTTGTGGAGAACTTTCCAAAGATCAGAAACATTTAAACTAAAAGAAGGTAGAGCAAATATCTTATGATACTTTTTAGATGTTCTGTCAAATTTATACAAAAGCAAAATTAATTTAGAATAAATTACAGCAAGTAAACATTATCATTAGTCATTATCACAAACTTGTAAGTCTTTAGGTTGCTCTACTCTTTTTTTCTTTTTGTAGCTGTGAATACCTACCTACACATTTAAATATTGAGAGCCAACCTTACAGTAAATCAAAACATAAGATAAATATGAGAATGATAATGATGCTAAAATGTAGTTATTTGCACTGACTACAAAATATTATTATACACTGTAATTTACATGATAACCTGTAGCCTACTCATATTTGTTCATAAATTTCACATTCTCAAATAGTATCAGCACTAACTGGTGGATTAGTGTCTTAAACAATGATGATGAACTGATTAATTAAAGATATATTTACATCTACAACAAAGACAGGGACACAGAGACAAAGAGGATGGGTGATACATTTATAATGGCATTTACTTCTAGTTCTTAAAGGCTCAGGAAACTTGTTTTAACTCATTATGTATTGGTGCTTCATAATATCATATCAAAGGTTACACAATAGACAAATATATGGCATTGGCTTTAAAGTTATGGGCTGTGTTCCAGCTTTCAACAAATGTAAATAGATTTTTTTTTTTAAACGAAAGAAAGTTCAGATTAGTTAAAGGAACTAGACACTGTTAGAACTGGTGTTATGAGGTCAAAATGTTTCAGGATAATCCAGCATGAAGCCTCTCAGTAACAACAACCTGAGAACAAAGTCACTAAGATCAGTTCAGTCAGAGTGCTATTTGAAAAATACAAATATATATATGATCTTTTAATTGATATGATCGCATTTAAAGTCATACAATCAAGATATGATTGTGAAAATAAAAAGCAAAGTATGACCAAATTTCATGAAGTCGGAACACTTTCAAAACCCTCAAAAGGTCTCAATGTTAAGGAGTCACGTCTTTCAGACTGTCAGACACGGAACAGATTTAACATGGTTCTTCAAGAACCAGAGACAATCCAGGCTTTCCAAATATAAGAAAGTGTATCAAACAAGGACTCTGGGAATCAGGAAAATGAAAATATTGAAAGTCAGCAGGTAAAAAAGATTCACATTGAACGTCCAGAATAGTTATAGAACATCAGTCCATTATCATGGCTGTATAATTTAAAGGCTAGTCATTAAAAAAGCCAAAATGTTTCAACACTCGTTCTTCATCAGGGTCCCAAAAAACAAATGTAAAAATGTAACTCTGGGAAATGAAAATATAAAAAGTCAGCAGGTAAAGAAAGATTCACATTGAACTTCTATGATACTAATAAAATATCAGTCCATTCAGAACACAGTTCAAAGGATCACGTAGTTTCCTGCAGGTGGAACTTACCCTAGTTAATGCGTTCGGACCAGGACACTAACAATATGTCTAAAGACAATCTCAGAGTTTATATGTGATGCTGTGACGGATAATTACTGGCATATGAATGCACGTTGAGGTGACCGTGCGTAGGTAGAATGTGTGTGTGTGTGTGTGTTTGTTTGTGTGTGTGTGTGTTCACACAAATGTGAATTTTAAAAAAAGATGCAAATTTGCATTTGCACTGTGATGAATGTGGAAAACTAGGCTTAAAAGCAGAGGCCTCGTGTACAAACACAACATTGACACGCTTGAAAATCCATACATGTGTGACATTTTGTGAATGAGCTGTAATCATCAATATAAAAAATGAAATTTAACAAATTCATACAGAAATACCAAAGGTACATTAAAAAGACAAATATTATTTCAACACATAACCAGAAAACTTACAACAAAAGGAATTCCATATCTCTGAGCTGAATTTCATTGATATTTTGCCCAGAGCTGTGTAGCCTATTGTTTTTTTTTTAAAAAAAAGGTTATAATGGTGCCAAATAACAGCACATTGTCTGAGTTATCTTATTGCCTGGAACTGATCTGAAACAGAGTTTTTAAACATTGAGCAGACATCAAAACACAATTGAAAAGTATACCACAAACAAGCCTGTGTCTGTAGGACATTATCTAAACCAAAACCATTTGAATAACTTCTAAGAGAGAGCAAATAACAATCAAGAATATCAGCAAGCATTCAATGCCATCTGTTATCAGCAATTTGTGATTCACTGCACATTTTGGTCAGTAGCAAAAAAGTACTGATGTTTGATTCCCTGCACTTTTCTGTATCATTATAACTCATAAAATTATGAACTTTTATAAGTGTAAACTCGTGTTTTTTTTGGCATGAGACAAAAATATATATACAAGTCGTTGTTTATTGTCCGCCGACAAGATTAAGTGGCCTAAGCAATTCTGACAGAAGCTAAGGAGAAAGTCAGTCGATGTAGCACAAAGACTGACAAAATCTGCATATGGACGAGGTTGGGATGGATGGATGGGTCAAACACAGAACCTTCACCTAGGAGACCTCTGTTGGTGTCCAGTGTGAAACCAAAAGTCAACTCTTAACAAAGTTAAAATATGTAACATACTTAACTTACACATGTGATGTGAGTTAAGTAACTTATGTACATGATCTAAGTTACGCAGCAAACACGCTTCTTCTTTAACCCTAAACATGATCTTGTCCTACAGCTATTCAAACGCTTTGAGGCCTCCATCAAACCAAACTGACGTTAACCACACTTTTGTCCTGTTGGCCTGTTGCTGGTCAAGCGGTGATTTCTGGAGTCATTGGCAAACAATCTGTTCTTTCCCATGAACTAATGCTTACTGCGGGCTCACTTTCCAAAACAGATTATTTTTCAGGTGGCTTCTGAAAGTCTTGTCTCTTATGCCATAGATGATTGGACTAATTGATCTTGGCAGGATCTGTGCAATGATGTAACATGCGAACAAGATGTCTATGTGATTCATAGGGAACCATTGCTGCAGAACATCATTCAATCTGGGGGTCGCATATGAAGCCATACAAAGCAGCAGCTGAAACCCATGGAGGATGATTGTGTTTCTGGCTTTCTTAATGTCTTTGAAACCTCTTTTTGCAGCCACCAAAACTCTGAAGTAAGTGTAAAAGATGGTGATCCAAACTATAACTAGAAATACTAAATACGTGTTGTCCCTCTTCTTGGTGATGATAGGATGTGGGAAGACATTGTTTCTGAGGCAGAACACTCGAGAATAAAAGAAGCCCGGTGGCTGTGTGGCTAAAGTGATGAAGAGATCAGACAGAACAGAAAACGTGGTTGTCGTCCAGATTAAACCAATCAGCATTAACGTTCTCTTGACGGTGCAGATCTGCAGGTGCCGAAGGGGGATGCAGATGGCGATGTAACACTCGACCGCCATGCAAGCCAGATTCAAAGGGGTGTTTTCAGTGGTGAAAAGAGCAAGCAGCATGAAGACGCAACAGACAGACACATTTATTTTGTAGATGGTGTAGCTGATGACGAACAGCATGACGGTCAGGGTCACTTGGATCATGTCGTTGACCACCAGGTGAATGAAAAGTATGTACCGAGGATTCATGTAGAAGATCTGCAGGGTGGGAACAAAAGCAGACAGGGTGTGAGAAAAAGTTTGAGGTCAGAGGTCAGGTGACTTACAGACGTAACAACTATGAAACTCTGTATTATCAAATGAAAAGCATTAAGTCATCTTGTCCCTCCAACTGTTATCGCAGTACATCACTTTCTCCTGATCAGGACATACTGTAACAAAGCAAACCGAGGTTCCACCCAACAATACATCTGCTAACATGAGCTCTATGCAAGGCAGAATTACTGAAGTGGAGGAATACTCGACCTGGTGTTTGCTGAAGGTGTGAATGAGGCTTGCATTGATGTAGTTGATGGAGATCCCGAGAACCACAACGATCACATTCTTGGTCACAGCTTTAGTGAAGGAGTCTCGATACTGTAAAACCACTGTCACGTTGGCAGATGAGGCGTTCATCTCTTGAAAGCTGAAGAGAAAAGAATGATCAAGATTGTTCAGTTCAAATAAATATCTATATTATATCTATATTATGGATTATAACAAATGACCTCATGAGACAACACTGATTTTAACAATCCATTTTGTGGAGAACTTTCTCAAGATCAGAAACATTTAAACTAAAAGAAGGTAGAGCAAATATCTTATGATACTTTTTAGATGTTCTGTTAAATTTATACAAAAGCAAAATTAATTCAGAATAAATTACAGCAAGTAAACATTATAATTAGTCATTATCACAAACTTGTAAGTCTTTAGGTTGCTCTACTCTTTTTTTCTTTTTGTAGCTGTGAATACCTACCTACACATTTAAATATTGAGAGACCACCTTACAGTAAATCAAAACATAAGATAAATATGAGAATGATAATGATGCTAAAATTTAGTTATTTGCACTGACTACAAAATATTATTATACACTGTAATTTACAAGATAACCTGTATCCTACTCATATTTGTCCATAAATTTCACGTTCTCAAATAGTATCAGCACTAACTGGTGGACTAGTGTCTCAAACAATGATGATGAACTGATTAATTAAAGATATATTTACATCTACAACAAAGACAGGGACACAGAGACAAAGAGGATGGGTGATACATTTATAATGGCATTTACTTCTAGTTCTTAAAGGCTCAGAAAACTTGTCTTAGCTCATTATGTATTGGTGCTTCATAATATCATATCAAAAGCTTAAACAATAGACAAATATATGGCATTGGCTTTAAAGTTATGGGCTGTGTTACTGCTTTCAACAAATGTAAATCGAATTTTTTTTTTAAAAGAAAGAAAGTCCAGATTAGTTAAAGGAACTAGACACTGTTAGAACTGGTGTTATGAGGTCAAAATGTTTCAGTATAATCCAGCATGAGGCCTCTCAGTAACAACAACCTGAGAACAAAGTCACTAAGATCAGTTCATCCAGAGGATCAGAGCGCTATTTGAAAAATGCAAATATACATATCTACATATATATACATTTCAGTTGATATGAATGCATTTAAAGTCATAATATTGAGATATGATTATGAAAATAAAAACAAAAGATGACCAAATTCCATGATGTCTGAACACTTTCAAAACCCTCAGAAAGTCTCAGTGTTAAAGAGTGATGTCTGTCACTGTCCATGTTTCAGTTTGGAACAAATATTCTTACACTGAACAGATTTGAAATGGTTCTTCAAAAACCAGTGACAATCCAAGCTTTCCAAATGTAAGAAAGTGTAACAAACAAACTCTGGGAATCGGGAAAATGAAAAAATCGAAAGTCAGTAGGTAAAAAAGACTCACATTGAACCTCCAGAATAGTTATAGAATATCAGTCCATTCAGAACTCAGTTCAAAGTATCACATAGTTTCCTGCAGGTGGAACTTACCGTAGATAATGTGTTCAGACCAGGACACCAACAGTATGTGTGACGACAATCTCAGAGTTTATATGTGATGCTGTGACGGTTAATCCCTGGTGTATGAATGCATGTTGAGGTGACCATGCATTGGTATAATTTGTGTGTGTGTGTGTGTGTGTGTGTGTGTGTGTGTGTGTGTGTGTGTGTGTGTGTGTGTGTGTGTGTTTGTGCATTGATTTGGTATAGTAATGATACTTCATTTTAAAAAGATGCAAATCTGCATTGCACAATAATAAATATGGTAAACTGAAGGCCTCACATACAAACACAACTTTGGCATGTTTGGAAGTCCATACAAGGATGACAAGTTCTGCTGAAGTGTGTTGATATTTTGACGAGAGGTCAACTAATAGTGGATTTTTAAAGGTTTGGAGCAACAACAGCAGAGAGTTGATTCATCAGCCGATATCACTGTTGAAAAAATGAAAACGACTGGTTGCTGTTGGAAAATGGGATTTATTTTTGTGGAGATATATACATTAGATTATTTTATTCTTCTCAGGCTAATTGGAATTACATGTAGGCCTATTTTGTATTCTGTTCTGCAATTGAGATTAGGTACTACATGATATAGTGCACCTTGGCTGTGATGCGAGAAATGGTAAAGATTGGCAGAATGATGTGATAAAAAAATTATCAGCATTCAGTTGTCTGACTCCTGAAGAAGACATTAAAGTTGACATTAATGCTCACTGTGGGCTCACCTTACAAAACAGATACCTTTTCAGGTACCTCCTGAAAGTCTTGTCTCTTATGCCATAGATGATTGAACTAATTGATCTTGGTAGCATCTGTGCAATGATGTAACATGCGAACAAGGAGTCTGGATAATTCTTTGGAAACCACTCATACAGAGCTTGTTTTAACAGGGGTTCTGCATATATTGCCATACACAACAGCACCTGAAAACCATGGAGGATGATTGTGTTTCTGGCCTTTTTAGCATCCTTGCTAGCCGTTTGTGCAGTGAACAGAATTCTGAAGTATGTGTAAAAGATAACCAACCAGACTATAACCAGATACACAATATAGGTAATGTCCCTCTTCTTGATAATGTGGGGATTTGGAAAGGCAGTTTCCCTGAGGCAGAAGACTTGGGAATGAAAGAAGTCCACTGGTTGCATGGCCAATGTGATGAACAGATCAGGAAGCACAGACAACAAACTCGTCGCCCAGATTAAACCAATCAGCATCAACGTTCTCTTGACGGTGCAGATCTGCGCATGGCGGAGGGGGAAACAGATGGCGATGTAGCACTCGACCGCCATGCAAGCCAGGTTCAGAGGAGTGTTTTCAGTGGTGAAAAGAGCAAGTAGGATAAAGACGCAACAGACAGAGACATTTATTTTGTAGAGGATGTAGCTGATGATGAACAGCATGACGGTCAGAGTCACTTGGATCATGTCGTTAACCACCAGGTGAATGAAAAGTATGTACCGAGGATTCATGTTGAAGATCTGGAGGCGGGGAGAAAAGCAGGGCAGGTGGGAAGTAAATGTTAGTTAAACAGCAAGCATAGAACAGTATTAATCATGAATACTTGAATAAATATGTGCCATTTCTCACCATCAAATTATTTGATTATGGAAAGAGATACCCAGTGTTTCCCACACATACACTTTATGGACAGGTATATTAACAGAGGCTTAAGTATATTTGGTGTATATATTTATTTTTTATCCATCTGAGAGAACGACGTCATCTGTGGATGATTAACCAGTGGTCAGTCTGCTCTCACACATTTTAAAATCTCACCAAATACAAATTACTATATAATACTTCTTTGCACTCCATATCTCAGGATGCATCCTATTTATTCATTTCGTAAAGCACATACATTAGGGTTTCTGGAAATCTGGAAAGCAGTGGACGCAGGGAAAATTAGAGAAATAGCAGGATGTCTGGTGAATCCTGTGTTGTCCTGGAACATAATTTAAACTCCCCAAAACTACACAATACAGTACGGTATTAGCAGTATAATGTATAGAATTATAAAAACGTATATTAAACAGGAAACCAGTTAAGTGTTTGTTTTAAGAGACTTGTCTTATTTTGTCTTTAGTGTATTTACGATCGCTTGATGAAAGCAAAACTGTTGCTGGTGTTCATGCCATTCAGTCATCGTTGATCAGGCAGTCATAAATACTACACTAGAATTCACAAGAGAAAAAAGTATTGGGGTTATAAATAAATAAACTACAGAACATATTAATGTATGGCCGCTCTCCCTGTCCTACCAGCTAGATCGTCACCAAAAATGACCTTGAAAAGTCCTGGAAAATGATCTCGAGGAAAGAGTGGGAACTAAACCAAGCAATTCTTTATTACTCTGTTCAATTATATTTATTTATTCTTATGATACTTCTTATTTAGTATATTACTTCACACCATGTGTGTATTACAATTTCAAGTGCAGTTATCGTGTGCAATGGTCCAAGTTGGTCATATTCGTATGTGAAAAGTGAATGTGTTATTATTTTATTCTATATTTTCATTATTCTATTGTGTATTTTATTGTTTCTTTTGCTTTTATCTTTTACCTTTGTCTCAATCTGTAAAGTTCTATAACGTGTGAATTTCCTGGAGGAGGGATCAAAAGTGTTTTATTTTATCTTAATGTTGCTTTAAGGTGGACAATTAAGGCAACACTATGTAGGCTAACTTTTAGACCGTTGCTGAGATCGTTGAGTCTCATTCTCATGTTGTCAAATACAGATGAATCTAGCACCATCCAACTCGCAGTACATCGCCCACCAGCCAGTTTGTTTATTGGGTTTATATAGGTTGCTCATTAGATTTTCTACCTTTTGAACAAAAGTGAATACAACAGCCAGTTTTCTCTGTAAAATATTACTTAATTAAAGCTAAGCCCCTCAAACATCCTGAGTCCACTGCTGTCTACATAGCTTTAATTAAGTGATATTTTATAACCTAAAAAATAGTTATGTATCACCAATTTTAAAAGTAATTGCATCTTTTACTGTATAGACAGTCCAGTTTTCTGAAAACACAAACTTTTAAAGAAAAACTTAATTTAAATATTCAGTGTATTGTTAGTGTTTGCATGTAATTAAAGGAAATTCATACCTGGTGTTTGCGAAAGGTTTGAATGAGGTTTGCATTGATGTAGTTGATGGAGATGCTGAGAACCACGACAATCACATTCTTGGTCACAGCTTTGGTGAAGGAGTCCCGATACTCTAAAACCACGGTCACGTTGGCCGATGACACGTTCATGTCTTGACGGCTAAAGATCTAACAAAAGGAAAAACATGACATTAATTATTGATAATAATTATAGACATTATTATAACACTTATTTTATATAATTAAATACTTATTTTTTCATTTTTTAAATACATGTTTCTTCTTATAATCAATAGTATTATGAAGAAAACCGACATTACGTTTGTTAAAATAACGAAAAACCTTTTTGAATATCAACAAAAATGCATTCAAAACATTCATAACATTCAAAAATGTTAATTGTCAGAATATTTTTAAAAATGCAAACTTCCCAACACACTCCTCAGTACATCATTGTCATATTGCATTACAGCATCACTTCTCATTACTTAACATTATGATGTGTGGCAGAGGGCATCAACAGTGAACTAACACTATTTAAACTAGATCATGGTAGTTTCCAGCAATTGTTTATACTCATACAGTATTTCTATCTTCATCATTCATAGATACTCAAATTTTAAACAGGTAAACACTCAATTTTTTTTACTACCAAAATATCTGCAGCAGCTGTTGGTCATTGTGAGCTGAAAGTTGTGAACGTTCATTTCTGGTAACGGTGACATGAAGAGGCACTCACCTCAGGCCCAGGTTCAGTGCATCAACTTTAAAGATTGAAAATGAACGTATTGTTATTTAAAATTGTTGAAATTGAAGAAAATGTGTTTCATATTTAGCAGTTAACATGTAGGATCATAATGATCGTGAGGGTTTCTGCATCCTTTCTAAGTTATGATCACAAAACAAGCTGATCAAGAACTGAAAAGTATCTCATACCTACATTTGATACGAAGTTAATCATTTGATTAGATCATCAGTCTTTTGAAATGAATCATATATTGTTGTTAAACACCTATCAAGCATTTTTATAGAATAAAACTTAAAGTTCTTTTTAAACCAAACTTGCTCTTCTTATTGCTTCATCCAGCAGTCTCCAAGTTGTGTTCTGGGAATGAGAATGAGAGAATGTAAAGTGTAAAATGTCCAGAAAAAAAAACAAGAAAAAAAATCAAGTCAAACATTTACAAAGAAAATACAGCAGTAACACATTTTTGTCTGTGCATTCTGTACAATACAAGGCCGGTCATGCTGGTTCAAACATGGTTTTGTTCATGTTTGTTAGTTTAAAGCTTTCAAAGCAACATGAATATCTCATATAAAGGTAACATTGTTGGTTCAATACTTCATTAAACTTTACTGTGACACATTTAAAACCACATGACTGCACAGAACTTACCTGAGTTAATGCACTTAGACCAGAGAGAGTTAAGACTTTATATATGGTTTAGTTGGCAACCATCCATGGACTCAGAAGTGTGTGCGTGTGTGTATGTACATAGTGTGTGTGTGTGTGTGTGTGTGTGTGTGTGTTGGAGTGTTTGTGCGTGTGTGTGTATGTGTGTGTATGCTCTTTAAATTATAAACGTAAAAGAGTAAATGTATAAGATTGGCAAAAATAAACAAGTATGAATCTAATTGGACAATAATTTATATGAATAAATGATAAGAATTATATATTTTTTTCCACGCAACAACATTCTAAACTGAAATACCAAAATAACTTCTGAATCGACTGCCATGAAATTTAGACTGGGACTGGGCAATACAGCCTTTGAATAATATCACAGTGTTTAGGGCCAGAGCACCAGCTGAAACATGCTCAAAAACTGATTCACTTTGCATAAAATTCAGAAGTGTTTGAATTTAAAAATGTATGTTTTTCATGGTTTTCGGCAATTGGCGTGAAAAAAACAGCTCGCTAGCGTCCCCTAAAATGCAGTCGGGGACTACTTTCACCTACATTTAAATAATTCAGTATGTGTATCACACCTAGACCAACAGTAAAGTCTGATGGTGCCATGACCTGAACCCACAGGAAGTCGGCCATTTTTAATATAGTGTTTGTTTTTGGGGATTTTCTTGCATACTGAGCCGAAGTCATGCCCAGTCTGGTGGACCTCATGGGACTTTATTTCAGAAAAACTTTGTATGGCAGTGAATGAAGAGAGACAAGAAAGGTTTTATCCTATTTGAACTGTGTCATGAATCACACATATGACTGCAGTCAGTTTGAAAGAGAAGAGTCTCAGTTTGTTGGAAATAAAGTTAAAGATCATGTAGTTTTGTGTTAAAGTGCTCAGTGAACTACATCGTCTCACTCAACACACGTCACCAACACCAACATGGCCGCCGACTGGGCTCAGAAATGTTGGTAAAAAGTTGAAAATTACAATAAATCTGCTCATATCAACAACCGACAACTCATTGTTAAAAGAGAGCTGGTCAGTTGTGTGAGCTGCTAATATACTGTACAGGAGCAGCTCTACAATGTTTAAGTTACAGGTTTTGGTGAACATTCAACGAACCGTCGTCACTAACAACTGTAACTGAGTTTTGGCTGTGTAGTCTTTATAATGATTTATTTTCACAGGTGGATATTTCATTAGTTTGAGACTTTATTGACTTGAAAATTATCTTTTAAATTGACAAACATTTTTCTTCATTCACTACCACACAATGTTTTTCTGAAATAAGGTCCAATGAGAGTTCTGACAGTCTGACAATCAATTCTGAAAGTCAAACCATAAGTAGTGTGACTTCGGCTCTCTATTGTACTTAAATGAACTCCTCCCACAGCTTCTACGAGATCGACTTCAAAATTTGCCAAAAAGTTTGACTGAGCTGGCTAACTTCCGGTTTAGTGCTCGGCTAACTTTAATGAGGATAGAATAATTTAATCGTGCGGCTCTTCTGACTGTCATTTCATGGGGTTGTGACGCTCAACAAAATGTATCCAACATTTTACAGAAGCTTCTTTCACAATGTTAGCTTATGGGAAAAAATCTTTTTAGGCCGCAGTACATTGTGACGATGTAATTACACGGTTTGGCCACCACAAAAACTGGCTTCCAAGCCTGGCGCTGTTCCTGAAGGATTGGTCCTATCCTGAACACATTTACATGCCAGCATAGTGCCCCTCAGTGGCAACAGAAAATGTGATTTTTTGTTGAGGTCCTAAATGCTTCTAGCTGGATCACCATCGACCTCAAACATGGTGAGAGAACCCTTCAGACATTGATGATTCTGTATTGTGAAGATTTCCTTTGAACAACGTTGGAACAGCTGTATGTGGTGAAGATGTTGGGTTGTTATTGGACACGGATGGAGTTGCAAAGCATTATTTGCCAGGAAACAGGAACTTGTTGTAACATCTGTGTAAATGGTCCAATCTTTCCCTAATTTCACGTTTCATCATTGTCTCCCCCTGAATGCTTCTACATGCCAATTAGCAGGTATCGTCATTGTGCCACTTACTGGCAACAGGATGAAATCCTTTTTTAAGATATTCTTTGACTTACATAAAAAATATGATGGTGCGCTTGAAACTTGATTTACTACTATGTAACATGCAATAACTGACTGTTCCCTAGCGCCATAAAGTGGACACAGGAAGTCGCATCGCAGTGTGCAATGTCCAAAACACATGACAATCGGAGCAAATAAGTCTATTAGCTGTTAGCTCCCTCAGCCAAACGCACCAAAAGATTCTGCTGCTCACCAGCTGTGGGACGAATAGTCGCTCGAGCCCTGCAGTGCGCTGTAACATTTTAGGGACAGCGGAGAAACTGTCTTGTGTGGTCATAGATCGTCTCTTCTGATCGGCCTTTATAGAGATCACCGAGCAAACTATGTTGGGCAAATATTGTCCGATAATGATTGTGGCCAATCAATTGGGGCACCCTGATGGTTGTTATTGTTCTTTAATCCTTATATTTAAGGGATCCTCATCAAGAAATGCATAAAAAATGTTTTTTTGTAGAGAAGCAATCACCAAATGTGTGTGAAGTTCTGTAGTGCTGAAGAGATGTCCGGGCCTACACATCCATCAAGATAACCTGATGAATGTCTCAGTACCGAAATGTTAAAATTAATTGCAAGTGAGCTGAATTGTGGGCAGTTTTTTCTGATTTTGCCGACCCTTGGTCTTCTCCTATGCACCTGTCGATCCACAAGTGTGCAAAAGCTGTAGTTGTGTAAGTAGGTGACACAAAAATGATCATTCACACCAATGATGAATAATCTCACAATTACAATATCTGTCAGAATAATCACAGTCATGTTTTTTTTCTGTATAGTGAAGCTCTATTTTTTTGTTTTTGTCTTGTATATGATAAAACAGTATTGTAATTGATCTCAAAACTCAGATACTGGCTGGAGCTTCACTGTAAAAGATCAAATTAGAACAAAATCTGATTTTTAATTTATTTTATAAGATTTTTAATCCGATTAAGTCTGTGATCTTTTCTTTTTCATCCGTTTAATGTTTAACAGATACATTGTGTATTTTAATATATCCTCCAGATTAAAATGTGGGTCTTATATTGGAGGAAATGAGAAATGATGCCTCAGGACTCAGCTCTTACTGTAAAATATTATGTTTTGAAGTTACTCATGGCTTTCTGGAACTTTTTTCTGTTAAACAAAAACTGTGACACCTCACGGCACTTTCCTTCAATATTTGACTCACTTGATTAAACTTACTGTGAGCACGACTTTGTTGCACTTTCCAGAGGAAGGACTTTTGGGACCTTCTGACATTTTCAGAAATCTTCTGTGTATTCAGTAAGCGAGTCATGCTGCACGACACAGAACGAGCTACCATCTCATCAACCCTCATTAGGCTTCATCGTTAAAGGTCACACACACTGGGGTTGCTTGTTATGTAGCATCCAGCATGCAGGGCACACAGCATCAAAGGGATTTATTAGATATGTCTTCTGAGAGGTTTTCTCATCGTTGTCATTAAAGGAATCTGCAATTAGAAGGAGCTGGAGTCTATTAGCTGTGACATTAAAGACTTTAAATGACCTTTTTGGTCAGTGAAAAACAAGTTGCAGCATACTCAGTAGAGAAGTACACTGGCATTAACAAGGTTGTTTCAAAACACAACCAATCCCTCTGTGGACAAATCAGCTGGTAATCCACAAGGAGAGCAGCTTTGTTCTTCACGTATGTCTGACTTGTTTGCTCTTTAATTAACTTTCAGTGTGAAAGCAATTAACAGAATCTTTCCGTCAGAGAAATTCAAAGTTTGTTTGTGGTTAAAACTTTACCATGAAGTTGTTGCATCATTTTTTTTTATTATTAAAGCCACAAGGAAAGTTTTATGTTGATGAACATTTGTAGCCATAGATTCAAATACCCTTACTATTCTCTCTACTCTGTTATTACAATTAGTACAGTTACAATACAATTAGTTGATTATCAATTAATCAATAAATGGAAAATGATTTTGATAATGTATGTATTTCTTTTCAAGCATAAGTATCTAAATATTCTCTCCTTCCAATTTTTCAAACATTAATATTGTCAGGTTTTTTGTTACGTCCATGATTGTAAACGGAAACATTTTTTGGTTTGGACTTCTGGCCTGATAAAACAAGGCCTTTCAATAAACCAACTGATGGACATTTTTTACGATTGTTAACAAGCTGCCATTTTATAGTTCACATGATTTAATCAGTTAATGAAGGAACTAGTGTTGTCACAACACTGGGATTTATACTACTTTAATACTTTGAAAACTAGCACCATTTTTGACACACAGGGAACATTCAACGCTGTAAAAATGACTTCAGTAAACATTAAATGTCACACTTTCTTTGAAGCATTTGTTTTTTGTTCTTCAAATCAGGCTTTTGAAAATAATGTGAAAGGTTTCGGCCAGAAAAGGTGTTGGGCCTGGCCAAGTGGGGTGGGGGGTTTGTCAGTCAAATAAGAAGAGCTGGTCCACCTTAAAAGTCAGTCCATCTTAAGTATGTCCATCGACAAACAGACTGAACTGTACACACACTACGCTGCTACATTCAACCAACCACACACAGTTGCGCACACAACCCTCACACAGCATTGTTCCTGAGAAGAGTTAGCTACTTGTATGACACATTTTAGCTCAATAGAAAACCTAAAAAAAATGTTTCATTTCTTGCAATACCTCTGATGTGTCGGCATCTATTTCATTTGTATTTTTGATTCAAACTTTGCTCTTTCTGTCTGAATTGATTTGATTTTTTAATATTTGACCTTTGACATGGATGGACGGATCCACGTGAAGGGGTTGGGGAGGAGAAGATGGTTGTTGCCACTTCCTGCCACCTGTATATGCAGGTGATTGATATTGTTATATTGAATTTTGGGAGCATGTAACCCTCAATACATTTTAATGCCCGAACCTAACTCCAGACTGATGCAGTTAATGTGAGCTGGAGCAGAGTTTGTGTTACCCTCTGCTCACAACAGTGAAAAGATATTGTTGTAAAAAAAAAAAAAAACAGGAAAACATATGTTTTACATCTGTAGTTACAGTATGCTCATACTCCTACAGAGCTGGAGTTACATCCAGGTAGTAACTACTCGTCCTGCTTATGTTCTGACAAATACACACATGTTGACGACCAAATTGAAAGGCCTCCATTCAGTTGCCTTCGACAAATGGTTCTCAGTGGTTGTAAACTAAACTAAGTTTTGCTTTACATCCTCCAACCTTAGCAAATATTCTCCAGTTGTGGTCAAAATGCTACGTAAATAAGCATTTAACAGGATGTATAGCCCCAACACAGACAGAAGGCCCATCACGTAATATCAGACATCACTTATTTTTACACTGTATTTATTTATTTTTACACTATAATTTCACTTGAAGAACTTGAAAGCATCATATCAATTAATGTGACTAAAACCCAGCCTTAACCCAGACATCACTACTAAATTTTTGTCTGAACCTGGTCTGGACCGGCCTGTTGGGTCCTGACAGGTTCGGGTCGGGTATTCATGCTCTGCTGCTAATACAGAATACTGATCCAATAATGTACCACTACTGTTTTTCACCCCAAATTTAAAATCTGTAGGCTCAGAATTAATTGGAATCATTTTATGTGAGATAACATTAAACCAGAGATAGATGTGGCACCATAAACTGAGTCCAGGCCGCCATGACTGCATGTATAACTGAATACTGAATTTTCATAATGACACAGACACAGAAACTGTATTTCTCAGGGATCAGTCTTGCCATGGCTGACACCCGACCTGCTTAACAAGGTCAGCATCTGCACAACCATTGATCTAATGTATCCAATTAGTGATTTTCTCCATAAATCATAGTTAAATCCAGCTCACTTTAAAACTCGTATCACTTTTAATAAAATAAGTTGTACCTGGTCGTGTTTGTTCAAAAAGAGGAAAGAAACTTCTGGAACAAACATGTGTTGCATCACAGTCCACTGAGAAAATGTGCTTAAGGTCAAAGTCAGTAATGACGCTCTTTGTTGGGAAGCAGTCAGTGATCCCTGTGGAGCTGCTCTTTAAACACAGCAAACAACAGTCCACCAGGAATTAGCTTTGTTCCTTTAAGCCTTTCACTCGATGGTATGTCTGCTCACCCTTTCAAAAACAAAACTTACCTTTGACCCACTGAGGACAAACTTTTGTCATCAGGGTCCTGAACATTAAGAGCCTTACAAAGAAAAGTTTAGTTAAAACATTCTGACGTCCACACAGTTGTAGAGATGTTTCAATACCGCATTTAAACTCCAGATACCTTAACATGTGAATTGGCTGATAAAGGGTGCCGATTGGATACCAGTACATTATAAAAATATATATATTTGGGCGCCCCAGGTCAGGGTTCGAATCCGACCTGTGGCTCTGTGCCTCATGTCATCCCTCGCTCTCTCATCCTGTTTTCTGTCATCTCTCTAGCTTAACAGTAATCAGTTATCAGTAAAGCCATGAAAAGGCCAAAACATGAAAACGTCCAATATATATAAAGCATAAATAAATATTAAAACATATATATAAAAGCAGTATACTACTAACCCTGTACGTATATAATATGATTGCCATTGTTTTATGGCCTGACTTAGGTTAACCCCGACCTTTACGAACTAATACGTACAGAGAATGACTGACATGGTTTTATCTGGTTATCAATGAAAAGAACACTGATATCACAAATGTAAGTTTGCTAACACAGGCCTGGAGTTACACAAGCCATTCGTAGTAGCTTATATTGATTCTTTTTTTAAAATCATGTGAATTGTCCTCCTGAATTAGCGACTCTTTAGATGGAATTGAGGAGTAATGATGGATTAAAAGATGAGATCTTGCTGGTTGTACTTACGGGGGTTTTCATTCGTCATCTTTGGCCTCGCTGAGTCAAACTGATTTGCTTTTACAATTCTGGTTTCAACATGCAGAGCTGAGCCCGGGCAGCACCTGAGATGGACCCTCTCTGGAGTGGTTCCATTTTGTAGTTTGTAATTTAATCTGAAATATCTGAAATATGAATCAAGGTTTACTCTCAAGGACATTCCTTTCGTTATGTTGTTCTTTCTGGGAAACTTTTTGAAAACGATTGAACCATTAAAAACCTCGCAAAAAGTTTTCTTCCATGTTACAGAGGCCACTTTAATATTTCATTAAAATACAGAGAATACAAAGTAACATTAGAAAAGTGACTTTGATCAGTTTGTCAGCTGAACAGCTCTGCTTTAATAGCAAGAACCTGAATCTCAGGCTCTCCATAATAGTTTGCTATTTTATTTTACAAAGTGTGTCGTAGTGTTTAAACCACCAGCAGCACCTGAGAGTTCTGCTTCATCATCTTGTGTCTCAGTCCTGATGTCTTTCTTCTGTATGTTGGAGGGGTGGGAGGCCTTTTACATGTCTGTGCCCAGAAGCCTACAGTGTCTGAATCCGCCAGACAATTAGAAGTGAAGGTGGTCAGAATAAGAGTGGTGGTTTACACAGCTGGTCATAATCGCCCCATGTTACAGGCCTAGAACCACAAGATTCGTCAGTTTTTGTGTTCTCGAAAAACTAAAGGACACATTTCTATTGACTACATTTTAATGCTACTTTTTAAATGTGTGAACACAGAGGTATAATCAGCACCATATTGATATGCAGCGGGACACCACAGCTGTTTTTTTTCTTGAGATGCACAACATTCAGAAACAAGAACTTTGAGGGCAGTGGTGGGAAGATTAGTGGCTGTACAGAAACATGTGAGCCTCCAACAGACTGAGACCACCATAGGAAGTCAGATTATTTTCCTGTCCTTCAAGAATAACTCTTTCAGTTGTGTCTTCAATCATTTGGAGAGGTAAAGCCTGACAAAGTATTTCCCTGTGATGTGGCTCTACACATACAGAGTCTGCTGCACTTCTTTATACTAAATAATTTCAAGGTGTCTCCAGAATATTTCATCCACCTGACTGAAGCTGGCCTTTAGCACAGTTTGGACAAATCTGTTTTCTCATGTCGCCTTCTTGTTTATTACACACAGAATATTTTGCCTGTGATACAGATGAACAATATAAATTTCACACTCACTCAAAAAAAACGGCTTTTATTTTCTTTATTGGCACCAATGACATATAAAAAATTATAATATAAAAGAATTACACAAAAGAATAAGATTGGTCAGTAATGAAAACCATCATTAGTTTCAGTGCTTCACAAATACAAAATTACTCCACCTCAACCAACTACTACTGTAAAATTCTGAGTGCATAAAATCTCATGATTTGACATGTAATCATATACCACCTTGTATTATTCTTAATTGAGTGCTTTCACGTTATTAAAGCTTAGTTACAATTCAGTCTTTATATCATGGTATTAGTCATAACTTCTCTTTTTATACATAACATATTTTGTGAGGTGCCCTCTGGTGGTGAAAACATAAACTGCATGATGTCATTAACACAAATCACATTAAAATGTTTCTGAATGATAAAATATCCAAATATCATGAGACATCACTGTGATTGTTGGTGACCAACAGTGACGTCCAATACAAGCATTAATGCTTCATATTAAACTGGACAGGTAAACTGACTCCCAGAGAACTGACAACAATACGGATATTCACACTGACATTATTGCAAAAGATTTCAGCATTAATGTTTAGTAATCTGGTGATTACACTCTATACATGACACAGACGTTATTAAACTGCCGTAAATACTGCTGTCAATAGTTATCTTATAGTACAGACCTACTCAGCTGGTGGCTTGTGGGCCACATGTAATATTTCTTCATTAAAAAAGAATTGCATTGTTTTAACACATTTTAATTATAAGCTGTACGGGTCACACATATGGAATGTAAGAGTTGGCCCCTTGGCACTTCTTTCAAATCTGGCTCTTAAAAAACAGAAGTTGAAGATAGGCCTGTTACAGTACTTCACTGACTGATACGTGGAGGAGTTACTGACCCCCGGTGGTCAGACTGAGTCAGTGCAACACTACTTGACACTGAAACGTGTCAAACATCATCAGAACTTATTAGGGATCAATACTAATCATTATTGATTATATTATAAAAAGAGGAGTGCTGCAGTTACTCTCTCTGTCATCTATTATTCTTCTACATATAAACTGATGTCAGCAGAGGCATCTCAGCTGCAATAATATCAAGCTAATTGAGTGTAGATGTGAGTAAGTATTATTTTGCTAAAACATTGCTTTCTGATATGAAAGAAAACTGAAAAAGATCACTGCCCTGCTGTGGTCACAGTGAGTAACTGCAACAAACTAAATGTAATCAACATAATCAACATCAGAACAGGCAAATCAGGAGATACACTGTAAAAAAAAAAAAAAGACATGAATTGTAAAACTTCTATCCAGAAGGTCACAATTTAAAGAGTGAAAGACACAATGACAACACAAGGATGCACTGTTAAAATGATGACTAAGGAAAGTGTTATAGGATAATATGAATGTATGCTAAAAAATGTCAAATATAAACCAAAGACAATAATTAGTACAAAAAAATCAACATCACACCGCTGATTATTTAAAGAAGCGACAAATTAAGGCAATAGATGATAAAATCAGACACTAACTCACCACAACTATGCTGCTATAATTAAAAGTCCCTGTTCATGTAATGTTACTAAGGCGTCCTGCATAATTCAGCAGAGTTAGTGTGGCTCGGTGAAATGACCCTAAAATATTGTCACTATTAAATCTCCTCAAATTCACTTTGCTTGGACTGGGCGACAAAATGAAATATCAGAATATTTTTACCAGATACCTCTGTCGATATTGTGACAATATTGTAGGGATGACTATTAGTACTTTCACAGAATATTAACACTCGGTAAGGTGAATACAATGATTAAATGGGTAAAGACAAATATTAGAACAAGTAGAACAGTGTGGTAAGTTTTCAGCCTTTAAAACCAGGAAAACACACCAATTATGCAATATCACAATGTAATGATACAAAATGTAAGATGATTTATTGTTTGAAATCACAATAAGATTTTGATGTACTTTCAATGAGCCCTACTACTTACTATGGTTAAATGTTAGAAGTGGAGACATTGAGCTAGCTAGTTGTCTGTAGTGATGGTTAGGGGTTAGGGTTAGGGACAGCGAGTGTCAATCAAAGAACTGCAGTATAATTATTGACAGTCATACGATGCAAAATAAAACTTGATTTATCAAACTGTGTATTTTGGTGAGGAAAGTTTGCAGTGGAGAAAGCCTAACAGAGCAAACAACCAATTGTGGCTGAGCTCATTATCTTTATTCGCCAACATAGATTTTTACTTTTCGCGGCAGGAGTCAATTTTGGATCTTGAAAAGAGCTAACACGAACTTTGTGTGATCCTGGACGGACTCAACTGATCTGTTCAGCAGAGACTGTTTCTCGAACAGGAGGAGACTCTCCATCCTACAGAGAACACAGAGACACTGAAGAACCAATCTTGGACCAGAACCCAAACCCGAAACCAGGATGAAGAGGTTCAGCGAAAGTGGTTGTGAAGGTGTAGAGGTGGACCAGTTTGTCAGAGGAGACTTTATAGAAGGACAGAATGCCAGCAGGATGGTCCACATACACTGCCACTCTGTTGCAGACAGGGGCCGGGAGTGAGGAGGAGGAGATGGATATCCTTCTGTTATTGTGACAGATGGTGTAAGAACCGTCAGAGCAGATCAGACTCCAGGACTGATTATTCTCTCCAAACCTGCTGTCAGCTGTGCCTCCTCTCCTTCCCATTCCTCTGTAGGACACCGATATAAAAGCTCCTCCTCTCCACTCGACCTCCCAGTAACAGCGACCGGTCAGACCATTGCTACACAGCAGCTGCCTCCAGTAGTCGAATCTGTCTGGATGATCGGGATATGACTGATCCTCCTCCACATATGTCACCTTCCTGTTGTTGTCAGACAGTTGGATCTGCTTGTGTACAGTGTTTGTGTCGACTGTGAGTTCACAGGAATCTGATGGGGAGAATAAGTCACAATACAGCAGCAGTTATTAATCATTATCTGTTCATTTATTGACAGTTTGATGATGACTCGTGATGTCAGAGATTTGAATGAGTGATGTCACAGTTTGAAGAAGGTTGAATGTGTGCTGCTTTGCTTTTCAAAAATTACATTGAAAACACACTTACACTTCCTCAGACCTGGTCTCAACCACTGTTCTCCAGCAGGCTCCACCCTAAAAGAAAGAAGGTGGGGGTCAGAGCAGCACATCTTCTTTCAGCATACAAACATGGACATGAATCCCTTATTAAATCTAATCATGTTAAAAGCCCCACTCCAGTTTATTTTGTCATTCGGAATAGTTTCGTGATGATATTGATGAGTGACACTGGTCATCAAATATTTTTTGATGACTGACTTAAAACAATGATATATGACTAAAGCAGAATCTGTTGTCATCACGTGTCATCCTCTAAGCTTGGCACACTGACAACAGAGCCTTAAAAAGCCATAGAGGCACCAGCAGTAGATCATGTGATCTCACAAATCCATGTCACCAGGATTCAGACTATGCGCCTTGGCGGAACCATAGTGCTTCAACCAATCAGCATCCTTTGAGAACCAATTGCAAGCTACTGTACCAGCATGGTTTAGGTGCGACAACAAGCGAGACGCTACTGTTCTGTTCTTCTGAGGATGTTAGCGTACTTGCTATAGCATCAGTTTTATCAGAACTGGAGAGTTTATTTCATTGAACGAAGAGCAAAGAACGACACTGAAGGCTTTTCTCAAGGGAAAGCATGTTTTCACTCTTCTCTCGACTGGCTTTGATCAGTGTTTGATTTATCAAACAGTTTCCAGAGAGGCCTTTCCAGATGTTAGGTTATCTGTCACCAGCTTTGACACAGAAAACGTTTCTCTAACAGACGGATTGTCTGGGGCTTCAGCTGGCCTCTTCATACCTGAGATTTTGTGGATCATCCAGCAAAGTAGAAAGCTGCTTCACTCCTGAGTCTCCTGGATGATTGTAACTCAGGTCCAGATGTTTCAGGTGAGAGGCGCTGGAGCTCAGAGCTGAGGCCAGAGAAGAACAGCCTTCCTCTGTGATCAAACAGCCAGACAGCCTGCCAGGACACAAAACAACACATGTCAGATCATTCCTGTGGTATAAGTGACTTTTGTGATATATTTCTTATTTTTTTTGTTGAGTTGTGTCCTTATATCATGCCAAATGTATACAACAATGTTCAAACCAGAGAAATCCACAAGTTTACTCAAGATAACAGTGTTACATCTGTCGGAATAATATCTGGTAGCGAGGAAGGATGTTACAAAATACAATACAAAATTAATAAAACTAGAGAATTATCTTGTCTGTGAATGTTTTTTGCCTGAATCATGTCAGATTTTAATCAGCAACAATGGTTGTTTAATGTTGTGTTCACCACCAAGGAAGCAAGTTTGACCACAGGATTATTGATTGATTATTGACTGTACATTAGCCGTAAAATACACAGAGTGTGTCTGTGTCTGAATTCAGGTCAACCTCTGACTGGCTCTGTCTTGTATTCATAATAAATCTTTGATTCCAAAACATACACTCTGTCTCAGTATAGGCTAAGTGGAAACACAAGTATAGGTAATGATAGATGTTACAATTCATTATTTTGTGTTGGTTCTTGTTTTACTTTCAAAATGACTTATCAGGGGAAAGTGATCCACATTGATTGACATTTCCAAAATGCGACAGAGGAAAAGATAATTAATAAAATACTATTGAGTCAAATGCAAAAAGAAGAGAAAATTGAAAAACAATTAAAAGATAAAGAGTCTATAAACTACTCCCAAAGTTTGGTAATGTAATTTGACATGAATCATAAAAGAAGATAAAAGCCTGCACAGGTTAGCTGTTTATAAAAGATTCTTAACAGTCATCAGTTGAATGGGTTAATTAATACTGACCTGAGAGTTTCCAGTTTAAGTTGTGGACTCTTTAGCCCAGCAGACAGCTGCTTCACTCCTGAATCCTGCAGGTCATTGTTACTCAGGTCCAGCTCTCGCAGACTAGAGGACTGGGAACTGAGAGCCGAGGACAAAGCCTCACAGCTTCCCTTGGACAGGCTACACAGAGTCAGACTGAAAAATAAAAGGAAAAAAAACCAAAGAAAAGACACAGAACATTTTAAAATGATGAGTCTGGACTTTATGTGACAAAGCTCCTGCTGAAAATCCTTGCTGTTTTACTCTGGGCTGTTGGAAACGTGAAAATTACTTTGATTTAATCAAGATAAAAAGTTGTCCACTGATAAAAGTCACATGATATTACAACATAAATTAGATTTTCAATCTCAGTCATGACTGAGAGAAACAGCGGCCCACTAGAAATCTGCAATGGCGTCGTCCATCAGCCCAACCCTAGTCTGAATTAGAACAAACTACACGGAGAAAATAAAATATTTTCTCTAGTATGACATTTCCAATCCTTACGGAAGAAAAGTTAAAAGTTTTCAAATGGAACTAAAAGTTTGGAGAAATATCTAGATAAGGTTAGCAGACTGTATACTAGGGCTGCTCGATTATGGAAATAATCATAAATTACGATTATTTTGGTCAATATTGAAATCACAATTATTGAAACAATTATTTTTGAGTTTGGAAACATGATGCATTTATTAGCATTTCTCTCCAAAAAACCCCCACTTTGTTTGTGTTTTATTTTGAAAAGTAACCGGATGTTATGTTTTGCTGCGTGACTTCCTGTCTGCTATGTGCTAAATTCTGCATTTTGCTACGTCATGGCTCCGATCCGCCAGAAATAGAAGTCTGTAACTCTTCAGGAGGGCTCTGGAGTGCCGGAGCTGGGACGGAGCAGATAAGCGGCGCAGCGGACCTGGTGGAAGTTAACACATAGACTAGAGTGAAAACCTATCAGGTCCGCTGACGTGGCCAAGCTGTAACGCAGTCAGCATGGCCGTGTTGAATGCTTTGGGGGAGGGAATTGAATTGCACATGCGTGTCTCTTTCAGAAAATCTCTAGGCCTACTGTACAATGAAAAATGCCAAATAAATCGTTTCAACTCGATTATATTAGTTTGGAGATTGTTTGACCCAAAAATTGAAATCACGATTAAAATTCGATTAATTGCACAGCCCTACTGTATGCTGATCTGACCTGAGTTTTTTAATTTTACAATGTGGACTCTTCAGTCCAGCCGACAGAAGCTTCACTCCTGAATCCTTCAGGTCGTTGTTGCTCAGGTCCAGCTTTCTTAGACTGGAGGACTTGGAGCTGAGAACTGAGGACAGGACATCAGTGCTTCTCTCTGAGAGGTTACAGCCAGTCAGTCTAAAGAGGAAATAATGAACAAGAAGACACATAACATTTGTGTTTAACATGTTGGGTCTAGACTCTAGCGCATATAATCTCTTCTCAACACATGTTAAAATCCTTCCAGCTTTACTCCAAACAAGTTGAAGACATGACAATTAATCATTCCTACATCTGAAATAAACAGACATCCAGCAATAAAGGTCAAATGTTTACAAAACATAAATGAGATTCTCAGTGTTGCTGCCATTTTCCATATCTTAGTTTAAATTAATATTTTGACATAACATTATTTAGGTTTGCATTTTGTATTTGCTTACTATAGCATAATTATAATTTTTAGGATTGCATTACTGTAATTATAGTTTGCATTTTATTTATGCATGTGTAATGTGCATGCACTGCACTGATCAGAATGCAGGTTAACAGAGATGCATGGGAGAAAGGCCGGGGCGGAGCTATTACGTATGAGCTTGCGCACATCAGAAATGTGAATGCAGTGTATTTTGTGAGAATTCTTCAGTAAAGGACGGTGCGAACACACTGTTTTCTACCGTCGTTAACCATAAACACGCGTATGAGACTCGTTCTTTCCGTCCAAGAGTGGTTAAATGTATGAATAAGTCAGGAACATTTTATTGGGAACTTTAGCCACTACATTAAGTAGAAAACAGTCGCCGAGAGCGAGAGAAGATCTCCGGGAGCCAGGAGAGAGGATGCGTTGCGCTGGGCACATGTTGATGGAGGAAGCTAGCCAGCTGAGAGGTTAAGTGACAGTGACCACGTTGTGCATCCAGTCGGATTTCCAGACGATTTCTACGATGATGGATAAGTACACAAAGTGCAATTGTGAATGAATAAATGAGCTATAGATGCATATCTTTTAAACAACGGTGAAATACGGATATTTTCGTCATTCTCATTGACGTTGCCAGTAACGTGGCCAAGTTAGCTTGACATTTGAAACTTCAAGAGTTGCTATGCTGCTAGCAAGTAGCCACACAGTACATTTCTGAAGAAAGTGCTATGTTAGCGAGTCATAATTAGAACAGAAGAAGCTCAAGCGTGACTCTGGAAATAAAAACAGTCTTGGAATCTTATGGAAAGCATTTATATGTTTTAAAGTTAAAGTAGAAGTACTGTTGATCTGGATTTCAGAAGTTTGCAAGAGCTAACTATTATAAGAGACTCATCTAACATTGATAGCTAATTAAAATGGATGAAGTGGATGAAACTAAGATGGAGGACAATGTCAAGCCAAACACAAAACGAAAGATCAAGCTGACCACAAAGGCCTTAGAGGAAAAACTTGAGAAACAGATGAAACTAAGGAAACGTGCATTAGCATGCCTTGTCTCCAAAGCAGAGGAAATAGAACAACTCATGTTAAATGATTCCAATGCACTTCTAGTGGAAAGAGATTATCTCAGTGATTATTCAAAATTCTTGAATGAGTTTATTGAAACAAACAATGCAGTTAATGAACTGTTACCAGATGATGAAAAGAAGGCTGATCAACAGTATTGGAGTGAGCCTAACCTAACAAAGTATGAGAACTTTTTGAGCACATTGGAGCAGTGGATAATAGAAGCAAGACGGCAAGCTCAGGCTGCTGACCAACAGGCTGCTACTGAATGTGTAATCCCAGAGGGTGACCCAGACGTATCCGCTATGCCAGTTAAATGTGGTTCAGTCAAAGCATTAAGTGTATGCAGTAGACACTCAAAGACGTCTAGAGTGTCATCTCGTGCTTCGACACTGCGTAGAACAGAGGAAGCTAACCGTGCAGCCCTCATAGCACGTGCAGCTACACTTAAGAAGAAACAAGCACTGCAGTTGGAAGAGGCTCAAATGGAAGCACAGCTGAAAGCCAAGCAGATTCTTCTGAAGGCCAAAATGGAGGAGCTAGATGTGGAAACTGCTATAGCAGAGGCCACAGCAAAGATACAAGTTTTAGAAGATTGTGATGGTTCTGAAAACATGGAGGACGATGGTATGAATTCTTACCTCGACAAGAACATGCGTACAGCAGCAACCATTGCACATCATGCTCCAGACTGTCAAACCAAAATTGTCCAGCTGTCTTCGAGTCACCCAAGACAACAGAGCTTCCCTTAATCCAACTAGACACATGTCTTCTGTGCAAGTGACGAATGAGAACAACGACACTGGTATAAGTCAAAATGGAAGGCAAGCTGAACTAGATGAGGTGATATTGAAACAAAAGGATATCACAGAGATGTTATTCACACAACAGAGACTAGCTAACTTGCCTCAACGAAAAGTCCCTGTATTCAGTGGCGATCCATTGGAGTTTTTGCCATTCCTGAGAGCGTTTGAGCACATCATTCACAGCCGTACAGACAACGATAAAGATCGCTTATACTATCTAGAGCAATTCACTAATGGTGAACCTAGAGAGTTGGTAAGAAGTTGTCAACACATGAGTGCGGAGCGAGGCTACAATGAAGCAAGAAAGCTCTTGACATACCACTATGGCAATGAGCAGAAAATAGCTTCGGCTTATGTGGATAAAGCTGTCAAATGGCCTCAGATCAAGGCAGAAGATGCCAAGTCACTTCACAGCTTCTCTATCTTTCTTACTGGATGCAACAATGTCATGAAAGACATGGAGTACCTCGAAGAGATGAACAGTCCGAGTAACCTACGGATCGTCGTCTACAAGTTGCCATTCAGACTTCGTGAACGATGGAGAGCCATGGCTTTCGAGATACAAGAAAAGGAAGGAAGAAGAGCCAAGTTCTCTGATCTTGTGACGTACATCAGCAGACAAGCTAAGATAGCTACAGACCCAATTTTCGGCGATGTCAAAGAGTCTTCTGAAGTGAAAGAAAAAAGTAAGTCAAATGCTAGATCCACTACAGGAGGTGGATTGAAAAGGACCACTGGCTGTGCTACAAGTGTTACGCCAGATGACAAGGATGCCTCAGGAGCAAGAAAGAACAAGCAGACGAGCAATGCCTTTCAAGAGCCATGCTTGTACTGTAACAATAGACACACCCTGAGTGCATGTAACAAAATAAGAAGTCTTCCCAATGATGAGAGAATAGAGTTCCTTAAAGGTAAAGGACTTTGTTTCGGGTGTTTGACTCAAGGACACATGGGAAAAGACTGTAAACGGAAGGCCACATGTGAAGTATGTGGTAAGAAACATCCAAGTCTGCTTCACATCAAAAGAGATGAGAATGCCAGCCAAGCGAATGCAGAGTCAGCAAAGAGTCAAGGCTCTACCGATGGACGCTCAACTCCACAAGAAGATGCGTCAGTAAAGAGTGAAGTTGCAGCAGTCACCGGGGCCGGAGGCAATGACTGCATCCTCTCCATCGTGCCTGTGCGCATAAAGTCCAAGAGGAGCAACAAAACAATAGAGACGTATGCGTTCATGGACTCAGGAAGTTCAGCTACGTTTTGCTCCGAGAGGTTGATGACACAGCTTGGCGTTCATGGTAAAAGGACTCAGGTGCTACTCCGTACGATGGGCCAGGAGAAGCCTGTCTCCTGTTTCGTCCTCTCAGATTTGGAAGTGTGCGGTCTGACAGAGAACAAATACATCAGCCTGCCAGACGTCTACACTCACTCAGACATACCTGTGACGAGAAACAATGTTCCTGTTGAGAAAGACTTGGAAAGATGGCCGTATCTGAAGAAGGAAGTGCGGCTACCACAGATTGACGCAGATGTTGAGTTGCTAATCGGCATGAACGCTCACTCTGCAATGGAGCCGTGGAGGATAATCCACAGCAAAGATGACGGGCCATATGCGGTGAAAACGACCCTTGGTTGGGTAGTTAATGGCCCACTAAGGAAGAGTGAAGTCAAGTTAAGCCATTACTGTCAAAGGGCTTCAGTCAACAGAGTCTCAGTCAGCGGTGTGGACAACATGCTGTTGCAGCAATACAATCACGACTTTCCAGAGCAAGCCTGCGAAGAGAAGTCAGAGATGTCGCGTGAGGATGTTCAATTCATGAATTCTGTGAATGAGACGATTAAAAAGGTTCATGGTCACTACAGCATAGGAATGCCTCTCAGAAATAAAAATGTTGTGATGCCGAACAACAGATGTGTTGCCGAGCAACGGGCATCAAACCTGAAAAAGAAACTTGCTAAGAACTCCAGCTTCCACGATGAATACAAGAGTTTCATGTCAGACCTGCTGAACAAAGGCTATGCAGTGGAAGTCTCTGAAGACAAACGCAACCGCAACGATGGAAGAGTATGGTACATTCCCCATCACGGGGTGATCCATCCACAAAAGGCCAAGCTGCGGGTCGTTTTTGATTGCGCCTCTTCGTTTCAAGGGAAGTCTCTGAACGAAGAACTGTTACAGGGGCCGGACCTCACTAACAGTCTGGTTGGAGTCCTGACAAGGTTTCGTCATGAGCACATTGCACTCATCTCCGACGTAGAAGCGATGTACCATCAGGTGAGAGTCCCTGAAGAAGACTCCGATCTCTTACGATTCCTCTGGTGGCCACAGGGGGATCTGAGCCAGCCTCTGCACGAATACAAGATGGTGGTCCATTTGTTCGGGGCTAAGTCCAGTCCAAGTTGTGCCAACTTTGCGTTAAGAAGGGCTGCAGAGGATGGCAGAGATAGGTCATCACCTGAAGCCGTAACTACAGTGTTAGAACACTTCTATGTAGATGACTGCCTGGTCTCGACGTCCAGTGAGAAGAAGGCTATCACCTTGACCAAGGACCTCGTTGCACTCTGTGCGAGTGGAGGATTCCGCTTGACTAAGTGGTCTAGCAACAGCCGCGAAGTGTTGTCATCACTTCCCGAACAAGAAAGAGCGAAGGAGATCAAGAATCTAGATCTGGACAAGGATGAACTACCAATGGAAAGGGCACTTGGAGTGGACTGGTGCATAGAATCAGATTCCTTCAAGTTCCGGATCCATGTGAAGAACATGCCCATCACCAGACGGGGGATCCTGTCGGTCGTAAGCTCAATATACGACCCCCTGGGTTTCCTGTCGCCGTTCATTCTTCTTGCGAAGACCATTGTCCAGAGTCTCTGTCGAATGAAACTCACCTGGGATGAGGAAATTCCAGAAGACCTCGTAAACAGATGGTTCGCCTGGCTGTCTGATCTGAGTACGTTCGCCAGCTTTTCTGTCAGGAGGTGCCTTAAGCCTGAGGGATTTGGTCCAGTAATGTCAGCACAGCTGCACCATTTCTCTGACGCTAGCGAGAAGGGCTATGGCGTTGTCACTTACCTCCGAATAGAGAACAGCTACGGTCGAGTCCATTGCTCATTTCTTCTTGGAAAATCCAGAGTGACGCCGCTCAAACCAGTCACTGTCCCACGCCTCGAGCTGACCGCAGCTACTGTTGCTGTGAAAATGGACAAGTTCATGAAGCGTGAGCTTCGGATGGACCTCAAAGAGTCTGTGCTATGGACAGATAGCACCACTGTCCTCCGATATATTGACAACGACAGCGCTCGCTTTAAAACATTCGTTGCAAACCGAGTGTCAACCATTAGAGAGAACACCAGGCCAGCCCAGTGGCGATATGTCAACACGGCTTCTAATCCTGCCGACCACGCTTCGAGAGGAATGAATGCAGAGCACTTCATGAAGTGTCGGAGTTGGATTGAAGGTCCTGACTTCCTAGCCAAGAGTGAATCACACTGGCCGGTCCTGTCAGAGTTCTCAAGAGAGATAAGTGAGGACGATGCTGAGGTGAAGCATACAGTCAGCATGAACATCACCCAGGCCGTCGACTCAAGCAGTAACCCTCTCTTCAAGCTGATTCATCACTACTCCAACTGGCATAGCCTGAAGAAGGCGGTCGCCTGGATGTTGAGGCTGAAGGAGTTGCTTAGAAGCCTGTGTGACAAAAGAAAGATGTTCAACTCTCAAACAAAGTCTTCAGAAAGTGAAGATGTGAAAATCAAGACAGTTGAGAACCAAATGCAGAAGTGGAGATCCACTCTGAAAGGAACCTATCTGACCGTCAAAGACGTCAGAAGAGCAGAAACTGTGATTATACAGTTCAGCCAAAGTCAAACTTTCCATGAGGAGCTTTCCGCGCTGCAGAAAGGTGAAAAGATCAAGAGAAGCAGTTCCATCATGAAGCTGGATCCTTTCCTCCAAGATGGGGTTCTTCGGGTTGGTGGACGATTGCACCAGGCAGCTTTGCCAGAACACGCGAAGCATCCAGCTATCCTGGCCAAAGATCACCATATCACAACCCTGATCATTAGGAACGCTCATGAGGAAAATGGACACGGAGGGAGGAACCACACCCTTGCTCGGCTGAGACTAAGGGTCTGGATTTGTAAAGGAAATGCAGCAGTGAGAAGTGTGCTGTCGAAGTGTGTGAAATGCCGGAAGAGTCAAGCTACTGTGAGTGAACAGAAGATGGCGAATCTACCACCTGATCGTCTGTTGCCTGACCATCCACCATTCACGAACGTCGGCGTGGACTATTTCGGCCCCATTGAGGTAAAGCGAGGGCGCGCACAAGTCAAGCGCTACGGGGTCTTGTTTACCTGCCTCACAGTCAGGGCAGTCCACATCGAAATTGCACACTCGCTCGACACCGACTCATGTATAAATGCAGTGAGACGTTTTATAGCTCCAAGAGGACAGGTCAAGGTTGTGAGATCTGACAACGGAACTAACCTGGTAGCTGCAGATCATGAGCTCCGTCAGGCGATAAGAGAATGGAACCAGTCCCAGATCTCTGAGGCCCTACTGCAGAGAGGGGTCACTTGGACTTTCAATCCGCCCGCTGGTTCACACCACGGCGGGATCTGGGAGCGCCAGATTAGATCCGTACGGAAGATACTCAACAACGTTTTGAAGCTTCAGGTACTTGACGACGAATGTCTGCACACTGTGATGTGTGAAGTAGAAGCAGTGATTAACAGCAGACCCCTTACAAAGTCATCTGATGATGTGGACGACCTCGAACCACTGACGCCTAATCATCTTCTCCTTCTGAAGGGAAAGCCAGCACTCCCTCCAGGCATGTTTCAGAAGGAGGACTTGTACTGCAAACGCAGATGCAGGCAGGTGCAGTATATCTCTGACATCTTCTGGAAGCGCTGGTCCAGAGAGTACTTGCCCCTCCTACAAGAGAGGCAGAAGTGGCTCGAAAAGAAGAGAAATGTGAAAGAGGGAGACGTGGTCCTCATCGTGGATGAGAGGGCTCCTAGAGGGTCCTGGTTGATGGGAAGGGTGGAGAAGACGATCCCTGACGCCCTGGGGTTTGTCCGTCGAGTCCTCGTCAAAACCAAGACCAACACCCTTGAGAGACCCATAGACAAGTTGTGCCTTCTGCTCGAGATGGAAGAATCTCGGGGGCAATAATGGACATTATCATTATTAGCTAGGAATTTCTTATTTTCTATATATCTTGCGGGCCTCTCCTAGATTAGTTTAAGTTGTTTATGTTGTTTAGTAATGCTAAGGGCATTATAGTATAGAAAATGACTTTTTAGTTTGTTATGTAGTAATTGTCATCCCCATGATGAGCAATTAGGGGCCGGAAATGTTGCTGCCATTTTCCATATCTTAGTTTAAATTAATATTTTGACATAACATTATTTAGGTTTGCATGTTGTATTTGCTTACTATAGCATAATTATAATTTTTAGGATTACATTTCTGTAATTATAGTTTGCATTTTATTTATGCATGTGTAATGTGCATGCACTGCACTGATCAGAATGCAGGTTAACAGAGATGCATGGGAGAAAGGCCGGGGCGGAGCTATTACGTATGAGCTTGCGCACATCAGAAATGTGAATGCAGTGTATTTTGTGAGAATTCTTCAGTAAAGGACGGTGCGAACACACTGTTTTCTACCGTCGTTAACCATAAACACGCGTATGAGACTCGTTCTTTCCGTCCAAGAGTGGTTAAATGTATGAATAAGTCAGGAACATTTTATTGGGAACTTTAGCCACTACACTCAGTCTCAGCCACAGTTCATATGTCGTGCTGTACAATATCTGCAAATATGAATGAGAACAAAATAAACTGGAAAATTCAAATATTTTCTGTCCTGTGAAATATTGAGGCTGTTTTATGGAGGTTACATTTTAAGAATATTTAATAACTGAAGACAAACTGTGACTTAATCTGACCTGAGCGTTTCCAGTGTACAATGTGGACTCTCTGCTGCAGCAAACAGCAGCTTCAGTCCTTCAGTCCTGAGGTTGTTGTTGCTCAGGTCCAAATCTCTCAGTCGAGAGGACTGGGAGCTGACAACTGAGGACAGAGCTTGAAAACTTTTCTGTGAGAGGTTACAACCACTCAATCTGGGGAGACAAGAGTAAGGAAACCAGTATGTAGTTTTTTATTTATCTCTCCTATTAAAAGAAAGCAGATCACTTATTGATTTTGAATGATCCTACTTACAAAGCTTTCTTGGAGGCTTTGACCACTGGCAGGAGCTTCAGAAGGGCCTCCTCCGAAGCGGAATATTTCTTCAGGTTGAACTCATCCAGATCTTTCTCTGATGACAGAAGGATGAAGACCAGAGCTGACCATTGAGCCGGAGAGAGATAATATCTGGAGAGACTCCCTGAACTCAGGTACTGTTGGATCTGCTCCACGAGAGATCGATCACTCAGTTCATTCAGACAGTGGAACAGATTGATGCCTTGCTCTGCAGATGGAGCCTCTTCGAGCTTCTTCTTGATGTAGTCAACTGTTCCCTGATTGGCTTTTGAGCTATCATCTGTCTCTGCCAGTAGGCCTTTCAGGAGAGTCTGATTGGTCTTCAGTGAAAGACCCAGGAGAAAGCGGAGAAACAAGTCCAGGTGTCCATTTGGACTCTGTAAGGCCTTGTTCACAGCACTCTGGTAGAAATGTGTCGCTGCAGATTCATTAGTTGGATGTTCATCTGACAGCAGATTGTCACCAGAGTTGACAAATTTGAGATGGACGTGAAGAGCCGCCAGAAACTCTTGAAAACTCACATGGACAAAGCAGAACACTGTGTCATGGTACAGGCCTCTCTCTTCTTTAAAGATCTGTGTGAACACTCCTGAGTACAATGAGGCATCTTTGATATTGATGCGACAGTCTTTCAGGTCTGATTCATAGAAGATCAGGTTGCCTTTCTCCAGCTGCTCAAAAGCCAGTTTTCCCAGTGACACAACCATCTTCTTGTTCTCTGAAGTCCAGTGTGGATCTGTCTCAGCTCCTCCATCATACTTGGCATTCTTCCGTTTGGACTGAACCACCAGGAAGTGGATGTACATGTCAGTCAGGGTCTTTGGCAGCTCTCCTCCTTCTCTGGTCTTCAACACATCCTCCAGAACTGTAGCAGTGATCCTGCAGAAGACTGGGATGTGGCACATGATGTGGAGGCTTTGTGATGCCTTGATGTGGGAGATGATTCTGCTGGCCTGCTCCTCATCTCTGAATCTCTTCCTGAAGTACTCCTCCTTCTGTGGGTCGGTGAACCCTCTGACCTCTGTCACCATGTCAACATACTCAGGAGGGATCTGAGTGGCTGCTGCAGGTCGTGTGGTTATCCAGAGGCGAGCAGAGGGAAGCAGTTTCCCCCTGATGAGATTTGTCAGCAGAACATCTACTGAGGTGCGCTTCCTAGCATCACTGAGGATCTCATTCTTACGGAAGTCCAGAGGAAGTCGACACTCATCCAGACCGTCGTAAGATAAACAAAACCTGAAACTCTTCAAACCTTGTGATTCCTGCTTCTTTGGTTTCAGTGACGAAGTGATGAATGAGTTCCACCAAACTGTACTTTTTGTTTTTCAAAACATTCAACTCTCTGAAGGTGAACAGAAATATGAATTCTATGTCTTGGTTGGTTTTGCCTTCAGCCCAGTCCAGAGTGAACTTATGTGTTAAGACTGTTTTCCCGATGCCAGCAACTCCCTTTGTGATCACTGTTCTGATTGGCCACTCTCTTTCAGGTGAGGGTTTGAACATGTCTTCTTGTCTGATTGTTGTTTCCGGTGTGCCAGTGTTCCTGGATGCTGTTTGAATCTGTCTGACCTCATGTTCAGCGCTCACTTCTTCAGTTCCGCCTGCTGTGAGGTAGAGCTCTGTGTAGATCTGGTTCAGACTGGTTTGATGTCCTGCTTTAGGGATCCCCTCAAAAAAACTGTGGAACTTCCTCTTCAGGGTACTTTTGAGTTTACCCTGACAAACACCAACATTACTTTCTGAATGAACACACAACACAGAAGATCGATAAGTGATTGGTATAGAATATATGAAAATGTAATTCATATAAAGAATGTATATATAAACATATTTTTCCTTTATCCCCAAAGAGATAAATGCCTCATTCATCCAGCTTGTTAAATATTTGGAAAAATCCTCTTACTGCTCTGCAGACAGTCAGCCAGCTCCTCCTGCTTCATTTTCCTCAGGAAGTGCAATGTGATCTTCAAAAACGCCTCTCTGCTGCTCCTCCTCTGCTCTTCCTCTCTACCATCCAACACCTCCTCATCCTCCCTCTGACTCTCTAAACTCTCTGTGTTATCTGAACTCAGAACCTTCTGGATCTTCTTCAGCTCATTCTTCACATATGTGACAATGGTCTCCTCCAGCAGCTGGAAATGAGCGTTACATAAAGAGCACAGTCAAACTAAAATCATGAAACTAAACATTATATTCATGTTGAACAGACTGTAAATCCACTAATCTTCAATGTGCGGCAGGGAGATCTGTGTGAATAGATGTAAAAGTTGTACAGACCATAAATACTGAGTCCAGGTGTGTTTGATGCTGCTGGGCAGAATGACCACTGGGAACCTCTGAGCTCTCCTGGTCGACTCTGTGGAGAAATCATGAACAACTAGCTCACATTATGTCTGTCCATACAGAGACAAACACAGGTAGATCCTTTGAGCCAAAGAGAAATTACAACATTGAGTCAGAGAATTTTCCCTGATGTGTTGGTCATTTTGTTGATTCCACTGTGTATCAACAGTCCAACCTGCACTTTTGTCTGAAGCAAAACACATGACAAAAACAAAATGCCATACCAGCGAGCTGACCTGAATTTTTTTATTCGCAATTTCCTCTCCATTGAAGAGAGACGAAAGCAGGTGTTTTGGATTAAGAGCAGCAGACTTTGAGACATTTTTTCTACCATTCAACCTGATCAACTGGACCCGCCCCATGAGGAAGCGAGTCAGAGCTAGAGCCATTCTAATAAGCTTTCTAATCCAGCTTGGTTTACGGCTGCTCCTGGCTAATGTCTGGTCAGAAACAGAATCAGAGACTGTTGTGCCCACAGAGACCTGTCTCCACCACAAACCTGCTGTTGCACTTGACGGGCGGAACGTGTTCTGAGCCGACAGAGCACAGGACTACAGCTGGACGAGGAGAGGTGGACTCTGTGTTTATAACATCGATGCTCGGTGCTCACACACTGTCAAAGTTCATGGACAGTGTTTCCCAGATGTTGAACTTTTGATATGAAGATGCCGAGCACTTTATCATCACCACGTTCACTGGATCAAAGATGTATTATGCGTTCATGTACAATTTGTGTAGCATGAGGGAGTTTACAGACTTTTAATTTATTACACAACCCTGTGTTGTGTTATAATGAATAAAGTACCTTGTACCTTGTTTATGACAGGCTGTTTATGAGCCAGGGCCTATTTGTTATGTGCTTATTGTTGGTTTGCCTTTAATTCATACACCTGAGACAATCAAACCTTCCCATTATATTTTTGTTATCAGTTAGTGCTCACCTTTGATCAACAGAGTGCTGTCCATCGTTAAAGGATTTATGACGTTTCATAAACCTGCCACTCCTTGTTGACACACTGCTGGGTTCAGGTGTTTCCAGCTTCCTCCTGATAGAAACACAAAAACAGGTTTTAATCTGAACTGCACACAGAACAAGTAGTTAAACTGAGCAGCTTTCAGATTTGAGAATAAGGGAAGAAGAACAATGCTTAAAATAAACAAGCAGGTTTTAAAAAACTTATCTGGATTAATGACAAATAAAAAACAAATCAGTAATATTTTTTACTTCATGAGCAGCTTACCTCTTCGCAGCAGAGGATTGTTGTCCTTGTTTAAAATAGATATCACGATCAACTGACCAGTCACTCTTTAAGGACACACAGCTGGGTTCAGGCTCAGCTTCAGGCTCAGCTTTAGCAGAATCTGGTCTCTCATAGAGTCTGTTAGACAGAGAGGAAGACCATCAGGGATAGAAATTAACCATTTAGCCCTCAGACACAGAAGCTGCTTCACCCACACATCGAAAATTATAAGTGAATAAACAAATAACGCAAAAATACAATTGCAATATAAAATGACAGCACAATAAGAGATAAACTTTACTGAATTAAAATAAAAGAAGAAAACAGAGGATGAGACCTGTGAAATAGCTTCCCTAAAAAGGTAAGAACAATGCTGAAATTAAACATACAGCTTACAAAAAAAAAAAAGAAAACTTATCTGGATAAATACCAGCTAAAACATGACTCAGTTATATGTTAATGTTATCAGCAGCTTACCCCTTTGCAACAGAAGATTGTTGTCCTCGTTTAAAATAGATGTCACGATCAACTGACCAGTCACTCTTTAAGGACACACAGCTGGGTTCAGGCTCAGATTCAGGCTCAGCTTTAGGTTTAGCAGAAACTGGTCTCTTACGGATCCTGTTAGACAGAGAGGAAGACCAGCATTAGTCTAAACATAAATATAAACTTAATATGGGGATACATGTGAAATTGAAGTCAAGAGATGAAGACTTGGAAACTTGGCAGCTGTCAGATGTGAGAATATAAATGTGTGTTCGTACAGTAAGTTTGGTAAAGTTTCTTGCATGAAGCACTTTTAACACAACACAACGCACACAGAGCTTTGAGTGTGAATACTGATGATGGAGTGCTTTAAGTTCTGAGCTCTGACATGGAAAAGAGTCGTGGACAGTTGGAGACCCTGATCTCACCTCTGAGCTCTGGTGTGGCTGAGGGGCTCCACCCTCTCTTCCTCCTCTCTGTCCTCACTCTCATCCATGCTGCTGATCTCACACCCGCGTCAGCTCGCACACTTTAATCTGGAGAGGAAACACAAACGCTTCATCATGAACTGAGATCATCCTTTGCATCATTTCTCCTTTAAAACTATCAGCTGCTCCTCCAGTTACTGGCTGTTATTGTCTGTTTCAGGTCAGTGTGAGGAGGAGGAATCTGCCTTCAGCTGCTGTACTTCCCAATCAATCCACTAGATGGCGTCATGACACAGCAGACACACCATGCATGGAGGACCACTTACATTCAGTGACACAGCAGCAGTAACTGAGGTAAGATAATGTGAGTTAGTCTCACTGTCACAAAATTACTTGATGCAACAAGCTACAGCTTTTATTTCACACCAGCAGCTGAGATTAAGACTCCAGTGTAATAACAATCAATCATTTCCCATCATTGACAATAAAAACATCTTTCATAAAAACATTATTTGTTAGAAAATGAATAATGTCTTTTTATGGTTTCCTGTGATAGACTCTAACTACAGCCATTTATTATAGGTTTAAATTAGGGTCGACAGATATGACTTTGTTAGGATTGATACCGATTATTAGAAATCAAGTCGACCGAAAACTGATATTTGGGACATTTGTAGTAAAAATGAAACTCTTTGTGGCAAAATTTCAAAACAACCAGGGATGAAATAAATTTAAGTGCTGTTACTTAAGTACAGTTTTGAGGTACAGTTTACTTGAATATTTCCATTTTCTGCTACTTAATACTTCCTTTCCACTACATTTAATTGTTTACTAGTTACTTAACAGATTCAAATTATTCAGTGTTCAGTTTAACTGTGACGTGTTACCAATCAGACAGGGTTGTGTGCAGGAAATCTCAGATACCGATAATCAGAAAATGCTGAATATCAGCCCCTTGTTTAAATACAGACACTTTAACTGGTATTTTTCTAATTATTACACTCAAATGAACTGTTGAGATAATTTAACTAGTCAGGTCAGCTGAATATGCAAAGATATTAACATATGTGAATAATTATGGCTGCAACTAACGATAATTTTCTCGATTTATCAACAAGTTGTTTGCATGGATGCAGGAATTCAATTTAAACGAGGCTATAACTAATGCTGAATTTACAAGAACGACCAAATAATTAAGAATATGTCATTGACAGCGTTTCACAAAGTTTAGAAAGCTTCTCCTAAATCAACAGCTCACAAAATTGAGTGATTTTATAAGGGAGTCTGGGGGATTTCTCTCCCTCTTCATCTCATGTGGCTGCTCTGACCTGGTGTTTACCGCCTGCTGTCGGGCAAAACGTTCTCAAAATGTACATTTTTATTAACAACCAGATTCGTTATCCTGGACATTCAAATTAATATAAAAAAAAACATGAATGTCTGGCAACATTTACTATGATGTCATTCTACAGACTGACCTCTTCAGCACAAACTGTGAAACTGTCAGTCAGTGTTTCTCGCAGCCCAGGATGACTTCTTTAAATGTCTTGTTCTGTCCACAACCCAAAGAAACCAGAAAATGTTCTCTTTTTTCATAACACTCAAAATAGTTGGCGCTTAATTTAAAAGTAAATGATGAATCATCAATCAGCTTTACTGGAGTAGAAGTCAAAGTCCAACATTCAACATCCTACATAAAAGTAAACTTCAGATAAAAATCAGCTTCATATGGTTAAAGTATCAGAAGTCACTGAACTCATTTAACAGTAAAACGACTTCTTTTATTGAGAGTAAGAGTACCTGAAAAGTACTTACATAGGTTCCAGTATTTGAGTAGAAGTAGTTGCTGTCTTCTCCTGATGAATAATACGATCCAGAATATAGATCCATATAATAACTGATATAAACTCTCAATGAAACACTGAACTTTGATCTGGATCAGCCTCCTTCATGTCGTTATCGTCTGCAGCTGTTAATCATTATGTGGGCCCATTACTGATACAGAAACTGATTTAACTGTCGGAGAGCTCTGAGTTCTTGAACCTGTACAAAGCTGCAACTCCCACACTGAGTCCACATCAGTCCTGTTGTATACACACTGTATGATGATGGACATTCACCGGCTCTAACAGCTGGATAATGCTGGACATTCACCGGCTGCTAACAGCTGGATAATGTTGGACATTCACCGGCTCTAACAGCTGGATAATGATGGACATTCACCGACTCTAACAGCTGGATTCCCTGATTCAGGCAGGGAAAGCTGCCTTCAGTCGTCAGTAAGAATCACAGTATAACCGACGGAGTTCAACAACCGAGGATCGACTGACTGTAACTCTACCGTTTACAACTCTCAATTATAAAATGGCAGAGAGCCGTCGTTCTGTCTCATTAACTGTTATCAAAGTTGTTAACGAGCGAGCGACGGAGAAGTTCTGCTGTTTTGCTGCAACAAGCTAACAGAAGTTAACACTCACGAGATGAACAAAGAGCTTTCAAAGTGTTCAACAGTGTAAATATGTCGTCTACATTACCTTCACACGGAGAAATGAACTGCGCCACCACCGAACAGTAAAGTGAAAGTAAAGATAAGAGTCAGGCAGAGACAGAGCGGAGAGACGGTCACAGTCCAGGACGACCGACAAGAGGCAGAGTCCAAACACATCAGTACTATTCTTTTATTGTCCCACAAACGGGGAAATTTGTCTGCCACAGCAGCCAAAGGACAGAATATTACAGAAAAAAACCAAAACAATCAAAATAGTAAAAAATAAACAATGTAATTAAAAAGGTAAGAAATAGAATAGATTTGTATATACATATAAACATGATATTGTACAAAATGAACAGTGTGGCAGTTAATTTTTATTTACAAATACAAATAACAGATATTAAAAAATTGACCAGATAGTGTAAACCAGACATGAGTTTTGTATAGTCTTATTGCAGAGTGCACAGTGAGGTCTACTGGGAGCAGTGCTGGTTGTACAGTCTGACAGCAGCAGGAAGGAAGGACCTTCCATACCTCTCCTTCACACAGGGTGAGTCAGTCTCTCACTGAAGGAGCTGCCCAGTGCTGTGATAGTGACCTGCAGGGGGCGGGACTCCTTCACCAGCAGCGATGTCAGCTTGTCCATCATCCTGCTCTCTCCCACCACCTGCACTGGGTCAAGAGGGCATCCCAGGATGGAGCTGGCCTTCTTGATAAGTTTATCAAGTCTCCTCCTTCCTGCTGCCGAGATGCTGCTGCTCCAGCAGACTACTCCATAGAAAATAGCTGATGCCACCACAGAGTCATAGAAAGAAGTCGGGAGTGCCCTCTGCACTCCAAAGGACCTGAGCTTCCTCAGCAGATGCAGTCTGCTCTGACCTTTCTTGTATGTCACTGCAGTGTGATCAGTCCAGTCCAGTTTATTGTTCAGGTAAACTCCCAGGTACTTGTAAGATGTCACCATCTCAATGTCTGTTCCCAGGATGTTCACCTGTGAGCAGGGTTGTCTGTGCCTGCGGAAATCCACCACCAGCTCTTTGGTCTTCCCGGCGTTGAGCTGGAGGTGGTTCCACTGGCACCAGTCCACAAAGTCCTGAATAAGTTGTCTGTAGGCTTTGTCGTCCCGTCCCTGATGAGGCCGACAATAGAAGAGTCGTCAGAGAACTTTTGTAGATGGCTGTGGGGTGATTTGTGGGAGAAGTCTGCGGTGTACAGGGTGAACAGGAAAGGGGCCAGGACTGTTCCCTGTGGGGCCCCTGTACTGCAGATTACTGTGTCCGACATGTAGTCCTGAGTCCTCACATACTGTGGCCAGTTGGTGAGGTAATCAAGGATCCAGGATGTGAGGTCTTGGTTCACCCCTGCAAGCTCCAGCTTGTCCCCCAAAACTGCAGGCTGAATGGTGTTGGAAACACTGGAGAAATCAAAGAACATGATCCTCACAGTGCTTCCAGGCTTCTCCAGGTGGGACAGTGATCTGTCCAGGAGGAAGACGATGGCGTCGTCCATTCCGATGCCAGGCTGCAGTGGGTTCATAAAAGGACCCACAAGAGGGCGGAGATGGACAAGGACCAGCCACTCCAGGGTCTTCATCAGATGTGAAGTGAGAGCAACTGGTGTGTAGCTGTTGAAGTCTTTTGGGTGAGAGATCTTTGGTACTGGTACCACGCAGGAGGTTTTCCACAGCAGTGGCACTTTTTCCAGCTTCAGGCTCATGTTGAAGATGTACTCCACAATCCTGCACAGCTGGTCTGCACAGGACTTGAGGAGCCTGGAGCTGATCCTGTCTGGACCCTTAGCCTTCTTCACCTTCATCTTCCTCAACTGATATCTCACCTGGAGGGTGGAGAGGGACAGATTCGGAGCAGGGGGGCTGAGTGTCGGGGGGGGGGGGGGGGGGGGTCAGTAAACAGAGAATGTGGCAGTAAACAAGGCGGGAGGAAGAGATGGTGGGGGGCAGCAGAGATGACTGGGCCAGGGGAGGGGTGGGTGTAGTGTAACTGCAGCACCACCTGGTGGATGAGACACGACACAACACTGATCCACAGGTCACAACAGTGGAGACAGACTGACCACAGGAGCAAACTGACCTAACAGTACACATGATTTATGACATGCCCCCCCCCCTTAAAATATAGAATAAGTAACAACAACAATATGAAATAACAACATAATAACAAACAATATAATATTAAAATAATATTGATAATGTAACAATAATAATAATATTTATTATTTTATTTTCACACACATACGGTTTGATAAAATCAGATGATTAAAAAACAATATTAGATTTGTCAGTAGCAGTCAAAAGTGTACGTGACTTAATCAATCGACAGTGATCCAGAAAAACTTTAAAAATATAATGAATAATGCAAAGAAAATGGAAAAAATATACACATGTACATGTAGTAACAACAACAATAACAATACTAATAATGATAATGATCATAATAATCCAGAGGCCCTTTGAAAGCTAGGGCAATAAATCGCCATTACCTAAAAAGATAGTTGCACTGAAACTTTGCCAACGAGCCAGTTTCTGTATTTATAAGCAGTATTAATAACATTTAATTAAATGTTAATAACGCGCCACTGTGTAGTTGTAAGCAGCTATAAGGTGTTTATTAAGTGTAATTTTTCCTCTGACAACACATGTCTTTCATTATGTGTTCACAGGCGCCTCCACTTATGGAGGAGTCTTGTTGTTGACATCTACATTAAAGGAGCACTGTGTAGTTTTGGAGAAGAATTTGATATTTACAATATTAATGAGGTAATAACACAAACTCAAATTTTTTTTCACATTTTTATTAATTTTTTGATCTAAACTTTGCTCTTTCTGTCTGAATTGATCTGATTTTTTAATGTTTGACCTTTGACATGGATGGATGGATGGATCCACTTGAAGGGGTTGGGGAGGAGAAAATGGTCGTTTCCACTTCCTTATTCTTTTTTAAAATCATGTGAATTGTCCTCCTGAACTAGCGACTCTTTAGATGGAATTGAGGAGTAATGATGGATTAAAAAATGAGATCTTGCTGGTTGTACTCATGGTGCTTTTCCATCGTCATCTTTGGCCTCGCTGAGTCAAACTGATTTGCTTTTACAATTCTGGTTTCAATATGCAGAGCTGAGCCCGGGCAGCACCTGAGATGGACCCTCTCTGGAGTGGTTCCATTTTGTAGTTTGTAATTTAATCTGAAATATCTGAAATAGTGAATGAAGGTTTACTTAGTGTTTAACAGAGCTTTTCACTCAAGGACATTCACTTTCGTTATGTTGTTCTTTCTGGGAAACTTTTTGAAAACCATTGAACCATTAAAAACATTAAAAAAAAAGTTTTCTTCCATGTTACAGAGGTCACTTTAATATTTCATTAAAATACAGAGAATACAAAGTGACTTTGATCAGTTTAACAGCTGAACAGCTCTGCTTTAATAGCAAGAACCTGAATCTCAGGCTCTCCACAATAGTTTGCTATTTTATTTTACAAAGTGTGTCGTAGTGTTTAAACCACCAGCAGCACCTGAGAGTTCTGCTTCATCATCTTGTGTCTCAGTCCTGATGTCTTTCTTCTGTATGTTGGAGGGGTGGGAGGCCTTTTACATGTCTGTGCCCAGAAGCCTACAGTGTCTGAATCCGCCAGACAATTAGAAGTGAAGGTGGTCAGAATAAGAGTGGTGGTTTACACAGCTGGTCATAATCTCCCCATGTTACAGGCCTAGAACCACAAGATTCGTCAGTTTTTGTGTTCTCGAAAAACTAAAGGACACATTTCTATTGACTACATTTTAATGCTACTTTTTAAATGTGTGAACACAGAGGTATAATCAGCACCATATTGATATGCAGCGGGACACCACAGCTGTTTTTTTTCTTGAGATGCACAACATTCAGAAACAAGAACTTTGAGGGCAGTGGTGGGAAGATTAGTGGCTGTACAGAAACATGTGAGCCTCCAACAGACTGAGACCACCATAGGAAGTCAGATTATTTTCCTGTCCTTCAAGAATAACTCTTTCAGTTGTGTCTTCAATCATTTGGAGAGGTAAAGCCTGACAAAGTATTTCCCTGTGATGTGGCTCTACACATACAGAGTCTGCTGCACTTCTTTATACTAAATAATTTCAAGGTGTCTCCAGAATATTTCATCCACCTGACTGAAGCTGGCCTTTAGCACAGTTTGGACAAATCTGTTTTCTCATGTCGCCTTCTTGTTTATTACACACAGAACATTTTGCCTGTGATACAGATGAACAATATAAATTTCACACTCACTCAAAAAAACGGCTTTTATTTTCTTTATTGGCACCAATGACATATAAAAAATTATAATATAAAAGAATTACACAAAAGAATAAGATTGGTCAGTAATGAAAACCATCATTAGTTTCAGTGCTTCACAAATACAAAATTACTCCACCTCAACCAACCACCACTGTAAAATTCTGAGTGCATAAAATCTCATGATTTGACATGTAATCATACATCACCGTGTATTATTCTTAATTGAGTGCTTTCACGTTATTAAAGCTTAGTTACAATTCAGTCTTTATATCATGGTATTAGTCATAACTTCTCTTTTTATACATAACATATTTTGTGAGGTGCCCTCTGGTGGTGAAAACATAAACTGCATGATGTCATTAACACAAATCACATTTAAATGTTTCTGAATGATAAAATATCCAAATATCATGAGACATCACTGTGATTGTTGGTGACCAACAGTGACGTCCAATACAAACATTAATGCTTCATATTAAACTGGACAGGTAAACTGACTCCCAGAGAACTGACAACAATACGGATATTCACACTGACATTATTACAAAAGATTTCAGCATTAATGTTTAGTAATCTGGTGATTACACTCTATACGTGACACAGGCATTATTAAACTGCTGTAAATACTGCTGTCAATAGTTAGCTTATAGTACAGACCTACTCAGCTATTGGCTTGTGGGCCACATGTAATATATCTTCATTAAAAAAGAATTGCATTGTTTTAACACATTTTAATTATAAGCTGTACGGGTCACACATATGGAATGTAAGAGTTGGCCCCTTGGCACTTCTTTCAAATCTGGCTCTTAAAAAACAGAAGTTGAAGATAGGCCTGTTACAGTACTTCACTGACTGATACGTGGAGGAGTTACTGACCCCCGGTGGTCAGACTGAGTCAGTGCAACACTACTTGACACTGAAACGTGTCAAACATCATCAGAACTTATTAGGGATCAATACTAATCATTATTGATTATATTATAAAAAGAGGAGTGCTGCAGTTACTCCCTCTGTCATCTATTATTCTTCTACATATAAACTGATGTCAGCAGAGGCATCTCAGCTGCAATAATATCAAGCTAATTGAGTGTAGATGTGAGTAAGTATTATTTTGCTAAAACATTGCTTTCTGATATGAAAGAAAACTGAAAAAGATCACTGCCCTGCTGTGGTCACAGTGAGTAACTGCAACAAACTAAATGTAATCAACATAATCAACATCAGAACAGGCAAATCAGGAGATACACTGTAAAAAAAAAAAAAAGACATGAATTGTAAAACTTCTATCCAGAAGGTCACAATTTAAAGAGTGAAAGACACAATGACAACACAAGGATGCACTGTTAAAATGATGACTAAGGAAAGTGTTATAGGATAATAAGAATGTATGCTAAAAAATGTCAAATATAAACCAAAGACAATAATTAGTACAAAAAAATCAACATCACACAGCTGATTATTTAAAGAAGTGACAAATTAAGGCAATAGATGATAAAATCAGACACTAACTCACCACAACTATGCTGCTATAATTAAAAGTCCCTGTTCATGTAATGTTACTAAGGCGTCCTGCATAATTCAGCAGAGTTAGTGTGGCTCGGTGAAATGACCCTAAAATATTGTCACTATTAAATCTCCTCAAATTCACTTTGCTTGGACTGGGCGACAAAATGAAATATCAGAATATTTTTACCAGATACCTCTGTCGATATTGTGACAATATTGTAGGGATGACTATTAGTACTTTCACAGAATATTAACACTCGGTAAGGTGAATACAATGATTAAATGGGTAAAGACAAATATTAGAACAAGTAGAACAGTGTGGTAAGTTTTCAGCCTTTAAAACCAGGAAAACACACCAATTATGCAATATCACAATGTAATGATACAAAATGTAAGATGATTTATTGTTTGAAATCACAATAAGATTTTGATGTACTTTCAATGAGCCCTACTACTTACTATGGTTAAATGTTAGAAGTGGAGACTCGCTAGCTAGTTGTCTGTAGTGATGGTTAGGGGTTAGGGTTAGGGACAGCGAGTGTCAATCAAAGAACTGCAGTATAATTATTGACAGTCATACGATGCAAAATAAAACTTGATTTATCAAACTGTGTATTTTGGTGAGGAAAGTTTGCAGTGGAGAAAGCCTAACAGAGCAAACAACCAATTGTGGCTGAGCTCATTATCTTTATTCGCCAACATAGATTTTTACTTTTCGTGGCAGGAGTCAATTTTGGATCTTGAAAAGAGCTAACTTGAACTTTGTGTGATCCTGGACGGACTCAACTGATCTGTTCAGCAGAGACTGTTTCTCCAACAGGAGGAGACTCTCCATCCTACAGAGAACACAGAGACACTGAAGAACCAATCTTGGACCAGAACCCAAACCCAAACCCAGGATGAAGAGGTTCAGTGAAAGTGGTTGTGAAGGTGTAGAGGTGGACCAGTTTGTCAGAGGAGACTTTATAGAAGGACAGAATGCCAGCAGGATGGTCCACATACACTGCCACTCTGTTGCAGACAGGGGCCGGGGGCGGGAGGAGGAGGAGATGGATATCCTTCTGTTATTGTGACAGACGGTGTAAGAACCGTCAGAGCAGATCAGACTCCAGGACTGATTATTCTCTCCAAACCTGCTGTCAGCTGTGCTTCCTCTCCTTCCCATTCCTCTGTAGGACACCGATATAAAAGCTCCTCCTCTCCACTCAACCTCCCAGTAACAGCGACCGGTCAGACCATTGCTACACAGCAGCTGCCTCCAGTAGTCGAATCTGTCTGGATGATCGGGATATGACTGATCCTCCTCCACATATGTCACCTTCCTGTTGTTGTCAGACAGTTGGATCTGCTTGTGTACAGTGTTTGTGTCGACTGTGAGTTCACAGGAATCTGATGGGGAGAATAAGTCACAATACAGCAGCAGTTATTAATCATTATCTGTTCATTTATTGACAGTTTGATGATGACTCGTGATGTCAGAGATTTGAATGAGTGATGTCACAGTTTGAAGAAGGTTGAATGTGTGCTGCTTTGCTTTTCAAAAATTACATTGAAAACACACTTACACTTCCTCAGACCTGGCCTCAACCACTGTTCTCCAGCAGGCTCCACCCTAAAAGAAGGAAGGTGGGGGTCAGAGTAGCACATCTTCTTTCAGCATACAAACCAGCATGGTTTAGGTGTGACAACAAGCGAAACGCGACTGTTTGTTTGAAAACAGCAATGGTGGCTTCTGAGGATGTTAGCGTGCTTGCTATGTATAGCATCGGTTTCATCAGAACTAGAGAGTTTCTTTCATTGAACAAAGAGCAAAGAATGACACTGATCAGACTGATTATCTGGGGCTTCAGCTGGCCTCTTTATACCTGAGAATGTTTGGATTATCCAGCAAAATAGAAAGCTGCTTCCCTCCTGAGTCTCCTGGATGATTGTAACTCAGGTCCAGATGTTTCAGATGAGAGGCATTGGAGCTCAGAGCTGAGGCCAGAGAAGAACAGCCTTCCTCTGTGATCAGACAGCCAGACAGCCTGCAGGGACACAAAACAACACACATCAGATCATCCCTGTGGTATAAGTGACTTTTGTGATATATTTCTAATATATTTTGTTGAGTCGTGTCCTTTTTATTATGCCAAATGTATACAGCAATGTTCAAACCAGAGAAATCCACGTTTACTCAAGATAACGGTGTGTTACATCAGTCGGAAGAATATCTGGGAGCGAGGAAGGATGTTACAAAATATAATACAAAACGAATAAAACTAGAGAACTATCTTGTCTGTGTTTTTTGCCTGAATCATGTCAGATTTTAATCAGCAATGGTGGTTTCATATTGTGTTCACCGCCAATGAAGCAAATTTGACCACAGGATTATTGTACCTTATATTCCCCAAACTGCCTGATTTCATGACTGTGCATTAGCCGTAAGATACACTCAGAGTTTGTCTGTGTCTGAATTCAGGTCAACCTCTGACTAAACTCAGCACTCAGCAGGGACTCCGGTTCTCTCACATACACTGTCTCAGTATAGGCTAAGTGGAAACACAAGTATAGGTAATGATAGATATTACAAATCATTATTTTGTGTTGCTTCTTGTTTTACTTTCAAAATGACTTATTAGGGGAAAGTGATCCACATTGATTGACATTTCCAAAATGCAACAGAGGACTTAAATAATAGATAATTAATAAAATACTATTGAGTCAAATGCAAAAAGAAGAGAAAATGGAAAAACAGTTTAAGCGTCCATAAACTACTGCCAAAGTTTGGTAATGTAATTTGAAATGAATCATAAAAGCAGATAAAAACCTGCACAGGTTGGCTGTTTTTCCAATAATGTAAATCAGATTCTTAATGGTCATCAGTTGAATAGGTTAATCAATACTGACCTGAGAATTTCCAGTTTAAGTTGTGGACTATTTAGCCCAGCAGACAGCTGCTTCACTCCTGAATCCTGCAGGTCATTGTTACTTAAGTCCAGCTCTCTCAGACTAGAGGACTGGGAAGTGAGAGCCGAGGACAAAGCCTCACAGCTTCCCTCAGACAGGCTACACAGACTCAGACTGAAAAAAAAGAAAAAGAAAGACACAGAACATTTTAAAATATTGAGTCTGGACATTATATGACAAATCTCTTCCCAGCACAAAATCCTATTGAAATCACGATTATTTAAACAATTATTTTTGAGTTTGGAAACATGATGCATTTATTAGCATTTCTCTCCAAAAAACCCCACTTTGTTTGTGTTTTATTTTGAAAAGTGACCGTATGTTATGTTGTTGTTTTGGTGCGTGACTTCCTGTCTGCTATGTGCTAAACTTGGCATATTGCTACGTCGTGGCTTCGAGCTGCCAGAAATAGAAGTCTGTAACTCCTCTGGAGGGCTCTGGACTGCCGGAGCTGGGACGGAGCAGATACGCAGTGCAGCGGACCTGGTGGAAGTTAACACAGACTAGAGTGAAAACCTATCAGGTCCGCTGCCGTGGCCGAGCAGTAACATAGCGGACACGTATCCAGTCAGCATGGCCGTGTTGAATGCTTTGGGGAAGGGACTGAATTGCGCATGCGCGTCTCTTTCAGAAAATTTTTAGGCCTACTGTACAACAAAAAATGCCAAATAAATAAATTCAACTCGATTATATTAGTTTGGAGGTCGTTTGACCCAAAAATTGAAATCACGATTAAAATTCGATTAATTGCACAGCCCTACTGTATGCTGATCTGACCTGAGTTTTTTAATTTTACAATGTGGATTCTTCAGTCCAGCCGACAGAAGCTTCACTCCCGAATCCTGCAGGTCGTTGTTGCTCAGGTCCAGCTTTCTTAGACTGGAGGACTTGGAGCTGAGAACTGAGGACAGGACATCAGTGCTTCTCTCTGAGAGGTTACAGCCAGTCAGTCTAAAGAGGAAATAATGAACAAGAAGACACATAACATTTGTGTTTAACATGTTGGGTCTAGACTCTAGCGCATATAATCTCTTCTCAACACATGTTAAAATCCTTCCAGCTTTACTCCAAACAAGTTGAAGACATGACAATTAATCATTCCTTCATCTGAAACAAACAGACATCCAGCAATAAAAGTCAAATGTTAACAAAACATAAATGAGATTCTCAGTCTCAGCCACAGTTCATATGTCGTGCTGTACAATATCTGCAAATATGAATGAGAACAAAATAAACTGGAAAATTCAAATATTTTCTGTCCTGTGAAATATTGAGGCATTTTAGGAATATATTTAATAACTGAAGACAAACTGTGACTTAATCTGACCTGAGCGTTTCCAGTGTACAATGTGGACTCTCTGCTGCAGCAAACAGCAGCTTCAGTCCTTCAGTCCTGAGGTTGTTGTTGCTCAGGTCCAAATCTCTCAGTCGAGAGGACTGGGAGCTGACAACTGAGGACAGAGCTTGAAAACTTTTCTGTGAGAGGTTACAACCACTCAATCTGGGGAGACAAGAGTAAGGAAACCAGTATGTAGTTTTTTATTTATCTCTCCTATTAAAAGAAAGCAGATCACTTATTGATTTTGAATGATCCTACTTACAAAGCTTTCTTGGAGGCTTTGACCACTGGCAGGAGCTTCAGAAGGGCCTCCTCCGAAGCGGAATATTTCTTCAGGTTGAACTCATCCAGATCTTTCTCTGATGACAGAAGGATGAAGACCAGAGCTGACCATTGAGCCGGAGAGAGATAATATCTGGAGAGACTCCCTGAACTCAGGTACTGTTGGATCTGCTCCACTAGAGATCGATCATTCAGTTCATTGAGACAGTGGAACAGATTGATGCCTTGCTCTGCAGATGGAGCCTCTTCGAGCTTCTTCTTGATGTAGTCAACTGTTCCCTGATTGGCTTTTGAGCTATCATCTGTCTCTGCCAGTAGGCCTTTCAGGAGAGTCTGATTGGTCTTCAGTGAAAGACCCAGGAGAAAGCGGAGAAACAAGTCCAGGTGTCCATTTGGACTCTGTAAGGCCTTGTTCACAGCACTCTGGTAGAAATGTGTCGCTGCAGATTCATTAGTTGGTGGTTCTTCTGACAGCAGATTGTCACCAGAGTTGACGAATTTGAGATGGACATGAAGAGCCGCCAGAAACTCTTGAAAACTCACATGGACGAAGCAGAACACTGTGTCATGGTACAGGCCTCTCTCTTCTTTAAAGATCTGTGTGAACACTCCTGAGTACACTGAGGCTGCTCTGATATTGATGCCACAGTCTTTCAGGTCTGATTCATAGAAGATCAGGTTGCCTTTCTCCAGCTGCTCAAAAGCCAGTTTTCCCAGTGACACAACCATCTTCTTGTTCTCTGAAGTCCAGTGTGGATCTGTCTCAGCTCCTCCATCATACTTGGCATTCTTCCGTTTGGACTGAACCACCAGGAAGTGGATGTACATGTCAGTCAGGGTCTTTGGCAGCTCTCCTCCTTCTCTGGTCTTCAACACATCCTCCAGAACTGTAGCAGTGATCCTGCAGAAGACTGGGATGTGGCACATGATGTGGAGGCTTTGTGATGCCTTGATGTGGGAGATGATTCTGCTGGCCTCCTGCTCATCTGTGAATCTCTTCCTGAAGTACTCCTCCTTCTGTGGGTCGGTGAACCCTCTGACCTCTGTCACCATGTCAACATACTCAGGAGGGATCTGAGTGGCTGCTGCAGGTCGTGTGGTTATCCAGAGGCGAGCAGAGGGAAGCAGTTTCCCCCTGATGAGGTTTGTCAGCAGAACATCTACTGAGGTGCGCTTCGTAGCATCACTCAGGATCTCATTCTTATGGAAGTCCAGAGGAAGTCGACACTCATCCAGACCGTGTAAGATAAACAAAACCTGAAACTCTTCAAACCTTGTGATTCCTGCTTCTTTGGTTTCAGTGACAAAGTGATGAATGAGTTCCACCAAACTGTACTTTTTGTTTTTCAGAACATTCAACTCTCTGAAGGTGAACAGAAATATGAATTCTATGTCTTGGTTGGTTTTGCCTTCAGCCCAGTCCAGAGTGAACTTATGTGTTAAGACTGTTTTCCCGATGCCAGCAACTCCCTTTGTGATCACTGTTCTGATTGGCCACTCTCTTTCAGGTGAGGGTTTGAAGATGTCTTCTTGTCTGATTGTTGTTTCCGGTGTGCCAGTGTTCCTGGATGCTGTTTGAATCTGTCTGACCTCATGTTCAGCGCTCACTTCTTCAGTTCCGCCCGCTGTGAGGTAGAGCTCTGTGTAGATCTGGTTCAGACTGGTTTGTTGTCCTGCTTTAGGGATCCCCTCAAAAAACCTCTGGAACTTCCTCTTCAGGGTACTTTTGAGTTTACCCTGACAAACACCAACATTACTTTCTGAATGAACACACAACACAGAAGATCGATAAGTGATTGATAAAGAATATATGAAAATGTAATTCATATAAAGAATGCATATATAAACGTATTTTTCCTTTGTCTCCAAAGACATGAATGCCTCATTCATCCAGCTTGTTAAATATTTGGAAAAATCCTCTTACTGCTCTGCAGACAGTCAGCCAGCTCCTCCTGCTTCATTTTCCTCAGGAAGTGCAATGTGATCTTCAATAACGCCTCTCTGCTGCTCCTCCTCTGCTCTTCCTCTCTGCCATCCAACACCTCCTCATCCTCCCTCTGACTCTCTAAACTCTCCGGGTTATCTGATCTCAGAACCTTCTGGATCTTCTTCAGTTCACCCCTCACATATGTGACAATGTTCTCCTCCAGCAGCTGGAAATGAGCGTGAAATAAAGAGCACAGTCAAACTAAAATCATGAAACTAAACATTATATTCATGTTGAACAGACTGTCAATCCACTAATCTTCAAAGTGCGGCAGGGAGATTTGTGTGAATAGATGAATAGATGTAGAAGTTGTACAGACCATAAATACTGAGTCCAGGTGTGTTTGATGCTGCTGGGCAGAATGACCACTGGGAACCTCTGAGCTCTCCTGGTCGACTCTGTGGAGAAATCATGAACAACTAGCTCACATTATGTCTGTCCATACAGAGACAAACACAGGTAGATCCTTTGAGCCAAAGAGAAATTACAACATTGAATCAGAGAATTTTCCCTGATGTGTTGGTCATTTTGTTGATCCCACTGTGAATCAACAGTCCAGCCTGCATTTTTGTCCGAAGCAAAAAACATGACAAAAACAAAATGCCATACCGAGCTGACCTGTATTTTTTTTATTCGCAATTTCCTCTCCATTGAAGAAAGATGAAAGGAGGTGTTTTGGATTAAGAGCAGCAGTTTTGAGACCATTTTTCCTCCATTCAACCTGATCAACTGGACCGCCCCATGAGGAAGCGAGTCAGAGCTAGAGCCATGCTTTCTAATCCAGCTTGGTTTACGGCTGCTCCTGGCTAATGTCTAGTCAGAAACAGAATCAGAGACTGTTGTGCCCACAGAGACCTGTCTCCACCACAACATCTGCTGTTGCACTTGACGGGCGGAACGTGTTCTGAGCCGACAGAGCACAGGACTACAGCTGGACGAGGAGAGGTGGACTCTGTGTTTATAACATCGATGCTCGGTGCTCACACACAGTCAAAGCTCATGGACAGTGTTTCCCAGATGTTGAACTTTTGATATGAAGATGCCGAGCACTTTATCATCACCACGTTAATGGTGATGTATATATGGTTCATGTATAATTTGTGTAGCATGAGGGAGTTTACAGACTTTTAATTTATTACACAACCCTATGTATCTGGAACTGGTTTGGTTTGACACCGCACGACATTATTTTCATTAACTTCACAGGCCGTCTAACATCACATTCATGCAGCACTCAGACGAGGTTGTACACTTGACGCTGCTCCGGCAGCTCCGCTCGTCTGTGTTGCCTCGGTCTCCGCTGCCTCACGTGGGTGGCAAGCTAGCAGGTGAGGTCAGATTTGTTGTCGTTCGCCGCACAGGACGGCTTTGCTCGCTAGTGTCCACCATTTTCATACCAAAAAACATAAGCTAACACTAGCTGAATTGATAGGTCAAGGGTCAATAGGGCGTGCGATAGGTCAAGCTGATAGCGAAGTTTTAGAGCGCTCTCTGCTGGATCACAAGGCGAACTACTTCAAATGGTCTGTTGCGCTTATAGACTGTTTATTTTGATTTCGAACAGGTCATTACATTTGAATAAGAACTTTTCCCCCCACTTTCAAACGAATTTTCGAATTTCGAATAAAAAGTGACAGCCCTAACAAATAGTGCCTACTAAGGACAGTAACACCACTAATTTGTTCCACCACTTCAAACACAAGCACAAACCAGAAGATGGTGGAGAGAATTAACAGAGGCAGTGGCGTTTTGCCTGGCGTAAGATATGTTACCACTCCAAACTGTGGAGAAGGCAGGATGCAAACTTTTTTTTGTCTTGTTTCTTAATTTATCAGATTGTATTTGCAGTTGCACTACTTTGTGATTTTTATAAGCTTAGTTATTTTTGCTGTTTGCACTCTTTTTTTACTGCCTGTGTGCCAAAAAGTTTTAATACTTTTTTAATAAATAATAGATTCTGTTCTCACATTTCAGACTTGTTTGTTTGGTGTCACTCACTACATTTTTGCAGTACAGGTGTACTGCTTGAACTTAATTGATGTAGTTTACTAGCCTTTATTATTATTTTGGTGATAGATTTATAGTTAAAAAGAAGAACAATGCTTAAAATAAACAAACAGGTTTTGAAAAACGTATCTGGATAAATAACAAATAAAACAAATCAGTAATATGTTTTATTTTTATCAGCAGCTTACCTCTTCGCAGCAGAGGATTTTTGTCCTCGTTTAAAAAAGATTTCACGATCAACTGACCAGTCACTCTTTAAGGACACACAGCTGGGTTCAGGCTCAGCTTCAGGCTCAGCTTTAGCAGAATCTGGTCTCTCATAGAGTCTGTTAGACAGAGAGGAAGACCATCAGGGATAGAAATTCACCCTTTAGTCCTCAGACACAGAAGCTGCTTCACCCACACATGGAAAATATAAATGAATAAACAAATAACCCAAAAATACAATTACGATATAAAACGTAGCACAATAAGAGATAAACTTTACTAAATTAAACTAAAAGAAGAAAACAGAGGATGAGACCTTGTGAAATGGCTTCCCTAAAAAGGTAAGAACAATGCTGAAATTAAACATACAGCTTACAAAAAAAAAAAAGAAAACTTATCTGGATAAATACCAGCTAAAACAGTTGTACGTCAGTTATATGTTAATGTTATCAGCAGCTTACCCCTTTGCAACAGAAGGATTGTTGTCCTCGTTTAAAATTGATTTCACGATCAACTGACCAGTCACTCTTTAAGGACACACAGCTGGGTTCAGGCTCAGCCTCAGGTTCAGCTTTAGCAGAATCTGGTCTCTTATAGATCCTGTTAGACAGAGAGGAAGACCAGCAGTTCGTCTCAAACATGAAGCTATGAGAACTATAATACGTGTGTAGGTTAGTAAAGTCTAGCTTTATTTCTCTTGCTATTCTTAAGACACGACAGTCACAAAGTGCTTGGCAGCTGTCTGATGTGAGAATATAAATGTGTGTTCGTACAGTAAGTTTGGTAAAGTTTCTTGCATGAAGCACTTTTAACACAACACAACGCACACAGAGCTTTGAGTGTGAATACTGATGATGGAGTGCTTTAAGTTCTGAGCTCTGACATGGAAAAGAGTCGTGGACAGTTGGAGACCCTGATCTCACCTCTGAGCTCTGGTGTGGCTGAGGGGCTCCACCCTCTCTTCCTCCTCTCTGTCCTCACTCTCATCCATGCTGCTGATCTCACACCCGCGTCAGCTCCCACACTTTAATCTGGAGAGGAAACACAAACGCTTCATCATGAACTGAGATCATCCTTTACATCATTTCTCCTTTAAAACTATCTGCTGCTTCTCCAGTTATTGGCTGTTATTGTCTGTTTCAGGTCAGTGTGAGGAGGAGGAATCTGCCTTCAGCTGCTGTACTTCCCAATCAATCCACTAGATGGCGTCATGAAGCTGCAGTGAAGAGGAGAGCAGCACAGCAGAAACATGGAGGACCACTTACATTCAGTGACACAGCAGCAGTAACTGAGGTAAGATCATGTGAGTTAGTCTCACTGTAACAAAATGACTTGATGCAACAAGGTACAGCTTTTATTTCACACCAGCAGCTGAGATTAAGACTCCAGTGTAATAACAATTAATCATTTATTATCATTGACAATAAAAATATCTTTCATAAAAACATTATTTGTTAGAAAATGAATAATGTCTTTTTATGGTTTCCTGTGACAGACTCTAACTACAGCCATTTATTATAGGTTTAAATTAGGGTCGACAGATATGACTTTGTTAGGATTGATACCGATTATTAAAATCAAGTCGACAGAAAACTGATATTTGGGACATTTGTAGTAAAAATGAAACTCTTTGTGGCAAAATTTCAAAACAACCAGGGATGAAATAAACCAAAGTACAACTAACTTAAGTGCTGTTCTTAAGTACAGTTTACTTGAATATTTCCATTTTCTGCTACTTAATACTTCCTTTCCACTACATTTAATTGTTTACTAGTTACTTTACAGATTCAAATTATTCAGTGTTCAGTTTAACTGTGACGTGTTACCAATCAGACAGGGTTGTGTGCAGGAAATCTCAGATACCGATAATCAGAAAATGCTGAATATCAGCCCCTTGTTTAAATACAGACACTGTTTAACTGGTATTTTTCTAATTATTACACTCAAATGAACTGTTGAGATAATTTAATTAGTTAGTGTCAGCTGAATATGCAAAAATATTAACATATGTGAATAATATGGCTGCAACTAACGATCATTTTCTCGATTTATCAACGAGTTGTTTGCATGGATGCAGGAATTTAACTTAAAACGAGGCTATAACTAATGCTGAATTTACCAGAAAGACCAATTAATTAAGAATATGTCATTGACAGCGTTCCACAAAGTTTAGAGAGCTTCTCTTAAATCAACAGCTCACAAAATTGAGTAGTTGCTGTCTACTCCTGATGAGTAATACGATCCAAATATAGATCCATATAATAATTGATGTACACTCTCAATAAAACACTGAACTTTGATCTGGATCCGCCTCCTTCATGTCGTTATCGTCTGCAGCTGTTAATCATTATGTGGGCCCAGGCCATTACTGATCAGTAATTCAACTGTCGGAGAGCTCTGGGTTCTTGAACCTGTTGAGTCTTACAAAGCTGCAACTCCCACACTGAGTCCACATCAGTCCTGTTGTATACACACTGTATGATGATGGCAGGGAAAGCTGCCTTCAGTCGTCAATAAGTGCTGCTGCACAGAATCACAGTATAACCGACGGTGTTCAACCACCGAGGATCGACTGACTGTAACTCGACCGTTTACAACTCTCAATTATAAAATGGCAGAGAGCCGTTGGGAGCGGTTCTGTCTCATTAACTGTTATCAAAGTTGTTAACGAGCGAGCGACGGAGAAAGTTCTGCTGTTTTACTGCAACAAGCTAACAGAAGTTAACACTCACGAGGTGAACAAAGAGCTTTCAAAGTGTACAACAGTGTAAATATGTCGTCTACATTACCTTCACACGGAGAAATGAACTGCGCCACCGTGCAGTAAAGTGAAAGTAAAGATAAGAGGCGGGCGGAGACAGAGCGGAGTGATGTCACAGTCCTGAACGTGAAAGCAAAGATAAGATTTATTTTTATTTTTTATTTATTTATTTATTTATTTTTTTAACGTCTTTATTGACAACAACAGTATGCATAAGACTGAGAACAGTGTACACAATGATGATGAGATGTCGTATACAACATTTATATACAAACAATCATAAACAACCGAACACGCCAGGGGTTGACAGCAGGACAGAAAAAATAAAAGAAAAACTTACTCGGTAAAAGTTTTATAAAGCTTACATAGATCATATGTTTTAATAGCTTTTTTATTTTCACAGTCACTAAGGGAGGAGATATATTGTTTAATATAAGCAGACAGTTCCAGGAAGTTTGGTTTCTTGCCAGAAAAGAGATTTGTGTATGTAAAATTTAGATAAAATAATTAACAAATTAATCAAATAAAACTGGGAACTTTTTTATCATATTCAGTTTAGCGAAAGTAAAGATGCGGAGACAGAGCGGAGTGACGTCACAGTCCAGGAAGTGTAACTGCAGCACCACCTAGTGGACGAGATACGACACAACAGTACACATGATTTATAACATGAGCACCCCACAACAATATGAAATAACAATGTAATATTATCATAATATTGATAATATAACAATAATAATAATATGTATTATTTTATTTTCACACACATATGGTTAGATGAAATCAGATGATAAAAAACAATATTAGATTTGTCAGTAGCAGTCAAAAGTGTACGTGACAACAAGTGACAACTCTCAACAGAAACACACAAACTTCATCAATAGACAGTGATCCAGAAAAACTTAAAAAATATAAAAATATAATGAATAATACAAAGAAAATGGAAAAAATATACACATGTACATGTAGTAACAACAACAATGACAATGCTAATAATGATAATGATCATAATAATCCAGAGGCCCTTTGAAAGCTAGTGCAATAAATCGCCATTACCTAAAAAGATAGTTGCATTGAAACTTTGCCAACGAGTCAGTTTCTGTATTTATAAGTAGTATTAAAACCATTTAATTAAATGTTAATAACGCACTACTGTCTAGTTGTAAGCAGCTATAAGGTGTTTATTAAGTGTAATTTTTCCTCTGACAACACGTGTCTTTCATTATGTGTTCACACGCAGGTGCCTCCACTTATGGAGGAGTCTTGTTGTTGATATCTACATTAAAGGAGCACTGTGTAGTTTTGGAGAAGAATTTGATATTTACAATATTAATGAGGTAATAACACAAACTCAATTTTTTTTTCACATTTTTATTAATTTTTTGATCTAAACTTTACTCTTTCTGTCTGAATTGATCTGATTTTTTAACGTTTGACCTTTGACATGGATGGATGGATGGATCCACTTGAAGGGGTGAGGGGAGGAGAATATGGTCGTTGCCACTTCCTGCCACCTGTACATGTAGGTGATTGATATTGTTATATTGAATTTTGGGATCATGTAACCCTCAATACATTTTAATGCCCAAACCTGACTCAAGACTGATGCAGTTATTGTGAGCTGGAGCACTGAGTTTGTGTTACCCTCTGACTCCCTGATTACAGACATTTACACTGTAGACAACCATGAAAAGGTATTGTTGTAAAAAAAAAAAAAAAAAACAGGAAAACATATGTTTTACATCTGTAGTTATGCTCATACTCCTACAGAGCTGGAGTTACATCCAGGTAGTAACTACTCGTCCTGCTTATGTTCTGACAAATACACACATGTTGACGACCAAATTGAAAGGCCTCCATTCAGTTGCCTTCGACAAATGGTTCTCAGTGGTTGTAAACTAAACTAAGTTTTGCTTTATGTCCTCCAACCTTAGCAAATATTCTCCAGTTGTGGTCAAAATGCTACGTAAATAAGCATTTAACAGGATGTATAGCCCCAACACAGACAGAAGGCCCATCACGTAATATCAGACATCACTTATTTTTACATTGTATTTATTTATTTTTACACTATAATTTCACTTGAAGAACTTGAAAGCATCATATCAATTGATGTGACTAAAACCCAGCCTTAACCCAGACATCACTACTAAATTTTTGTCTGAACCTGGTCTGGACCGGCCTGTTGGGTCCTGACAGGTTCGGGACAGGTATTCATACTCTGCTGCTAATACAGAATACTGATCCAATAATGTACCAGTACTGTTTTTCACCCCAAATTTAAAATCTGTAGACTCAGAATTAATTGGAATAATTTTATGTGAGATAACATTAAACCAGAGATAGATGTGGCACCAGAAACTGAGTCCAGGCCGCCATGACTGCATGTATAACTGAATACTGAATTTTCATAATGACACTGACACAGAAACTGTATTTCTCAGGGATCAGTCTTATCATGGCTGACACCCGACCTGCTTAACAAGGTCAGCATCTGCACAACCATTGATCTAATGTATCCAATTAGTGATTTTCTCCATAAATCGTAGTTAAATCCAGCTCACTTTAAAACTCGTATCACTTTTAATAAAATAAGTTGTACCTGGTCGTGTTTGTTCAAAAAGAGGAAAGAAACTTCTGGAACAAACATGTGTTGCATCACAGTCCACTGAGAAAATGTTCTTAAGGTCAAAGTCAGTAATGACGCTCTTTGTTGGGAAGCAGTCAGTGATCCCTGTGGAGCTGCTCTTTAAACACAGCAAACAACAGTCCACCAGGAATTAGCTTTGTTCCTTTAAGCCTTTCACTCGATGGTATGTCTGCTCACCCTTTCAAAAACAAAACTTACCTTTGACCCACTGAGGACAAACTTTTGTCATCAGGGTCCTGAACATTAAGAGCCTTACAAAGAAAAGTTTAGTTAAAACATTCTGACGTCCACACAGTTGTAGAGATGTTTCAATACCGCATTTAAACTCCAGATACCTTAACATGTGAATTGGCTGACACAGAGTGCCGATTGGATACCAGTACATTATAAAAATATATATATTTGGGCGCCCCAGGTCAGGGTTCGAATCCGACCTGTGGCTCTGTGCCTCATGTCATCCCTCGCTCTCTCATCCTGTTTTCTGTCATCTCTCTAGCTTAACAGTAATCAGTTATCAGTAAAGCCATGAAAAGGCCAAAACATGAAAACGTCCAATATATATAAAGCGGAAATGAATATTAAAACATACATATAAAAGCAGTATATTACTAACCCTGTATGTATATAATATGATTGCCATTGTTTTATGGCCTGACTCAGGTTAACCCCTCTGTAAAACATGAACTAATACGTACATACAGAGAATGACTGACGTGGTTTTATCTGGTTATCAATGAAAAGAACACTGATATCACAAATGTAAGTTTGCTAACACAGGCCTGGAGTTACACAAGCCATTCGTAGTAGCTTATATTGACTCTTTTTTTAAAATCATGTGAATTGTCCTCCTGAACTAGCGACTCTTTAGATGGAATTGAGGAGTAATGATGGATTAAAAGATGAGATCTTGCTGGTTGTACTTACGGTGCTTTTCATTCGTCATCTTTGGCCTCGCTGAGTCAAACTGATTTGCTTTTACAATTCTGGTTTCAACATGCAGAGCTGAGCCCGGGCAGCACCTGAGATGGACCCTCTCTGGAGTGGTTCCATTTTGTAGTTCGTAATTTAATCTGAAATATCTGAAATAGTGAATGAAGGTTTACTCTCAAGGACATTCACTTTCGTTATGTTGTTCTTTCTGGGAAACTTTTTGAAAACCATTGAACCATTAAAAACATTCAAAAAAAGTTTTCTTCCATGTTACAGAGGTCACTTTAATATTTCATTAAAATACAGAGAATCCAAAGTGACTTTGATCAGTTTAACAGCTGAACAGCTCTGCTTTAATAGCAAGAACCTGAATCTCAGGCTCTCCACAATAGTTTGCTATTTTATTTTACAAAGTGTGTCGTAGTGTTTAAACCACCAGCAGCACCTGAGAGTTCTGCTTCATCATCTTGTGTCTCAGTCCTGATGTCTTTCTTCTGTATGTTGGAGGGGTGGGAGGCCTTTTACATGTCTGTGCCCAGAAGCCTACAGTGTCTGAATCCGCCAGACAATTAGAAGTGAAGGTGGTCAGAATAAGAGTGGTGGTTTACACAGCTGGTCATAATCGCCCCATGTTACAGGCCTAGAACCACAAGATTCGTCAGTTTTTGTGTTCTCGAAAAACTAAAGGACACATTTCTATTGACTACATTTTAATGCTACTTTTTAAATGTGTGAACACAGAGGTATAATCAGCACCATATTGATATGCAGCGGGACACCACAGCTGTTTTTTTTCTTGAGATGCACAACATTCAGAAACAAGAACTTTGAGGGCAGTGGTGGGAAGATTAGTGGCTGTACAGAAACATGTGAGCCTCCAACAGACTGAGACCACCATAGGAAGTCAGATTATTTTCCTGTCCTTCAAGAATAACTCTTTCAGTTGTGTCTTCAATCATTTGGAGAGGTAAAGCCTGACAAAGTATTTCCCTGTGATGTGGCTCTACACATACAGAGTCTGCTGCACTTCTTTATACTAAATAATTTCAAGGTGTCTCCAGAATATTTCATCCACCTGACTGAAGCTGGCCTTTAGCACAGTTTGGACAAATCTGTTTTCTCATGTCGCCTTCTTGTTTATTACACACAGAACATTTTGCCTGTGATACAGATGAACAATATAAATTTCACACTCACTCAAAAAAAACGGCTTTTATTTTCTTTATTGGCACCAATGACATATAAAAAATTATAATATAAAAGAATTACACAAAAGAATAAGATTGGTCAGTAATGAAAACCATCATTAGTTTCAGTGCTTCACAAATACAAAATTACTCCACCTCAACCAACTACTACTGTAAAATTCTGAGTGCATAAAATCTCATGATTTGACATATAATCATATACCACCGCGTATTATTCTTAATTGAGTGCTTTCACGTTATTAAAGCTTAGTTACAATTCAGTCTTTATATTGTGGTATTAGTAATAACTTCTCTTTTTATACATAACATATTTTGTGAGGTGCCCTCTGGTGGTGAAAACATAAACTGCATGATGTCATTAACACAAATCACATTTAAATGTTTCTGAATGATAAAATATCCAAATATCATGAGACATCACTGTGATTGTTGGTGACCAACAGTGACGTCCAATACAAACATTAATGCTTCATATTAAACTGGACAGGTAAACTGACTCCCAGAGAACTGACAACAATACGGATATTCACACTGACATTATTACACAAGATTTCAGCATTAATGTTTAGTAATCTGGTGATTACACTCTATACATGACACAGACGTTATTAAACTGCTGTAAATACTGCTGTCAATAGTTAGCTTATAGTACAGACCTACTCAGCTGGTGGCTTGTGGGCCACATGTAATATATCTTCATTAAAAAAGAATTGCATTGTTTTAACACATTTTAATTATGAGCTGTACAGGTCACACATATGGAATGTAAGAGTTGGCCCCTTGGCACTTCTTTCAAATCTGGCTCTTAAAAAACAGAAGTTGAAGATAGGCCTGTTACAGTACTTCACTGACTGATACGTGGAGGAGTTACTGACCCCCGGTGGTCAGACTGAGTCAGTGCAACACTACTTGACACTGAAACGTGTCAAACATTATCAGAACTTATTGGGGATCAATACTAATCATTATTGATTATATTATAAAAAGAGGAGTGCTGCAGTTACTCCCTCTGTCATCTATTATTCTTCTACATGTAGCTGATATCAGCAGAGGCATCTCAGCTGCAATAATATCAAGCTAATTGAGTGTAGATGTGAGTAAGTATTATTTTGCTAAAACATTGCTTTCTGATATGAAAGAAAACAGAAAAAGATCACTGCCCTGCTGTGGTCACAGTGAGTAACTGCAACAAACTAAACATAATCAACATAATCAACATCAGAACAGGCAAATCAGGAGATACACTGTAAAAAAAAAAAAAAGACATGAAGTGTAAAACTTCTATCCAGAAGGTCACACTTTAAAGAGTGAAAGACACAATGACAACACAAGGATGCACTGTTAAAATGATGACTAAGGAAAGTGTTATGGGATAATATGAATGTATGCTAAAAAATGTCAAATATAAACCAAAGACAATAATTAGTACAAAAAAAAATCAACATCACACCGCTGATTTTTTAAAGAAGCGACAAATTAAGGCAATAGATGATGAAATCAGACACTAACTCACCACAACTATGCTGCTATAATTAAAAGTCCCTGTTCATGTAATGTTACTAAGGCATCCTGCATAATTCAGCAGAGTTAGTGTGGCTCGGTGAAATGACCCTAAAATATTGTCACTATTAAATCTCCTCAAATTCACTTTGCTTGGACTGGGCGACAAAATGAAATATCAGAATATTTTTACCAGATACCTCTGTCGATATTGTGACAATTCTGTAGGGATGACTATTAGTACTTTCACAGAATATTAACACTCGGTAAGGTGAATATAATGATTAAATGGGTAAAGACAAATATTAGAACAAGTAGAACAGTGTGGTAAGTTTTCAGCCTTTAAAACCAGGAAAACACACCAATTATGTAATATCACAATGTAATGATATCTAAAATGTAAGATGATTTATTGTTTGAAATCACAGTAAGATTTTGATGTACTTTCAATGAGCCCTACTACTAACTATGGTTAAATGTTGGAGGAGGAGACATTGAGCTCACTAGTTGTCTGTAGTGATGGTGGACAGCGAGGGTCAATCAAAGAACTGCAGTATAATTATTGACAGTCATACGATGCAAAACAAAACTTGATTTATCAAACTGTGTATTTTGGTGAGGAAAGTTTGCAGTGGAGAAAGCCTAACAGAGCAAACAACCAATTGTGGCTGAGCTCATTATCTTTATTCGCCAACATAGATTTTTACTTTTCGTGGCAGGAGTCAATTTTGGATCTTGAAAAGAGCTACCATGAACTTTGTGTGATCCTGGACGGACTCAACTGATCTGTTCAGCAGAGACTGTTTCTCCAACAGGAGGAGACTCTCCATCCTACAGAGAACACAGAGACACTGAAGAACCAATCTTGGACCAGAACCCAAACCCGAAACCAGGATGAAGAGGTTCAGCGAAAGTGGTTGTGAAGGTGTAGAGGTGGACCAGTTTGTTAGAGGAGACTTTATAGAAGGACAGAATGCCAGCAGGATGGTCCAAATATACTGCCACTCTGTTACAAACAGGGGCCGGGGCTGGGAGCGAGGAGGAGACGGATATCCTTCTGTTATTGTGACAGACGGTGTAAGAACCGTCACAGCAGATCAGACTCCAGGACTGATTATTCTCTCCAAACGTGCAGTCAGCTGTGCTTCCTCTCCTTCCCATTCCTCTGTAGGACACCGATATTAAAGCTCCTCCTCTCCACTCGACCTCCCAGTAACAGCGACCGGTCAGACCGTTGCTACACAGCAGCTGCTTCCAGTAGTGGAATCTGTCTGGATGATCGGGATATGACTGATCCTCCTCCACATATGTCACCTTCCTGTTGTTGTCAGACAGTTGGATCTGCTTGTGTACAGTGTTTGTGTCGACTGTGAGTTCACAGGAATCTGATGGGGAGAATAAGTCACAATACAGCAGCAGTTATTGATCATTATCTGTTCATTTATTGACAGTTTGATAATGACTCATGATGTCAGAGATTTGAATGAGTGATGTCACAGTTTTAAGAAGGCTGAATGTGTGCTGCTTTGCTTTTCAAAAATTACATTGAAAACACACTTACACTTCCTCAGACCTGGCCTCAACCACTGTTCTCCAGCAGGCTCCACCCTAAAAGAAGGAAGGTGGGGGTCAGAGTAGCACACAAGCATACAAACATGGACATGAATCCCTTATTAAATCTAATCATGTTAAAAGCCCCACTCCAGTTTATTTTGTCATTCGGAATCGTTTCCTGATGATATTGATGAGCGACACTGGTCATCAAATATTTTTTGACGACTGATTTAAAACAATGACATATGACTAAAGTGTCATCCTCTAAGTTTGGCACCCTGACAACAGAGCCTTAAAAAGCCATAGAGGCACCAGCAGTAGATCATGTGATCTCACAAATCCATGTCACCAGGATTCAGACTATGCGCCTTGGCGGAACCACAGTGCTTCAACCAATCAGCATCCATTGAGAACCAATTGGCAGCTTCCAGCATGGTATAAGTGCAACAACAAGTGAGACGCGACTGTTTGTTTGAAAGCAGCAATGGTGGCTTTTGAGGATGTTAGCATTCTTGCTATAGCATCAGTTTCATCAGAACTGGAGAGTTTATTTCATTGAACAAAGAGCAAAGAATGACACTGAAGGCTTTTCTCGAGGGAAAACACATTTTCACTCTTCTCTCGACTGGCTTTGATGAGTGTTTGATTTATCAAACAGTTTCCATAGAGGCCTTTCCAGATGTTAGGTTATCTGTCACCAGCTTTGACACAGAAAACGTTTCTCTATCAGATGGATTATCTGGGGCTGCAGCTGGCCTCTTCATACCTGAGAATGTGTGGATCATCCAGCAAAGTAGAAACCTGCTTCACTCCTGAGTATCCTGGATGATTGTAACTCAGGTCCAGATGTTTCAGATGAGAGGCGTTGGACCTCAGAGCAGAGGCCAGAGAAGAACAGCCTTCCTCTGTGATCAGACATCCAGACAGCCTGCCAGGACACAAAACAACACACGTCAGGTCATTCCTGTGGTATAAGTGACTTTTGTGAGATATTTCTTATTTTTTTCTGTTGAGTTGTGTCCTTTATAATGCCAAATGTATACAACAAAAAGAAGAGAAAATGGAAAAACAATTAAAAGTTTAAGAGTCTATAAACTACTGACATGAATCATAAAAGCAGATAAAAGCCTGCACAGTTTAGCTGTTTATAAAAGATTCTTAATGGTCATCAGTTGAATGGGTTAATTAATACTGACCTGAGAGTTTCCAGTTTAAGACTCCTTAGCCCAGCAGACAGCTGCTTCACTCCTGAATCCTGCAGGTCATTGTTACTCAGGTCCAGCTCTCTCAGACTAGAGGACTGGGAGCTGAGAGCCGAGGACAAAGCCTCACAGCTTCCCTCGGACAGGCTACACAGGCTCAGACTGAAAAAGAAAAGGGAAAAAAGGAGAAAGAAAAGACACAGAACATTTTAAATGATGAGTCTGGACTTTATGTGACAAAGCTCCTGCTGAAAATCCTTGCTGTTTTACTCTAGGCTGTTGGAAACGTGAAAATTACTTTGATTTAATCAAGATAAAAAGTTGTCCACTGATAAAAGTCACATGATATTACAACATAAATTAGATTTTCAATCTCAGCCAGACTGAATCTGAATTAGGGTCGGGTGATTTCTACCAAATGGGCATATGACAATGTCTACAGTGAAATATCGTGATGGACAGTGACATCATTGTTTATGAATTTGAGGCAGCGTGCTAAGCTAAGAAAACGGCATAAAAATGCCAAGACTGAGAGAAACCGTGGCCGAGCCGTAACGCAGCGGACACGTATCCAGTCAGCATGGCCTTGTTGAATGCTTTGGGGGAGGGACTGAATTGCGTATGCGCGTCTCTTTCAGAAAATCTCTAGGCCTACTCTACAACATAAAATGCCAAATAAATCGTTTCAACTCGATTATATTAGTTTGGATATCGTTTGACCCAAAAATCGAAATCATGATTAAAATTCAATTAATTGCACAGCCCTACTGAATGCTTATCTGACCTGAGTTTTTTAATTTTACAATGTGGACTCTTCAGTCCAGCCGACAGAAGCTTCACTCCCGAATCCTGCAGGTCGTTGTTGCTCAGGTCCAGCTTTCTTAGACTGGAGGACTTGGAGCTGAGAACTGAGGACAGGACATCAGTGCTTCTCTCTGAGAGGTTACAGCCAGTCAGTCTAAAGAGTAAATAATGAACAAGAAGACACATAACATTTGTGTTGAACATGTTGGATCTAGAGTCTCTAGCGCATATAATCTCTTCTCAACACATGTTAAAATCCTTCCAGCTTTACTCCAAACAAGTTGAAGACATGACAATTAATCATTCCTACATCTGAAATAAACAGACATCCAGCAATAAAAGTCAAATGTTAACAAAACATAAATGAGATTCTCATTCTCAGCCACAGTTCATATGTCGTGCTGTACAATATCTGCAAATATGAATGAGAACAAAATAAACTGGAAAATTCAAATATTTTCTGTCCTGTGAAATATTGAGGCATTTTAGGAATATATTTAATAACTGAAGACAAACTGTGACTTAATCTTACCTGAGCGTTTCCAGTGTACAATGTGGACTCTCTGCTGCAGCAAACAGCAGCTTCAGTCCTTCAGTCCTGAGGTTGTTGTTGCTCAGGTCCAAATCTCTCAGTCGAGAGGACCAGGAGCTGACAACTGAGGACAGAGCTTGAAAACTTTTCTGTGAGAGGTTACAACCACTCAATCTGGGGAGACAAGAGTAAGGAAACCAGTAAGTAGTTATTTATTTATCTCTCCTGTTAAAAAGAAGCAGATTACTTACTGATTTTGAATTATCCTACTTACAAAGCTTTCTTGGAGGCTTTGACCACTGGCAGGAGCTTCAGAAGGGCCTCCTCCGAAGCGGAATATTTCTTCAGGTTGAACTCATCCAGATCTTTCTCTGATGACAGAAGGATGAAGACCAGAGCTGACCATTGAGCCGGAGAGAGATAATATCTGGAGAGACTCCCTGAACTCAGGTACTGTTGGATCTGCTCCACTAGAGATCGATCATTCAGTTCATTGAGACAGTGGAACAGATTGATGCCTTGCTCTGCAGATGGAGCCTCTTCGAGCTTCTTCTTGATGTAGTCAACTGTTCCCTGATTGGCTTTTGAGCTATCATCTGTCTCTTTCAGTAGGCCTTTCATGAGAGTCTGATTGGTCTTCAGTGAAAGACCCAGGAGAAAGCGGAGAAACAAGTCCAGGTGTCCATTTGGACTCTGTAAGGCCTTGTTCACAGCACTCTGGTAGAAATGTGTCGCTGCAGATTCATTAGTTGGTGGTTCTTCTGACAGCAGATTGTCACCAGAGTTGACAAATTTGAGATGGACATGAAGAGCCGCCAGAAACTCTTGAAAACTCACATGGACAAAGCAGAACACTGTGTCATGGTACAGGCCTCTCTCTTCTTTAAAGACCTGTGTGAACACTCCTGAGTACACTGAGGCGGTTTTGATATCGATGCCACAGTCTTTCAGGTCTGATTCATAGAAGATCATGTTGCCTTTCTCCAGCTGCTCAAAAGCCAGTTTTCCCAGAGACTCAACCATCTCCTTGTTCTCTAAAGTCCAGTGTGGATCTGTCTCAGCTCCTTCATGATACTTGGCATTCTTCCGTTTGGACTGAACCACCAGGAAGTGGATGTACATGTCAGTCAGGGTCTTTGGCAGCTCTCCTCCTTCTCTGGTCTTCAACACATCCTCCAGAACTGTAGCAGTGATCCAGCAGAAGATTGGGATGTGGCACATGATGTGGAGGCTTTGTGATGCCTTGATGTGGGAGATGATTCTGCTGGCCTGCTCCTCATCTCTGAATCTATTCTTGAAGTACTCCTCCTTCTGTGGGTCGGTGAACCCTCTGACCTCTGTCACCATGTCAACATACTCAGGAGGGATCTGAGTGGCTGCTGCAGGTCGTGTGGTTATCCAGACGCAAGCAGAAGGAAGCAGATTCCCCCTGATGAGGTTTTTCAGCAGAACATCTACTGAGGTGCGCTTCGTAGCATCACTCAGGATCTCATTCTTATGGAAGTTCAGAGGAGGTCGACACTCATCCAGACCGTGTAAGATAAACAAAACCTTCAACTCTTCAAACCTTGTGATTCCTGCTTCTTTGGTTTCAGTGATGAAGTGATGAATGAGTTCCACCAAACTGTACTTTTTGTTTTTCAGAACATTCAACTCTCTGAAGGTTAACAGAAATATGAATTCTATGTCCTGGTTGGTTTTGCCTTCAGCCCAGTCCAGAGTGAACTTATGTGTTAAGACTGTTTTCCCAATGCCAGCAACTCCGTTTGTGATCACTGTTCTGATTGGCCACTCTCTTTCAGGTGAGGGTTTGAAGATGTCTTCTTGTCTGATTGTTGTTTCCGGTGTGCCAGTGTTCCTGGATGCTGTTTGAATCTGTCTGACCTCATGTTCAGCGCTCACCTCTCCAGTTCCGCCTGCTGTGAGGTAGAGCTCTGTGTAGATCTGGTTCAGACTGGTTTGATGTCCTGCTTTAGGGATCCCCTCAAAAAAACTGTGGAACTTCCTCTTGAGGGTACTTTTGAGTTTACCCTGACAAACACCAACATTACTTTCTGAATGAACACACAACACAGAAGATCGATAAGTGATTGATAAAGAATATATGAAAATGTAATTCATATAAAGAATGCACATATAAACGTATTTTTCCTTTGTCTCCAAAGACATGAATGCCTCATTCATCCAGCTTGTTAAATATTTGGAAAAATCCTCTTACTGCTCTGCAGACAGTCAGCCAGCTCCTCCTGCTTCATTTTCCTCAGGAAGTGCAATGTGATCTTGAAAAACGCCTCTCTGCTGCTCCTCCTCTGCTCTTCCTCTCTTCCATCCAACACCTCCTCCTCCTCCCTCTGACTCTCTAAACTCTCCGGGTTATCTGATCTCAGAACCTTCTGGATCTTCTTCAGCTCATTCCTCGCATATGTGACAATGGTCTCCTCCAGCAGCTGGAAATGAGCGTGAAATAAAGAGCACAGTCAAACTAAAATCATGAAACTAAACATTATATTCAAGTTGAACAGTCTGTACGGCAGGGAGATTTGTGTGAACAGATGAATAGATGTAGAAGTTGTACAGACCATAAATACTGAGTCCAGGTGTGTTTGATGCTGCTGGGCAGAATGACCACTGGGAACCTCTGAGCTCTCCTGGTCGACTCTGTGGAGAAATCATGAACAACTAGCTCACATTATGTCTGTCCATACAGAGACAAACACAGGTAGATCCTTTGAGCCAAAGAGAAATTACAACATTGAATCAGAGAATTTTCCCTGATGTGTTGGTCATTTTGTTGATCCCACTGTGAATCAACAGTCCAGCCTGCATTTTTGTCCGAAGCAAAAAACATGACAAAAACAAAATGCCATACCGAGCTGACCTGTATTTTTTTTATTCGCAATTTCCTCTCCATTGAAGAAAGATGAAAGGAGGTGTTTTGGATTAAGAGCAGCAGTTTTGAGACCATTTTTCCTCCATTCAACCTGATCAACTGGACCGCCCCATGAGGAAGCGAGTCAGAGCTAGAGCCATGCTTTCTAATCCAGCTTGGTTTACGGCTGCTCCTGGCTAATGTCTAGTCAGAAACAGAATCAGAGACTGTTGTGCCCACAGAGACCTGTCTCCACCACAACATCTGCTGTTGCACTTGACGGGCGGAACGTGTTCTGAGCCGACAGAGCACAGGACTACAGCTGGACGAGGAGAGGTGGACTCTGTGTTTATAACATCGATGCTCGGTGCTCACACACTGTCAAAGTTCATGGACAGTGTTTCCCAGATGTTGAACTTTTGATATGAAAATGCCGAGCACTTTATCATCACCACGTTCACTTTGACGCAGATTCAAAAGATGCACTATGTGTTCATGTATAATTTGTGTAGCATGAAGGAGTTTACAGACTTTAAATTTATTACACAACCCTGTGTTGTGTTATAATGAATAAAGTACCTTGTACCTTGAACCTTGTATATGACAGGCTGTTTATGAGCCAGGGCCTATTTGTTATGTGCTTAATGTTGGTTTGCCTTTAATTCATACACCTGAGACAATCGAGCATTATATTTTTCTTATCAGTTAGTGCTCACCTTTGATCAACAGAGTGCTGTCCATCGTTAAAGGATTTATGATGTTTCATAAATCTGCCACTCCTTGTTGACACACTGCTGGGTTCAGGTGTTTCCAGCTTCCTCCTGATAGAAACACAAAAACAGGTTTTAATCTGAACTGCACACAGAACAAGTGGTTAAACTGAGCAGCTTTCAGATTTGAGAATAAGGGATGCTTAAAATAAACAAGCAGGTTTTAAAAAACTTATCTGGATTAATGACGAATAACAAACAAATCAGTAATGTGTTTTACTTCATGAGCAGCTTACCTCTTCGCAGCAGAGGATTTTTGTCCTTGTTTAAAATCGATTTCACGATCAACTGACCAGTCACTCTTTAAGGACACACAGCTGGGTTCAGGCTCAGCTTCAGGCTCAGCTTTAGCAGAATCTGGTCTCTCATAGAGTCTGTTAGACAGAGAGGAAGACCATCAGGGATAGAAATTCACCTTTTAGTCCTCAGACACAGAAGCTGTTTCACCCACACATGGAAAATATAAATGAATAAACAAATAACGCAAAAATACAATTACAATATAAAACGCAGCACAATAAGAGATAAACTTTACTAAATTAAACTAAAAGAAGAAAACAGAGGATGAGACCTGTGAAATAGCTTCCCTAAAAAGGTAAGAACAATGCTGAAATTAAACATACAGCTTACAAAAAAGAAAAAAAGAAAACTTATCTGGATAAATACCAGCTAAAACATGACTCAGTTATATGTTAATGTTATCAGCAGCTTACCCCTTTGCAACAGAAGATTGTTGTCCTCGTTTAAAATCGATTTCACGATCAACTGACCAGTCACTCTTTAAGGACACACAGCTGGGTTCAGGCTCAGATTCAGGCTCAGCTTTAGGTTTAGCAGAAACTGGTCTCTTACGGATCCTGTTAGACAGAGAGGAAGACCAGCATTAGTCTAAACATGAATATAAACTTCATATGGGGATACATGTGAAATGAGTCAAGAGATGAAGACTTGGAAACTTGGCAGCTGTCTGATGTGAGAATATAAATGTGTGTTTGTACAGTAAGTTTGGTAAAGTTTCTTGCATGAAGCACTTTTACACAACACAACACACACAGAGCTTTGAGTGTGAATACTGATGATGGAGTGCTTTAAGTTCTGAGCTCTGACATGGAAAAGAGTCGTGGACAGCTGGAGACCCTGATCTCACCTCTGAGCTCTGGTGTGGCTGAGGGGCTCCACCCTCTCTTCCTCCTCTCTGTCCTCACTCTCATCCATGCTGCTGATCTCACACTTGCGTCAGCTCGCACACTTTAATCTGGAGAGGAAACACAAACGCTTCATCATGAACTGAGATCATCCTTTACATCATTTCTCCTTTAAAACTATCAGCTGCTCCTCCAGTTATTGGCTGTTATTGTCTGTTTCAGGTCAGTGTGAGGAGGAGGAATCTGCCTTCAGCTGCTGTACTTCCCAATCAATCCACTAGATGGCGTCATGAAGCTGCAGTGAAGTGGAGAGCAGCACAGCAGAAACATGGAGGACCACTTACATTCAGTGACACAGCAGCAGTAACTGAGGTAAGATAATGTGAGTTAGTCTCACTGTAACAAAATGACTTGATGCAACAAGGTACAGCTTTTATTTCACACCAGCAGCTGAGATTAAGACTCCAATATAATAACGTTCAATCATTTCCCATCATTGACAATAAAAACATCTTTCATAAAAACATTATTTGTTAGAAAATGAATAATGTCTTTTTATGGTTTCCTGTGACAGACTCTAACTACAGCCATTTATTATAGGTTTAAATTAGGGTCGACGGATATGACTTTGTTAGGATTGATACCGATAATTAGAAATCAAGTCGACCGAAAACTGATATTTAGGACATTTGTAGTAAAAATAAAACTCTTTGTGGCGAAATTTCAAACAACCAGGGATGAAATAAACCAAAGTACAACTCACTTAACTACTGTTCTTAAGTACAGTTTACTTGAATATTTCCATTTTCTGCTACTTAATACTTCCTACATTTATTTGTTTACTAGTTACTTTACAGATTCAAATTATTCAGTGTTCAGTTTACCTGTGACGTGTTACCAATCAGACAGGGTTGTGTGCAGGAAATTTCAGATACCGATAATCAGAAAATGCTGAATATCAGCCCCTTGTTTAAATACAGACACTTTAACTGGTATTTTTCTAATTATTACACTCAAATGAACTGTTGAGATAATTTAACTAGTCAGGTCAGCTGAATATGCAAAGATATTAACATATGTGAATAATTAGGCTGCAACTAATGATAATTTTCTCGATTTATCAACAAGTTGTTTGCATGGATGGAGGAATTAAACTTAAAACGAGGCTATAACTAATGCTGAATTTACAAGAAAGACCAAATAATTAAGAATATGTCATCCGTTATCCTGGACATTCAAATTAATAAAAAAAAAAACATGAATGTCTGGCAACATTTACTATGATGTCATTCTACAGACTGACCCCTTCAGCACAAACTGTGAAACTGTCAGTCAGTGTTTCTCGAAGCCCAGGATGACTTCTTTAAATGTCTTGTTCTGTCCACAACCCAAAGAAACCAGAAAATGTTTTCTTTTCTCATAACACTCAAAATAGTTGGCAGTTAATTTAAATGATGAATCATCAATCAGCTTTACTGGAGTGAAAGTAAAAGTCAAAGTCCAACATTCAACATCCTACATAAAAGTAAACGTCAGCTAAAAATCAGCTTCATATGGTTTAAGTATCAGAAGTCACTGAACTCATTTACCAGTAAAACGTCTCCTTTTACTGAGAGTAAGAGTACCTGAAAAGTACTTACATAGGCTCAAGTATGTGAGTAAAAGTAGTTACTCTCTACTCCTGATGAATAATACGATCCAGAATATAGATCCATATAATAACTGATATAAACTCTCAATAAAACACTGAACTTTGATCTGGATCAGCCTCCTTCATGTCGTTATCGTCTGCAGCTGTTAATCATTATGTGGGCCCAGGCCATTACTGATCAGTAATTCAACTGTCTGAGAGCTCTGAGTTCTTGAACCTGTTGAGTCTTACAAAGCTGCAACTCCCACACTGAGTCCACATCAGTCCTGTTGTATACACACTGTATGATGAGTCGTCAGTAAGAATCACAGTATAACCGACGGTGTTCAACAACCGAGGATCGACCGACTGTAACTCGACCGTTTACAACTCTCAATTATAAAATGGCAGAGAGCCGTTGGGAGCGGTTCTGTCTCATTAACTGTTATCAAAGTTGTTAACGAGCGAGCAACGGAGAAAGTTCTGCTGTTTTACTGCAACAAGCTAACAGAAGTTAACACTCACGAGATGAACAAAGAGCTTTCAAAGTGTACAACAGTGTAAATATGTCGTCTACATTACCTTCACACGGAGAAATGAACTGCGCCACCACCGAGCAGTAAAGTGAAAGTAAAGATAAGAGTCGGGCGGAGACAGAGCGGAAGGAAGTCACAGTCCAGGAAGTGTAACTGCAGCACGAGACACGACACAGCACTGATCCACAGGAGCAAACTGGCCTAACAGTACACATGATTTATGACATGAACACCCCATAAAATATAGTATACGTCACAACAACAATATGAAATAACAATATAATAACAAACAATATAATATTATAATAATATTGACAATATAACAATAATAATAATATGTATTATTTTATTTTTACACACATATGGTTAGATGAAATCAGATGATTAAAAAAACAATATTAGATTTGTCGGTAGCAGTCAAAAGTGTACGTGACAACAAGTGACAACTCTCAACAGAAACACACAAACTTAATCAATAGACAGTGATCCAGAAAAACTTAAAAAATATAATGAATAATGCAAAGAAAATGCACATGTACATGTAGTAACAACAACAACAATAACAATACTAATAATGATAATGATCATAATAATCCAGAGGCCCTTTGAAAGCTAGTGCAATAAATCGCCATTACCTAAAAAGATAGTTGCATTGAAACTTTGCCAACGAGTCAGTTTCTGTATTTATAAGCAGTATTAAAACCATTTAATTAAATGTTAATAACGCACTACTGTGTAGTTGTAAGCAGCTATAAGGTGTTTATTAAGTGTAATTTTTCCTCTGACAACACATGTCTTTCATTATGTGTTCACACGCAGGTGCCTCCACTTATGGAGGAGTCTTGTTGTTGACATCTACATTAAAGGAGCACTGTGTAGTTTTGGAGAAGAATTTAATATTTACAATATTAATGAGGCAATAATACAAACTCAGAAATATGTATTTTTTTTACACATAATGCCAATTTCTACATAATGTTGTTTTAATCACTGTGTTGGCCTTCTTTTGAGAAGTTAAAGTTGATCTTTCACTGGTGAGTTTTCATGTCTTCCTGCCATGAGTCACAGTGTAGGGCTGCGCTTCAAACAGTATCCAGATATTTTTAGACTACATCATGATGCACAATATCTTGCACTAATGTTTGGATCGGGCGATGACACGTTTGTAAATCCAGTTTTCTGCCGATGTCATCCTGAAACGTAAAACAACACAACAGTCGGAGGTGAAAAGTTCAGTCTTTTATTGCCTTCTGTGCTGTAATACAGGGATTCATCAGAAAAGTACAAAAAGGTAAAGCTATTAGAAAATATACAAAAACATACAGGCTTTCAAATATAAAGGGGCATAGTACATTTGTAGTGTTTTTTTTATTTTTTATACAAAACTACAAGAATGAGACGATCTACTGGAGCTAATGTGGTCGTTTAATTACATACACCGCCCTGTGAGGCCTCTCACTCTCCCTCCATGTGACCTGACGGTATCACTTTATGTGAAGACAGATCGATTTGAGCCATTCGAGGAGAGTTTTTTTTTTTAACTTGTATGTAAACCAACAGTCAGACATGTGAAGAGCGCTGTGAGACAAAGTCTAGAAAGTGCAGAGCGAAGAAACACATTTGATTCCTGAACGTCCGATTCATCACACTGTCTTTTTCAGACCGCAGCTTCAGTGAACAGAGATACTTCAAACTTCTCAACGTCCCTTTTTGAAAAAATCTAAACCACTTTCCTCTTCGGCCCGGAATAAAATGTTAGCAGTTAATGTTTCTGTAAACCGCTCAGACGTTCACATTTGTGCATGTCACACTTAATATATTGACATTTGCATCATATGAGGTTCACTTTGCATTTTTATGACCCGGCTTTGATAGTGGTGAGTTGCAGCTCGGCGAGAAAGCTGCCAAGCCGGTGATCGTAGTTTGAGACGGCGTTTCAACACGTGTAAGCGTCACACCGCTGGGTAATCTTAAGGAGACCTCGGGGGAGTTGTCGGATGTGTTTGTGGTGACAAAAGCAAGCATTTTAATCCCAATCATGGTCTTTTCCACAACACTAACAGAGTGGTTTTGTGCCTAAAAGTAACCAGATCATAAGCACAGGGTCGTCACAACATCAAGGTGAAAACTGAACCCAAAAGAAACACAAAATCGCAACACATCTGTGGTTTGCAGGAACATACATTGCAAACATTTACTCTGGCGATGTGGTTTGCCTCCGCAGATCTCCTCACACTGCACGCCAGTTAGTCCTGCCATCAAAACTCACGTTCTACGGGCAAACAAGGACTGATGACCAATTTAACATTGGGAGTGGTAATAACACTTCATTTTTTTCTAACTTCTTTTGACAAAAATTGCTATCCTACTGTTGTACTTAAAAAAAAAACATTCTGCTATAAATACATCATATTTAACAAACCGTACAAAACAGATCAAGTATAAACAGCACGAAGAGAGACAGACGGATGGTGTGTGTGTGTGTGTGTGTGTCTGTGTGTGTGTGTGTGTGTGTGTGTGCTTCTATCTAATATCTACAGTACGTTGATTACATCTAGTTTACAGAGGCGGCCTACAGCCCCCTCTGTGCTGCTGCTGTGTTACATGGAGGTCAGTAACAAATGTTGTACAATCTCTTGAATTTATCCTTAATTCTGTTTGTTTGTTTGTTTGTTTGTTTGTTTGTTTGTTTGTACACATGCACTAAGAATCCCAGATGTTAGCAGACGTCCCGGGGAATCATGAAAATATAAAATCCTTCTGTGTGATGAAAGCATTGTCGTTCAGTGATGGATGCGAAAGTGGACGTGGTGTTATTCTTTTTCCTTTTTAAGACAAAAGTGTACAAATTAGGTGTACAAATCTACACTGATACCAGAAATATGATTCTATATCATCATATATATCACATCCTCCTCTCGAAGAGCAGCAGAGCTACTGAAGGCCTCAAAGGCTTTGTGAGAAGACACTTTGGTTCTGTCCGTTGACTCGAAGGGTTTCTGATTTCCCCCGTTAATGATCTTGCCAGGATGTGCCCTCCTCCTCCTCCTCCTCCTCCTACTCCTCCTCCTTCTTCCTCTGTGGTGTCCTGTTCGCTCACTTTATACCAGATCACTTCCTGGAGAGAAGCTGGTTCTCCAGCTGCTCCAGACGAGCAGTCATGCCGGACAGTAATCAGAGGATTAAGGACCAATAATGAAAAGTATCGACTGTAAGTCTGCTCATAAATACACGCACCAACATCCATCAGACTTTTGACATGTGTCAAATATTTGTCGGTTTAAAGTCACAGTACACAACATTATTTTTGTGATATCATGTGAACAGAAAATGTTTCCAATATCAACAAATCCAACTAAAAAGACAAAACACAATCATTTGACTACTCTGTCTGTGGCTCTCAGCTCCGAGCCCATCGGTTCCTACTGAATTAAGGTACATTTTAATAAAACACGTCAACAAACATATAGTTTCATGTTTAAAACTTATGAAGTGTTGAATTTGTTTTGTGACCTTTGACCACTGAATTCTAATCAGTTCATCCTCGAGTCCAAGTTGAAATTTGTGCCAAAGATAAAGAAATGTACTGAAGGCGTTCTTGAGCTAACACGTTCACAAGAACAGGATGAACACAGACCACCTGAAAATATACTGTTAAATATACTGTTGTAGTCAGTCACTACATCTGTGCACACATTCTTTCCTCCAGTAGAAGAACAGATACTTGTGTAAAAAAAAAAAGACTAGTAAAAGTAGAAGTACTCAAGTAAAAGTAATAGATTACAGGCTCTGACATGTCCTTGGAGTATCAGAGTAAAAAGTCTCCCTCTGAAGGACATCTGTGGTGTGTGTGTGTCCACCACAAAGACAGCTGATTGTTGAGTCTCATTCCCAGGACGTCACATAGACACATGTTGGGTTGTAAAGCGTCCCGAGCAGCAACAAAGAGAGAAAATCAGAAACTCTCTGCAGATACGAGACACTAACACGCCTTTTCTCCACATTCCAGCCTCCCTCTCTGCCTGTTCACGGCTTCTTACGGCTTTGTTTCGTCTCTCTGCGTCGGGAGATCATGATGTGAACTGATAGGTTGAAATCTGTATAATAATAATTCCTCTCAAATGCATCAAACTAAAGTAACAAGCCTGTTCTGAAAATGTGAGGAGGAGACAGTTCAGATGCTTGTGTTCAGATGTAGAGAGGGAAAGTCAGAAGTTTGTACTTTGTTACTTTCCACCTCTGGGTTTCAGCATGAGGCCTCTTAAGAATATTTGGTTATTTCTTTTTATTTTCGCCTCCTGGTGTTTGGATGAAGCTGCTGTTTAAAGGATATGTTTCTGTGTGAGCTGCTCCAGGCTGCTCATGGTGGCCTGCTGGAACTCCACCAGACTCTCGCAGGCACACGGATCCTTCACCTCGATCTCCCCCTGACTCTCCTCTGCAGGGGAACAGGACGCAGACAGGAGACCATCAGCGAACAGACACCTAATGCAAGTATCAGTGACTCGTGGGAGAAACACGTCAGGCTCATAGAACATGGAGGGTTTTTGGCAGTTTAGGACCACCTGAGTACTTTAAAATGTTCACTCCATAAACAAAAGGCAAAACTCCAAATTACTACCCTTTTCTGTTTACGTTTGATAAGGTTATATTATACTGTCGGTGTATATTTAGTTTTTCTACAGCTGTCAGTAGAGGGAGCCAGAGAACAAGACTTCATTCAGGTTCCTGCATCTTTTGCATTTTACTTTATTTTGAACAAAATCTTTAAAAGATATTGTTATAATAAATATATTTTTAGATGTGTTTACTATGTTCATGACACTGAAGCTAACTGAATTAGAATGATGTTAACTTTTATAAGTTCAACAAAAAATAATCTAAAAGTGGGCCCAGGCGAACAGATGTATTTTCAGCAATTTCTAAAATCTCCTTTTGCTGAAAATAAAATCTGTCTGTTTAACTGAGAATAAGAGGATTTAACACTTATTCATGATCACTGTTAATTCCACTGATGCATGTTGTTCAACGCCTTCAAATATCATAAAAAAAACAAACTTATTGACCAATTTTCACTTGTTTAATAGTAAAAACTTATTAAAAAATGTATAATTATGTTATTATTATGATTAATTGATTTTATAGAGGTTATTCAATCATTAAAAAGGTAAATAACAGCTGGTGAAAATGAATAAATAGGTGACGATCAGCTGCTGTTCAGGACTCCAGTTATCTTTTCATGCGATGTGCTCTGAGTTAGTCGCTGCACGCTGCAGGTGGGTCCTGGGTTTTGTACCTGGACACACGTTGAGTTTGAGGTTCTCGGCGATGGTGCTGATGGCGGTGAAGTCGGTGGTGTAATAGAAATGTTTCTCCACAGGCTCAGAAGCGATTTCACGAAGTTCGTCCTCCACAGCTTTTCCGACGCCCACCGCGTACATGGTGATACCTGCGTAGAGGGGCGGAGACGCCACAAACTGACCTTTGATGTCAACATCAACCTGCAGGAGCTGGAATCAGATCACTACTCCACCATCACGTAGCTCAGGAACACAAACTATAGATGTAGTTTGGCCCTCACGCTCAGTTGACTCTTACCGGCTTCTTTGGCCTTCTTGGCGAACTCTGTGATGTCGTCCTGAGAGCGTCCGTCTGTGAACACCAGTCCAATGCGGGGGATGTTGCGGCTGGCGGGTCGAGCGCCCTCCGCCTCCGAGAAACTGTTCTCCACCATGTGTTTGAGGGCCAGGCCTGTCATGGTACCTTTCTCCATGTAGTCGACCTAGAAGAGCACAGCAACAACAGTTACAGTAAAGTAACTGAAAAGCATTTCTGTCACCACCGATCACCTGACTGTTTTGGTGAGTTTGATTTAGTTTAGTTTTAGGCGATTAGAAGAGAGAAACTTGAATCAGATGGTGTATGGTTGTATGTTTCTCAGTAGTAAGGAAAACAGGTGTAGAAATATTTCCTTTCTTGACATTTTGTGAGTTTATTTTGTTGATTTATTACAGTAAAAGCCAAGAGAACTTGTGAAACAGTGAAACTACGGGTGTCAGACAACAGGAATACTTGATAATACTTTATGTGCACTGCTAGTTAGTGATGATGCATCTAGAGTTAAATATAAAAGGTAGAGATGAAGATGTTTGTCGGCCTTTACCTTCATGACTGCAGCTTTGATCTCGTCAGCAGTGTGGTACATGTTGAGAGGGAACTCTGTCCGGACCCGGCTCGAGTACTGAACCAGACCAACTCTGGTGCCGTGAGTAGACACGTCCAGGGAGTCCACAACCTGCAGCACAGGAGGAGGTCAGGGACATTCATCTGACACAGGAACAGGTCCTCCATCAGTTTGCTTTCATATTTATAGCTTTATGTTTTTTTGGTTTTCTTAAAGTGTTCCTACAGTTGAATGTTTGAGCTTCACTGTGTCGATGATGTGTGTGATGTGCAGTCTGACACTAGAAGGCTGTTTTCACATCCACTGCTCAAAGTTTAAATTTTCTCTGAGCTTATTGTGACATGATTTGACACAAGTGTGACGTGGAAACCTGAAGCCTCCAGAGGACAAACAAGCCGGAGACGTCTTGTGTCCAACAGTTAAATGCAGATTCTACGATCACTTCACAATTTAACTTTTGCCTTAAAACATGTGTGGAGGGGATCTACATCACTTCCTGTGTCTCCACAACAAACAAACACTCTTCATTTAAAAGTAAAATTCTTCATTTCTTCTGTAATCTGACACTGGTCATGAATTAATCTAAGCTGGGAACCACTTGTTAAATCTACAGATCAGCTGGCTGTTTTACAGATCAGCCTGTGATCTGTTTGTTATTCTTGTTGATACATCATTTTAGATTTTGTTCCGGTAAGCATAATACATATTGACATTAAAGTACTGCAGCTGTCTGTATGGTAACACTGCCCCACCTGGTTTACAAACTTTTTGACCAGCTCAAAGTTTTGAGGGCGAACGCTCTTGGAGCCGTCGATCAGAAGCACCAGGTCGATGTTGGCAGACTTGCAGGCTGACGGAGAGACACAAGAGACAGACGGAGACTGAATTACTGAGTGCTAATGTTTGCTCTTTAGAAATCATTGGTATCATTTCTGTTGCACAGCTGAACTGGAGCGATAAGGTGTTTCTGCATACTGTACGCCAGCTGATAAGTCTCAAGAAGTTTGAGCACAGAAGAGATAAAGATATCTTTGAGGTCCAGTCGTTTTGTAACTGTACATATCAGTCCTCAGTCCTTCATCCTGAAAATGTGTTTGTTACGGAATACATTTCCTAAGAAAATAAATCTTATAAAGTGAATAAAATCTTTGTTGCTGTTTTTCCAGAACAGCTGTTATGCACATGTATGAACTCATCGTCGACCCAAGACGCAAGCCATCCACCAAAACTCCTGTGCTCGTTAAAGGTGAACCCATCTCCATCACTGACACATTCAAACTCCTTGGAACCCACATCAGCAATAACCTCAAATGGAAAATAAACGCAGACCACATCTATAAAAAAGCCCAGCAAAGACTCTTCCATCTCCGACAGCTCAAGAAGTTCAGAGTAAGGTCCCATCGTTGAAAGCATCCTCACCTCATCCATCACAGTCTGGTTCGGCAGTCTCGACTCACTCTCCCGGAAGAAATGACAGCGCATCATCAACAGAGCATCCAAAATCATCGCCTCACCCCTGCCATCCCTTGAACCACTCTACCATAAACGGTCACTACGCAGAGCCTGCAAGATCATCTCTGATCCCACTCACCCCGCACACTATGCCTTCCAACTACTGCCCTCTGGGAGGCGTTACAGGACAACTGCCTCTCACACAGCCCGCTTCAGAAACAGTTTCATTCCCACTGCAATCAATATCCTGAACTCTAATTGCTGAGTATTATGCACGGCCCCTTTAGTATCTGAAATGTCTCTGTCTGTATGTATTTATGTTATATGTTTTATGTTTAAATGTAATGTTGGAACCTGTTGTACTGAGACCAAATTCCACCAGCCTGGCTGTGTGGTCATTAATAAATAAATTATTATTAATTATTATTATTATAAACAAAACGGTTGATATGGTCTCAGTATGAAGTAAAAGCAGGCTGACACATTTTGCTCACAGGAGAGTTTTCATGGTGACAAGCTGGAGAAGTGGTCTGCAGCTTTAAATCTTATCTGGATGATAAAGGCTGTGTGTGCTGCCATGAGTGTCCACATGGAGGCGCTGTGTGAAGGCTTCTCTCGGCCTCCCCAGAGGAAGGTCACGTCTCTGTGCAGCCGGCTGCTTCCAGACATAACTGAGCTGCTTTTAACATCAGCAGGAGATTTGGTTTATTGTCAAACACATCTTTATTTCATCTCCTGAGAAAAATAACCGCATTCTTTTCTTACTCCAACTCTAATCCCAGCTCTGGATGTTTCCACTCAGCCGATTCGCTCCACGATGGATCTAGGTGTCGTGACATCAGATGATGTGATCCTGACATATTACAGATTGTTTTGGTTGCATGTATCAGAGTCGGTCTGGGTTCACGTCCCTAAAGATTGTTTTCTTTGTTCTGTTTTTCTCTTTTTGTGTAGACTGATCTCAGACAGATGACGAAGCTGACCTCCTGCTCCAGCCGCTGCACCTGTTGGTCCCACAGAACCCACCGGATCTTAATCCCTACAGAGTGGTGAGTTTCTCCAGACCTGATGTACTGATGAAGTTGTGTTTGTCATCACTCTCTCAGATTGTAAAACAACCGAGTCCCAGAAACTCGGGACGCAGTTTGAATCATAATTTTCCATTTTCTAAAAGTGTTCCTGAGCCCATGTAGTGCTCTGCTTTACACAGTCGTGTGTTTCACAGAGTGTTCACGTCGCTCCATCTTTGCTTGTGAACGTCTGAGCCGGTCAATCATGATACTGTCACCTGTTATCTATGAACCTGTTTACCTGTGGAAGGATCCAAACAGGTGTTCTCAGAGCTTTGCTCCTGTCCAAACTCCAAAAGAATAAACATTTATTTACAAAAACCGATGAAGTTGATGAGGAAGCATTAAATATCCTAAATATCTTTGTGCTGTTTTCAAATGAGCAGATGTCAGAAAGGATGATCACATTCTGTTCTGTTGATGTTGTTCACAGTGTCAGTGAGAAGCTTGTGAATATTCTCATTCATCCAGGTCATAGTTATCTCAAGGAAATTGAATCGAAAGCAACTGGATTTGGTTTTTGTCTTGAAGACGTTTCACCTCTCATCCGAGAGGCTTCATCAGTTCCTGCTCCCTTGACTAGGCAGGGACTAGCAGGAACTGATGAAGCCTCTCGGATGAGAGGTGAAACGTCTTCAAGACAAAAACCAAATCCAGTTGCTTTCGATTCAATTTCCTTGAGATGTCAGTGAGAACACTGAACCTGTCCTGCTGTCCTGAGTTTGTGCCTCAGCGACCGTACAGGTGATTTCGTATGAAACAGATCATGAATCAGAGAGTGGACTCACTGCCGCAGCTCTTGCCGTCCTCCTGCAGCAGTTGTCCCTCCGGGCAGATACAGTAATAAGATCCAGGAGTGCTGACACACTGGTGCTCACAGCCGTGCTCCACTGTGTTGCACAGGTCCATGTCTGCAAACACAGCCAGTAAACACAAAGTATATTATAACTTATACATTAAACCTGCACAGACACATGAAACCAGCGGTGGACATAAACATAAACAGTTATGCAAATACTATAGTTCCTTTCTTTACTTTCAACATGAGGAAAGGACCAAAATGTGGCTGCTGATGGATTATAAATCTTGTCTGACCGCCTGGATTCAGCTCAGTTCTGCTTATGAAAACTGTTGAAACTGTTTAGAGACTTGCTTGTGAATATTCTCATTCATCCAGGTCATAGTTATCTCAAGGAAATTGAATCGAATGCAACTGGATTTGGTTTTTGTGAGAGGCTCTCATCTGAGAGGCCTAGTCAAGGGAGCAGGAACTGATGAAGCCTCTCGGATGAGAGGTGAAACGTCTTCAAGACAAAAACCAAATCCAGTTGCATTCGATGTTTAGAGACTTTTTTCGGTCTGTTCAGCTCCGGAGAGGTTATTAATATACATTCAGTGTCGGATGCACAGGCTCACACATGTAATTCTAAAGTTTCTGTCCTCAGTCAATCTATAGATGCCAAAATCATCTTGAGGTAGATTTTAAATCAGGGTTAAAACACTGAGAACACACGTTTGATGAGGAGAAACACATGATTTAAAAAATAAAGTGTGAGTGTGAACTTCACTGACTTGTGCAGGTCTTCTTGTCTTTGTTGAGTTTGAATCCCTTGTTGCAGTCGCAGGTGAAGACACCCGGAGCGCTGATGCAGATCTGTTCACAGTCGTGCTTCCCCTCGGCACACAGGTCGATGGCTGATGACACACACATGCACACATGAGGAACGTTCTGTGTACCTGATGTTTTTCTTTGTTTCTGTGTGAGTGCGATTTCACTTGTCTACAATCACAAGTTAAAGTGAAGCCAGAGGATCATGTAGAAAAAATATTCAGAAAGAAGGAGAAGACTGACCACCTGTTGAGGAGGAAATTATGAGCTGCAGCAACATTAGCAATATATATTTCAGATTAATTAATCTGTTCATTATTTTAATTAATTCAGTTCAAACTGCCTTTTTACTCCAGATACACTAAAAGATTGATTTAAGAAGCTGGAAGCAGCAGCTGTTTTGTCCACTGCTGATGGATTATCAGCCTGGTCATCAGATCGTAACAGCATAAAGTGAATGAGAGTCCCACTTCTACAGAGGACAGATGCTCCAGGAGGGATTTCCCTTTTCACTGTAAATGTGTGTGTGTTTGTGTGTGTATGTGTGTAATTGTGTGACGGCCCGACTAACGTGTGCAGGTCTTCTCGTCCTTGTTCAGAGTGTATCCTTGGTTGCAGTCGCAGGTGAAGACGCCCGGCGCGCTGACGCAGATTTGTTCACAGTCGTGTTTCCCCTCAGCACACAGGTCAATGGCTGAATAACACACACACACATACGGAGTTAATGTGTGTGTGTGTGTTGGAGACATTGTCATTTGAATGCTCTGGTAAAAATAGATTTTCCAGGGAAACTTTCATTTTTTCAGTTGTTGGATCAAGGTTTTAACAGCGAGTCCACAGGAGGCAGCTCAGCTGCTTCTACACTCGTCCGTCTCACACACATTTGTCTGTAGTTTTAATGTTGATAGTTGATGTAAATTTTAAAAAAAGGTCATTTAATTGAAGTCAGGTATTTGTTAAAAGTCAGCTAATAATCATTTAATTTAATTGATATTGATGTAAGAATGATATTCTGTAAGAAACGCTGATATAAGTTACTGTGGCTTTATGCAAATGGAAATGACACTTCTGGATGCACCAGGAGGGATTTCTTTTAACTGTAAATGTATGTGTGTGTTGGTGTGTGTACACCTGTGTATGTGTGTAATTGTGTGACGGCCCGACTAACGTGTGCAGGTCTTCTCGTCCTTGTTCAGAGTGTATCCTTGGTTGCAGTCGCAGGTGAAGACGCCCGGCGCGCTGACGCAGATTTGTTCACAGTCGTGTTTCCCCTCAGCACACAGGTCAATGGCTGAATAACACACACACACATACGGAGTTTAAGTGTGTGTGTGTGTGTGTGTGTGTGTGTGTGTGTGTGTGTGTGTGTGTGTGTTGAAGACATTGTCATTTGAATGTTCTGGTAAAAATAGATCTTCCAGGGAAACTTTTCAGTGCCAAAGAGTGTTTTTCAGTTGTTGGATCAGCTTTAACAGCGAGTCCACAGGAGGCAGCTCAGCTGCTTCTACACTCGTCCGTCTCACACACATTTGTCTGTAGGTTTAATGTTGATAGTGGATTTAAATGAAAATAAACAAGTCATTTAATTGAATAACTTAAGTCAGATGTTTGTTAAAAGTCAGCTAATATTCATCTGATAGAATTACTATCGATGTCAGAATGATATTCTGTAAAAGACAACAATAAGAAAGCTTTCTGTAATAATGCTGATATAAGTTACTGTGGCTTTATGCAAATGGAAATGCACCAGGAGGGATTTCCTTTAACTGTATTGTGTGTGTGTGTTGGTGTGTGTACACCTGTGTATGTGTGTAATTGTGTGACGGCCCGACTAACGTGTGCAGGTCTTCTCGTCCTTGTTCAGAGTGTATCCTTGGTTGCAGTCGCAGGTGAAGACGCCCGGCGCGCTGACGCAGATTTGTTCACAGTCGTGTTTCCCCTCAGCACACAGGTCAATGGCTGAATAACACACACACACATACGAGTTAAAGTGTGTGTGTGTGTGTGTGTGTGTGTGTGTGTGTGTGTGTGTGTGTGTGTGTGTGTGTGTGTGTTGGAGACATTTGAATGCTCTGGTAAAAATAGATTTTCCAGGGAAACTTTCATTTTTTCAGTTGTTGGATCAGCTTTAACAGCGAGTCCACAGGAGGCAGCTCAGCTGCTTCTACACTCGTCCGTCTCACACACATTTGTCTGTAGTTTTAATGTTGATAGTTGATGTAAATTTAAAAAAAAAGTCATTTAATTGAAGTCAGTTATTTGTTAAAAGTCAGCTAATAATCATTTAATTGAATTGATATTAATGTGAGAATGATATTCTGTAAGAAACGCTGATGTAGGTTACTGTGGCTTTATGCAAATGGAAATGACACCTCGAGGATGCACCAGGAACTGGATTGTCCTGTGTAACTGTCTGTGTGTGTGTGTGTGTGTGTGTGTTGGTGTGTGTACACCTGTGTATGTGTGTATTTGTGTGACGGCCCGACTAACGTGTGCAGGTCTTCTCGTCCTTGTTCAGAGTGTATCCTTGGTTGCAGTCGCAGGTGAAGACGCCCGGCGCGCTGACGCAGATTTGTTCACAGTCGTGTTTCCCCTCAGCACACAGGTCAATGGCTGAATAACACACACACACATACGGAGTTAACGTGTGTGTGTGTGTGTGTGTGTGTGTGTGTGTGTTGAAGATATTGTCATTTGAATTCTCTGGTAAAAAGATTTCTTCCAGGGAAACGTTTTCATTTCTTTCTCTTGGTGTGTTCGAGCCAAAGAGCATTTTTCAGTTGTTAGACTGAGTTGTAGCAGCGAGTCCACATGAGGCAGCTCAGCTGCTTCTACACTCGACCACATCACGCACACTGAATGGAACTAGCCATATTACATTTCTGTTTATTTCTAGAAATTGAAGGCGGATCATGGAGACAGTCTTCCTTTTTCTTCAGGTGGATTCCCGTTTTTAATAATAAGTGTGAATCTCAGAGGAACAACTGTACCTCATCATCCTGTTTATCTAAATGAGCGAGTATTCAAATGTAAAACAGCTGTTTTCAGGAAGCCCAGAGCAGCTGAAGCAGGAGGTGGTGATGTTTTATTCCTCCTCACATACCTCTGCTGTGGTATTTGGGTTAAACTGGGCGACACAATTACACGATGTGTTACTTTGAAGGTTTGTGTGACTTCCAGCGAGCAGCGAGTCTGTGGTTGTAAACTGTGCTCCTTTCATAGTTTTCTGTCAACAAGATCTCGTACTGCAGCTGTTTCTGCCTCTGAGACGTCTGTACACGAGTGTGTGTGTGTGTGTGTGTGTGTGTGTGTGTGTGTGTGTGTGTGTGTGTGTGTGTGTGTGTGTGTCAGGGTGCATGCATGAATATGTACAAACATGTTGGACGTGTGTATTCCCATACATACATCATGCTTGTGTGTGAGTGAGACTTTAGAAATGCTCTTTTGTTGCTGTATTTGAATGAAATGAGTTTGTAGAAAATAGTTTTTATTCAGAGATGAGCTTGGAGGAGGGCCGAGGCTTTAGATGTTTAGTTAATGATAAACATCGTTGCGACCACAGAAACCCGGAGTTGTTTCTGTGAAGCAGCAGATTACTGTTAAAAGTCTTTCATGTAAATATTTAGAAACGGAGTCAGTTTTCTGTTACAACTGTAGTTTCTGTCAACAGTTTAATCAGAAGTAAAGTCACTGCTGTTCTCATGGCAACGGTAAAAACAGCGGCTGTTTTATGACATCAGTGGACCTTGTAAATAAATACGTTTTCAAAACAGATGACAATGTTTAAGAGTTCTTGTTTTCTCAGGTAAGATGCTGCAGTCTAAGTCGTCGAGACGTCCCAGCTGACAGAACGACGTGACGTTAAAGAGACCTGTGACACACTGTCGTTTCCTTTTTCTTCAAAGGTATGAAGGTCAAAGTCCTGCAGCAACAGAAGCTCCTCTCTCCCACAGAAAACTTGGCACCTGAACACCTCGTCTGTAGTACCCCCTTTCACTTCTTGGCTTTGTGACATCACATTACGTCACCATGTCACACTTTTGCATAATTTATGCTTAGCAGCCAGTTTGGCATGTCAGCATTAAATTAGCACAGCTGTTGCACAGTTCTTGTCAGCGATGCTGGCTCTGGCGTCTGTGAGCTGACCAATCAGAAGAGACTGGGGTTAAAGAGGCAGGAGCTAAATGAGACACTGGACATGTGTTTTTTGAGCATTAAAGCATGTAAACCTATTTAAGTAGAAACCCAAAATAAAATGATGAGCCTAAAAAATGAGCAGAATATGTCTGATTGGTATTCTTAGCCTTTGCCCGTTCACTCACTGTTTATTGCTCAGGTTGAGCAGTAATGCCATTAAAAGATAAACTGGAGCATTTGAAAATAACTGTGATTTTAAATGGCATCCTGTGACGACCCTCAGATTAGAAGGGGGAACAGACAGCGGACGGGGGAAGGAGGAGCCAGTAAATCTCAACAAAGCTTTCTGTAAGATTCACATCAAGAACGTTGCAGCCAGAGATGGAAATACTTCATATTTATCTCCTGATGTTTCCAAACACAGAGAGGAAATGTGCAGTGTTTGCTCTGTTCTGAGGTTGTTCAGAGAATTTAAAGTTAAGTCTAAATGATCGACCAGGTCAAAGTGAGGCACTACTATCACAAAACATCCTAATAAAGTCTGATCTCACCTCCATCATGGGAGGAGAGATCTGATTTTATTTAGTTTCTTATCTGTATCATTTACGACGACTCATCTTTGTTCTACTCACCCTGGCAGGTCTTGCCGTCGTCCAGCAGCCTGTAGCCGTCGTTACAGCGGCAGTGATAGCCATTGAGCACACTCACACACTCATGATCACAACTGTGGTTCCCAAACGAACAGTAGTCGATCACTGAGGGGAGGGAAGCAGCGAGGCCGTAAGCAGCAGGGCAAACAGTGCGGGATCAATGCATCTATGTTCCTATCTTACCTGGAACGAGCCACGGTCCTTAAAGGAACAGTTCACCCAAACTATCTCCTCACCCTGAAGTGTCGAGGTCCACAAAACATTTCTGGAGCTTCACATCTAAACATCATGCAGCATTCTCCTAAACAACTAAGTAGCTGGAGACTTTTTTGTTTTAAAACAGAAAAAACAACCAAACAAATCATACAGTGACTCCGGGATCAGTCTCTGGAAGCCCTGAGATCCCAAATGTATCTCAGAAGATGTTGTGTAAATCCCTGACGCACGGCTGAGCTCATGGAAGATCTTCAGACTGCTACAGTGAAGATTTCTGCCAGTCGAGGGTATAAATAACATCTTTTCTAACCAATTTGGGCTCTTGGGGCTTCAGGAGACTTTGATTACGCCAGGTGAGCTGTATGGAGCCATTGTGTGTAGAACGCTGCGACGCTGCTTTGCTGTGAAGCTCCAGGAATGTTTTTTTTGGACTACTGTATGAAACTTCACCTGACTCAGAAGATAATGAACTGTTCCCTCAAGTCGACGTGCTATTAAAGCTGCATGGCTCATTTTCTTTTCGAGTAATTGCCGGCACAAAATTACGATTAAAAATCGTTCCAGATTTAATCATTATAACGAAGCCAGTAGACTGCAATTTGTATGAAGGTTTTTAAACGAGGTTCTTCCTCTAAAACAGCCGTAAACATCCTGATTGTGTCCAGTTGAGGCCTTTCAACAGGAATATAGAGGATGTATTGTTTAACAAATGCAAACGTTAGCAGGAGGAACATAGTGCAGACCCACACTCAGCTTCATGAAGCAGCAGCAATCAAGACTGAGCAGCTCAGAATCCATCTCAGCATGAATTCAAGCACAATTTGTAATACAAAGCCAGCAGCTATCAGCAGATACTACAGTTTCTACACGTGTTTGTTTGTTTGTTTGTGTGTTTTGTGCATGTTTATGTGTGTGTGTGTGTGTGTGTGTGTGTGTGTGTGTGTGAGACTAACTCGAGCAGGTCTTCTTGTCGTCGTTCAGTTTGTATCCCTTGTTGCAGTCGCAGGTGAAGGAACCAGGAGAGCTGACGCAGATCTGCTCGCAGTCGTGTTTCCCCTCCGCACACAGGTCGATGGCTGACACACACACACACACACACAAGTGATTTATTAAGTAGGTTTATTTTAAGGTAATTAACCTTAAATCCTGAGCCAGTTTTTAAGCCCTTGTTTCTCCTCTGCCAGGATTAAATTAAATTAACTTTTATCACGCCTGTGTCAAGCCGTCATCATGTGTTTGTGTCGAGTTTACACCTTTTGCAAATTAATTTTCTGTTCTGCAGTTGTGTGAGGTTTTTATTTTTAGCTCAAGCAGAGAGGGTCAGGTGTGCAGAGTCAGGAGCATGCTTTTATTCTGAAAACAACAGGAAGTTACTGTATTTTAGTTTGGAGATAATTAAGGTTCTTAACTGTGACCACCTAAATGCTGCAGTCTGAGTCAAACTTTGTTCTCCTTCTCTGAATCATAACTCTTAGATACGAGCACACAGACATGATGTGCATGCTGTCAGATTCTTCTTGTTACTGCAGAACTTGCCTGAGAATCATCACATTTTTCTTCAGTACCAAAGTAATCCAGTACCAGCTGTCTGTACATTAACATTACATGGCAAGCTGAAAGTGCTGAAAGCTGATCCAGGTTTACTTTTAATGGTGCGATGTTGCCAAAATGTGAAGAAATACAGTCTGAAAAGTGGATCTGAAGTTGTGGAGTTAACGTTGGAAACATCATATTGTTGCTCATGTTTGTGTGAACTTGTCGTCTGTATTGTGCTGCTGTTACCTGCACAGGTCTTCCCGTCGTCGTTCAGAGTGTATCCGGGCAGACAGAGGCAGTGGAAGGAGCCCGGGGAGCTCTCACAGATGTGCTCACAGCCGTGGTCCGACTCCAGACACAGATCCACACCTACAGCACACATCAGGTCAACCTCAGAGGCCAAAACACTCGTCAGCTGCAGGGTCATCGTCTGTCTCACAGTCCCTAACAATATATTAACTCCACCAGCTTCTTACAACGAGCGACAACCTGATGTAAAAACACAATTCTACCAGAATAAGGAGAGTTTTGGATATTAGATTCGTTGGAGCTCCATCAGAGGTTACACATCACATAAAGTGTTATTTCTTTTAATTAATTTCTAAATTCCTTCTTTCATTTTCACCCACCGTCTTAAACAGCCTTTACTTCTCTTTTCCACTTCGCTCTGAGGAGAGCCAGATATTTTTTAAATCACCCGTCCAGTCTAGAATAATAGCAGCACGGGGAAATATCCTGCACTTAAGGGATTTGAGGCGCCTGTTATGAAAAAGTATTATGTTCTGAGGGGTTAGATGGGCACGGTGATTTTTTTTTCTGGTCAGACGAGACGTTCAAAGTGTTTTTAATTACATAAAGAATCTGGTGTTGCCCAGGATGAAGCATGAAATCCAAATTCCAGACACTTGGCTGCAGGTTTGTACTTGTAAGTTATTATAAAATGTGAAGTTTCAGACGGGGAGTTTACAAAATATGATTTCAAAGTATTAGTCCTCTCAAAGGTCAGGTATTTTATGACCTTTGTATCTGTATTTAATGTGGCTTAAGACAGTGAGGACTTAATTTTCCACGTTCCAGGGAAATTATTTAATCTTTTACCATTTTTTCCTCATTTTTTGTTCTTTTTTTCTCATAAAACTCTGCTAGAAATAATGTAACAAAACCTGAAATCATCATCCAAACGGAGTCAGAGTAAACCGCGTGCTGTGGAGCACTGTTACCGGCAGCTAACCATCATAAAAAAAGATCCTGTTGTTATATGAAAAGTGTTTTTGGCAAATGTGATAATGAAAATACCAAATGTATACTTTGGATTTTTACAGACGGTGATGTCATTTCCTGTCTTACCGCAGAGTTTATCCTGGAACTGCAGTCCGAACTGGTGGATGAGATCGAAGGACTCCACCAGGAACACGTGGTCCTCGAAGGGCGGAGACGCCATGGCCCTCAGTGATGTCATGTCGGCTCTGGCCACGCCCACAGCGTAGATCTCGATGCCTTTCTCTCTGGCCTCAGCCGCCACCTCCGCCACGCGGTCCTGAGGACGTCCGTCTGTCACGATCACGACCACGTTGGGGACCTGGGCGAGAGAAAACCTCAGGTTCAGAGCTCAGGTCGCGCAGGGAGGACGGAGGTGGAGGTAAACTTACAGAGAGACCGTTTCACAGAAGGAAAACCACACGCTGAAGTCTTTTGTGCATTAAGTTTTCACACGAAAAACACTTTTTCTTGAATGATAATAACTTTTTCTACTTTATATAATCATATAAAATCAAATATTAATGTCCCAGCACACAAAACTGAGACAAATAACACAAGGCAACAAATTAAAAGAAGAAATGTACTAAGACTGTCTCGTGTCACCTTGGGTCTGTCTCCAGCCTCGGCAGTGAAGGCGTTGTTCATCACGTATTTGATGGCGAGGCCGGTCATGGTGCCCTGAGCGAGGGGAATGATCTCGTTGATGCCTTTCACCATCGTGTCCAGCTTGGCGTGAGTCTTCAGAGAGAACTCGCTGCGGACCTGAAGACGAGAGCAGAGA